>BSAI01000119.1:11295595-11394107 GCA_036245035.1 Adrianichthys oophorus | reverse complement strand
AGATAGATAGATAGATAGATAGATAGATAGATAGATAGATAGATAGACCTCTAAAACATGCTTTTCTGTTTGCTTGCGTCTATAGAACCATGGGTGGGCGCTTCTTCTTAGCCCTGTGATAATCCCCTGAGATTTATGCACTACCCAAAGTAGTTAAGTGCTGCTGCTTATCTAGTGATAGCTTACCATGTATGTGTTTGACTTTCGTTCATAGCCATTCGTCATTATTATTACTGACACTTTGATTCAGAGTGGTAGACTTTTAAAAGCCTCAGAGTGTTTGTTTACATGTCATCCTAAACAGTCGGCAACTGTCACGTTAGAAATACGCAGCAGGTTGTTTTTATTTATATATTTTTGAGAGCAGGTCACTGAACTGCCTTCCTATCGCCCGGCACAAAGGCTGCAGGGCAGAAATTGCTATCACAGACAAAAGTGAAGGCACATTCATTTCACACACAAATCATTTCTGGGTTTCAGTTCTGAAATGTAAACAGGTGTGAGTTTGTATTCATGCCGGCCTGCAAACGACAAGCTCCCAAAGAATGACATGGTTCTGGATGAAATACTCTTGTTTGTTTCCGACTCCACTAAAAAGTAAAGATATTACGAAAATATTAAGCAGTCGGGGCTGCATGGTGGCGCAGTGGTTAGCGCTCCTGCCTCACAGCAAGAAGGTTCCCGGTTCAAGTCCTGGCTGGTGGACCTTTCTGTGTAGAGTTTGCATGTTCTCCCCGTGCATGAGTGGGTTTTCTCCGGATACTCCGGCTTCCTCCCACCGTCCAAAAACATGCTTCATAGGTTCATTGGTTACTCTAAATTGTCCCTAGGTGTGAATGTGAGTGTGCATGGGTGTGTGATTGTGGCCCCTGCGACAGACTGGCGACCAGTCCAGGGGTGTACCCTGCCTTCGCCCATGAGTAGCCGGGTTAGGCTCCGGCAACCCCGTGACCCCGAAAGGGATAAAGCGGACTGGAAAATGAATAAATGAATTAAGCAGTCAGAAATGTCTTGTTCAAGACCAAATTATCTTTTCACCTAAAATACTTTTTTTTTTTTTACATTTAAGTTTGAATATGCACTAGGAGGTCCATTATTATACATAAAGTTAGAATACTGGATCTAACTCATGCTGACAAGGCTCAAAACAACAATTTATCCTAATGCACACCATGACAATGATGAATTATGAATAATTTAGTCACTGACTTTTAATCCGATGCTACCTCATTTAGATGATCCCTTATTTTCTGAATCTAACCCTCAAACTACAGAAATTGAATTTTTCCAGTATGTGTAATAACATTTCACACATGAGCCTAATTTAGTATAAGTTTTAAAAAACTACTTATGTATTTTCATTTAATAAATTACTGTAAATTGCATTGATATAATTTAACTCAAAATATAGCCTACTTTTTTTTTTTGCTTTGCAATCTTAAGGAAAGGCCTATTTCCAACCATTATGTGTAGTAGTTTATAAATATTTCATCTTCCCTTTTAGTGTTCAAAATGCAGATTAGCCCTTTAATGCGTGGGTGCCAAAAGTGGGATTCTGTTGATGTAAATCTAGGAAACTGGGGATGAAAACCTATGTTATATCTTTCCTCAACTCTGACTTCCTCCACTCGCATGTTTTTGCCTGTATTAAAATCCTGTGACCACATTCTGTGTTTTAAACACGATTAAAGACGAGGTGTCAAAACAGCAACAGTAGGTTTATGGGGTGCTGCTCTTTATCATCTGGTACTGTCAGGAGAAGTAATTCCACGGTTGTAATTGCCTGTCACAACTGGAGGCTCTGAGTGCAAACATGTGTGTGAATGTTTACACACTGGTGGACTCACAAGGAACCAGAGAATCATGGTTGTATTAAAGGTGGTGGGAGAGTATGTTATTTGATAAAAACTGAAATCCAAATATAGTGAGAGTTTATTTTACTGTGACAAAAGTACATATAATTTTAGGAGAGCTGTTTGTAGATGTTTGGTTTTTAATGAACTCTAAAGGGCTATAGTGCTTTATGTGTTACTCTTTTACAGATATACAGACTTAATGCCAAGAAATGCCAAAGCAATCTGTGCAAAAGAACAAAATAATGTGTCTGTGTTGGACTATGGCTGTTGTAAGTTAACTTATCAATGATAGAAGATGATGATATGTCTCCATCAATCTAATGTATCCTGGTCTGTTTCCCCTTATGATTCCCCTGGAGGCATCATGATTTTTTTTTCTTCTGTTTTTTAATGTCGGCAATAAAACTTCACTGAGAGTGGGTGGTGGAGCCTACCTCAAAGCAGTGAGCTATCATTTGTCATGGGGCACTCAGGGTTAATCTTTAAAAGAAGGCAGGGAGGCATCATTAAACAATCCAACCATATCTTAAAAGCAACAACAAGCAACAACAATATTATCAAATATACACTTGTTTTGGGTTTTAGGGTATTTGTTTTTTCTGTAATAACTGCACTAATATCAGACTTTCTAAGAGGCTTCCACTAATGGTTTCACTCTTTAGTTCTGTCACTAATGCCAGCATCATAATCCTAACCAGGATGGATGCATAGAGCAAATTCTTGCTTAGCTATTGGTTGTTTATTTTTCCCCTATTGCACACACATTGTTCCATGACTGTTCCATGTTAATCTTGTGAAGTTTCAATTTAGCGAAAACGGGACTGATTGTTAGGGCTGTCATAAACGATTATTTTAAAAGTAAATTAGTCACCAATTATTTTTTCAATTACTCGATTAGTAAATGATTATTGTTTACGTTAGATGATGTGCAATTTCTTTTCTTTTTTCCCGAAAAATTGAGGTTGCCGTAATGTATGGTACCACTAGTGCTCAGCATATGCTGCATTCACAGAAATTGAACATTTACATGTATAATTCATGAATTCCAATTTCACAATGACATGTAAAAAGCCTAAGGTCCAAGGTAAGATATATGCAAAAACAAAAAAAGTCATAATTGGCTTGCAAGTGAAAGGGTTCCTGATTCCTGTACTAAATCATTGTCTAAACTTCCCATATAAGTAGTAAGCATAAATATTGTTATGAACATGGGTTTTAATGTATTTCAATTAGTAAACACTAAAACATTCTGCAATCATTTTTCCTTCATTAGGGTGCAGCACCCCAACCATGCCTTTAAATCTTCAACCATTGACATAGGTCTCATTTATTTTAAAAACACAATTAGGATGTTCTGTGTAAGTGTTGCAGTCTCTAAATGAACTATTTGGTCCAGTTTCTTACTGTCAAAAGAAAGTTGCAAAATCTCACTTCACCGTTGATATTTTTTTTTTTCTTTTTTTGCGGCCATTAGGCCATTTTTTGTAACGTGTAACTTTTAAATAGTCATGATAATAGCACTAACAGTGTTATTTATATTTTTCAATAGGCTTATTAATATTTTGATTTATTTTAATCTAACAGCAGCACCTACAAGTTTCTTTCAAAATAAAATTCAGTGTAAAAAAAAAACAAAGAGGCAGAAAATTTACTTGCACTTATTATTATTATGCAAATCTCTCACTTAAGATATTTGCTTCTGAACAGAAACTATAGGTACTGCTGTGCAGCAGAAGATGTGCTTTAAACGTAATCCATTACTAAACAGTTCTGACAATTGATGTGATCATTTTACTCAGTCATCTGACGTGTGCATTTTGGAGGATTGATAAAACACATACGGTCTCTTAATTTAGTGTCATGTGAGGAGTGGTTAAAAACAAATGTATTTTACTATTATAAGATAATCTCATTAGGAAAACTTAAAATAAATAAGGTAACAAAATGCTACTAATAAACCCATTATTGATACACAATAAGAAGCAAATCAGGCTTCTGTGAAGCTCCATGCAAAAGCTTCTGGTGAATTTTTTAACAAAAGAACAATTCTACAATCACAACAACTCAAATTTTATACAACTGCAGAGCGACTGAGCGCACCCCTCCCGCTGCCCCCCTGCGCCCATGCTGCCCTGTCCTTTTCTCCCCCACTCCGCCCACTGCATGGCCCGATTCTTCTGCTCTTTCCGTCTTTCATGGAGGTACTTTTGAATTGGGTGTTCAACTCCTGTGGTATTTGCATCTGAAGTTAGTAGGTAGAGCTTGCTGGAGCAGTAATGTGACGTATAAAGCTCAGGGAGGGAGGAAAAGAGCACTCCTGTTGTGGTGTGCGATCAAAAAAAAAAAGAAAAATTAGCGTACGGTATATCTTTCAATAGTAGCCCATGCGTTTATTTTTTTAAAAATGTCGGCCGACCCGGCATTTATTAGAGACCAACATCTATTGGAGACGGGCATTTATTCCATCACAGACAGAATGATTATGATTAATGGGTTCATTTTGTGGTGAAATTCGGTCACAACATGCAGAAAACAACACCAAATGAACATTTCAGGATGATTGAAATGAGAACATTGTACCGTGTTCTGAATAGCACTGGCTGTGAACTTTTCTTTTCTCTTTGAAGCATCAATCTCCGTATTAAAACAATCCTTTTCACTTTCATGCCTATCATTTTCCTGTTTCCATTTGCTCAGTAATCCATGGTCAAAGTTCTAATAATTTGTTGTTTGCGTTCTCTGCTCACCAGGAAATAGGTTTGCTACTTTTCTTTCTGCAGCCATCTCTGCACTTTCACCCATCTGCTTGTGCCATTCTCGGATAAGTTTATGATTCACCCCAGAACTGCTACATGGAGCTAGCAGCTAATGTTTTTAGCGTGTTAGCTACACGGAGCGATGTTTGTGTTTATCTCGTTTGAGACATGGATGATGTTAAGAAATCAGGTTGATTTATTTCAAAGAGCTCTACAAAAACATCAGTGATCATGTCTCCTTGTTTGGGTTCATGAAAACATTTAGTCTCCCACAAGCTACATAGAGCTTCTCTCCCACTGTGTCTGAACGGCTGCTTCTGCTGTGTTTCCATCTCTCTCTTACGAATTTTGACGGCTTTTTGTCCTGCATTAATCAGTTTGCTCCTTTTCTTTCTGCAACCAATATCCCCTTTCACCTATCTGCTTACGCCATTCTCTGATATGTTTAGGATTCACCCCAAAATGTGGTTCAGATTCCTCACCAGAATGTTCTATGGCATATTCCACCACAAAAAAGTTTAAACAAAATGGAATAAGCCATGCTACACTGGCTCACAGCATGAAAGCCACAGAAACCCTGCCCCCACCCTCTGCCTGACTGAGTATGCGGCATGCGCGCAGGGGGTCTTAAAAGAGCCCAGCCACTATTAGAGACCATGTCTAAAACAGCTAACACCTGTTTAGACCCGGCCTTTATTGGAGAGTGGCGTCTGTTAGAGACCGGCCATTATTGGAAGATATACGGTAGGCGATTTTTTTATAGTAGATTAGTCGACTAATCATTGACTGCCCTACTGATTGTGTGGCTGCTCTATTACAGTAGTAGTTCCTGATTCACTTTTCTCCAAAAAATACAAGTACACAAAAAAGGACTTGCAAGAAGTTTCACTTACACACAAAGCTATTAGGTGCACTCTAATGTACTCTTTTCAATTTTACACAATCACTTCTTTTTTCATTTTATTTATTTATTTATTTATTGTCTTTTGGGGGGCAAGGGTGTTTGTAAATCAAATTAAACACCACCTTGAACTAGATCTAGGTAAAGGAGATCCTACCTTGCTTTACCTTATCTACATACAATTTAAATCCATCTACTAGCGCTGGTACTGTCTGCAATAAATTCCAAATGTATACAAGCAGGGCTTTTCCTTAGATGAATGTGCATTCATGCCACGCACAAAAAGACTAATCCAAAGTTGATAATAAAAGAGTTATGAGTCTCTATTGTAGGTGGGCAGCAATATATCACTTTACTCTGACAAATGCATCAAAATGATAATGCAACATGTTTTTTTTTTTCTTTTTTTCTTTCTACCATGTAAGAGATGCACATTATGGTTCTGACAGTGCAGATGTGTGATGGTTAGCACGGTTGTCTCAGTGTGGAATTGGCTTCAGCCTATAGAAAATGGCAGGATGAATGCTTGAGCATCTATTTAGACAGTGGTAGCTGTGTTCTGGTTCACTACATCTGAGCTAACAAAAGGGCACTTTGAGTGCCTGCACATTTTGCAGGCACAAATTACTGCAAATGCAATAGACCTGTGCATGTTGTGAAGGCTTATGAAAAGGTGGAAGACAAATCCAATCATACGCCATGCCCAAGGCTGAATTTAATCCTACGACCTCTGGTTTCCTGTCTATTATCTAAGCCAGTGTTCTACAGGGAGACATGCCAGAGCAGGGACACATTTGTTGGATTTTAAATGATGTCCTGAAAAAATTCTGTTGACATTTTAATTTTGTTAATAATGGATGAAGTGCTAAGGCATGGAAATACAATAGGCACCACATTTTCTCAGCTGTAAGTATGAAGGTAGATAAGGAAAATTTAACCGAAGAACGGAAGAAAGTAAAGCTGAATTTTATTCAGCAGTAAATCAGAGGTCGCATGCAGGCTTCCTGTCAATTAAGGTTAACTCAAGCCCTTCAAAGTAAAGTTTCAATTTGCATTTGCTAAAAATAATTTATTTTTGAAATGTTTACATTTATTTTTTATAAGTCGCATCAAAAGAATTTTTGCAGTTTTGAACAACTTTGGCACAAAACGCACAAATAAAACCCTGTTTATTAGCCAGGTAATGCATTTTGTAGTACCTACTTATTGGTAAAAAAGTAGTGACATTAAATTATATTTTTAAAAAGCCACTGTAATGGTACCAAAAAAAAAAAAAAAAAAAGTTAGCCTGCGGTTGGCATTCAGCATCAGTGGGAGTCAGAGGTTAACTTTTTAATAGACACCATGAGCAAAGCTTCTGTAAATTTCAATGTCTGGACTTTTGAAATGCCCCCTACTAAATTTCACCATCTGTTGCTAATAGGCACTGGGGTCTCATATCCTTTACTGTGGCTCTGTGAATAAAATTTCACCAATAATAATGATAGTAATGCATTTCTAATATCCCTTATGTGTGTTACTCAGTGCTGCAAGCTGGTCCATTTTTACATGCCAAGACTAAAACATTTGTCCGCAATGGTCAAGTGCAGAAATCATTAAAATGCACTGCTGTGTTCTACACTTTTTTTCTCCCTTAAATTTAGCAATGTCTTTTCAGCCCATATGGATATTTCGATCATATGCCACACATTCCTTAAATGATGGAAAGCTTAGTCAAATTATTTTGCATGAAAACAATTTTCCCTTGAAATGGTTACTCATTATAGTTGTAAACAAAATGGAGAACCAGAATCTGAAATCCCCAAAACTACAGTTTAAACCATTCAATATATATATATATATTTTTTTTAATAACTTAAAAAAAAAACTCTTGAATGCAGAAAAGAAAAAAAATGTTTATAGGTTTTGTTTTATTTCAGAAAGTTGTTATTACATATCATGGGTGAATATGCAATATTTAACCCAACAGACCTATGGTGTTAACTTTCAAAACATTATTTCAACACCATATCAAGTCTTGACTGACCTGCTATGTTAAACGCCCACTGTTGAATTATTTCTGAAACAAGTTAGATTTTACTTTGAATGATGCATAAATTCTCAAGTTAATGGAAGGCTCGCAGTGCGTGGAAACCAATAAAAGTTTATGAACTGGAACATGTTTAGGAGGTGGGTTTCTGACTCTTGTTTGAGAATGGGGCCCTGCAGAGTTAACACGCTCATAATAACACAGCTGTGAGACATTTCACTTGTGTCAGAGAAGGTTATGAAAAGTTGTGGATATGCAGATGTCAACAAGCCATTGTCATTCGCAAAGGGCTGCTGGTTCGGTGATTAGGACAAAATAAGATTACTTTAAAGGACGTGCATGCCACATCTTTTTAGGCGAGTGGATCAATACTGTGTACAATGCTTGGCGGACACCCACAAGTTGACAGACATATCAACTACTACAAAGTGTTATATCTTCTACTAGATATAAAGTGGAGCCAGTTAATAAAATACTTGTGTATCTTGTAGTACAAGCACCCAGTTTGGCATGGATGTACCTTAGAATCCCGTCCTTAATATGTGTGTCATATACTTATAATGGTATTCAGTTGGTATCCCTTAAGTTGAAAAATGTAATTTGTGTGCATGAAGAGCCTATAATGTTGATACTAGAGAAAACATACATTGAATATTTCTGTAAAAGTTGAGTGTTTGGCTGCCAATCTTTAAAATTTTGATTTTTCTTGTGGCTAACATGCTTTTCTGAAAGAGTGGATCCTAACCTACGTTACATCCATGCCAAATTTGGTGCTTGTACCAAAAAATGCACAATTTGTCTGACATATGAATCTAACTGGCTCTGCTATAGTTGTAGTAAACGTACTTCTTCCTTTTTTATTCAGAGACCTAAAAATGAGGCCCCCAGAATGTGCTGTAGGTAACATGGGTAAAACATCAATTAAAAAAAAAAAAAAAAAAGTCTCATTTAAGTCCTTCTATTGTAGAGAAAACCAGGTCTACACCAATTTTCAACAATTCTCAATAGTTACTGTAAGAGAAAACCTTATATCTCAAACAATGTTCAACCTGTAGAATAGAATAGAATATCTTTATTCTAAAGAACTTTTCACAGAAAGAATCACAAAACGCTTTACAAAGATCATAACATCAAGTCAAAACACTAAGAGGTAATAAAACCTAATTATAAAAAATTAAAACAGTAAAATACAGTGAAACACAGTAAAACAAGGGCTGAAATCAATTAAAAGCTTTTGTGAATGATAACGTCTTTATCTGTGATTTACAGCACTCAACAGAGTCAATCTGACGCAGTGACAATGGGAGGGAATTCCATAGATGAGGAGCAACAGCTTGAAAGGAGACATCTTCTTTAGTCTTAAAGTGGGTTTTTGGAACGCTTCAGAGATGCTGGTTGGAAGACCTCAAGGATCTGGCCTTTAAGGGGGTTAAAAGGTCAGAGATGTACGATGGGGCTTGACCATTCAGGGCTCTAAAAACTAAAAGTAAAATTTCACCTATATTTTTATACACACTTCCTTAAACAAAACCAAACTGTTGAGTGAATGGTTACTCCCATGACTCTAATGCATTGAAAACTCAATTTGTTTTTCCAAAACTCAACAGCAAAGTCTGTCAAATGTGTTTCTGGAAGCACTTTATTGTCATCATATTTTACGACAAAGTAGCAAAACTACTTTTATTTTCATACTCTGCCTTTACCTTACATTTAAAGGGAAAAAAGAGATCCTAACCCTAAAATAATGTAAAGAATATAATAAGAAAAACAAGGAATAAAATTAACCAAAAAAGAAAGAAAAATACTACTAGAGAGTAGCCTGAAATGTAAAGTGCCTTTCTTATGACCAAATGACACAATAAATTCATTTTTTTCAAATGAATGAAGGAGAAAGTACTCATGAAATCTGAATATGCGATAAAGTGATTGTCTACATTTTTAAATGAAGGTCGCATAGTAATAGAGGAGAGATGAAGTGCAATGATGCAAATGAAGGTTGGTAGAAGGATGCTAGTAAATATTTTCGTTGCTTATTATGTTTTTTTGTCAAAGACATGACTCAAGCTAGTCAAAGTAGAAATCAAAGTAACTAAATAACAAGAGCAAAGTGAACAACAGCAAGCAAAAGTTAAAAGTTTTCTATTATAGATCATCAACATCTTTTGTGACATCAAGCAAATTGATTATTTTATAGAGTAAGTTTGTAACCTCTCTTGTAGTCCCATTAGATTTTTTTTATTAATAAAAATAAAATATATATTTTTTTTAAAGTCAATATTTCCAGATTATTCTATTGGTTCTACGATCCTATATTTTCTGTTGGCAGGCCAGGCTGCCTCCAAGACACTTCACCCTTCAAATACGATAATGTCTCCATTATTTCAAGCTTATTTAGGACAGAGATGATATGCAGTGTCAAATTCATTATGCTGGATGGTGTGGATGGCAGGTGCCATGTATGCCAGCATGCGTCTCGCTCACATTCTCCTCATCTTTCTTCTCCTTCTGGGCATATGGCGATACAAGATGTTTTCAGCTACAGAAATGGCAGTGAAGTTAACTTTCAGACTTTGTTTCTTCATCAGGGATTTGGTCTTTCTGCTTCTATCTGTTTAAGTTTTTTCCTCTTGTGCAATTGGATCTGTTTCTCTGTAGCAAATAATTAATGTAAATTAACCATTTAATAGTATTTTTTTTCCCATTGCTAAGATCACTAATGTAAAATCACATAACTATTACTATTTTCCTATTTAGAAATTGTCCATTTATTTTTTTATTCCATTTTATTTTACGTGTGACACAAAGCATGTTTTCACATTTTTATTTGTAGGGATAGGTTTAGTTAGATACGTGTAAACCATTTTAAATTACTTGCATTTTTTGCTTGCATGATTTCATTTGGGATATTATTGCATTTCTTTTTTCTTTCTTTTTTTGTCATGCAGCTGAAATGTTAGCCATTAATACCAGAGGTGTTGCTAGTAACGCAAAAAAAAAAGCACGGTCTTTGAATTACTGTAACTGACTATGACAATTCTATGATTCCAATTTACAGTTGTAAAGTATTGGGAAAGTTTTGCATGTAAACACAAATCTGCTTTTCTTCGCTTCAGATTCCATTGGAAATACAGAAATTGCGTACATGGTTAAAGAGTCGTGGTAATTTAAAGAGTTTCAACCCCAGAGCTGGAGCTTGGATTTTCAACGGTTGAGTGATATGTTAGGGTAATCAATTATTGTTTCACTTATAATTGACAAATGCCAGATTGCATTACTTTCATTTTCAAGTTGTCTTTTTTTAAAATAAAAATATGAAAACCAGTGAGGGTTTCTCAAGTCAAATGTAGTACAAGTACAAGAAAAAAAGGGTTAACATTAAATGCTCTGTGTTTATGCAATTTGCAAGTTTGACAAAATGCTTTGTTACAGGCTCACACACGGTGCTCCTTTATGACAGAAACTGTGGTCTTAACACACATTTATTACACAATTTTCTGTCCAATGAAGATGACAGTTTTTAAGTTATAGTTGTTTAAAGTGTGTCATAAGGAGACTGAGGATCAAGCTGTCAAACTCCTTTTAGGCTTATCCCTCTAGGGCATAAGTCAACGCATGTAAATATCTAGTTTTACCAACAATTATTTCTTTTTTATATGAAGTTGATTTAATTAAAATGAAGGTGAAATTTACGTCAAGTTTTTTTTTTTCCTTTTTTTTTTTCCTTGTTTTTTTTCCACCATTTATTTTTTTAGATAGTAGAAAGCCTGGACAAAGAAGGGATGTTTACAATTGTGTTTAGGTGAAAAGAATAGCTCAGTTTTTAGGTGACAGCTTGAGCTAAAAATGAATGTGCAAATGGTCCCGGTGTATTGCAGGAACCAGGCTTTTCATCCTTTCTTTGTATGCCTCTCTTATGCCCCTCATCCTTTTTCCCCCTACCCTTCACATAAACATGCAAATCCATACACACATTTGTTGTTTCTTTCATGCCTGCTCATTGTCTGATTGGATAAGGACAAAGATGCCAGATTTAGCATGACTACAGTACATTTACCATTCCATTCAAGTTACCTACTAATGACTGTCTTCATCTGCGTTTTGGCATGGACTTCTTATGTCTAATTACCTTACCGAAGAGAAGCCTCAGACCTGGACGTTCAAGGCAGCGAGGTGCTACTGTTCAACAACAAATTTTCCCAGTAGATCTCGTCATGTCAAAAAATACTATGAAGTGCTAATTTATAATATGATGTAATATAATAATCCAGTGAGGGTCTTTGGGCAAGACCCTTAACGCTACTGCCTACCACAGAACATATGAGAGACAAAGAAACACATGTCATGCTCGCACGGACGTTGCCCGGCCAAACAAGGTCTGCGTCAGGTGCTGGGAACAAGAGCACCTTGATGGAAAGTGGGCTACTGGAACAAGGCGGAAATGGACTAGATGTGAGAACAAGGTTCTGTTGGAATGCTACTACTCAAGTAATCCTACTCAGAGAGGTTACATGCAGAGTGAATGGATGCTTTGAAACCCACAATCAAGGCTAACTGCCAAACAACTAGTAGCTCAATTTTCTAACATCCACAAACAGCAACTGCTGTCACAACTTGAGATTGATGAAGTACAACACAACTGTTGCTCCATGGGAGAGCCACAACATCAGTCCAGAGAGGAGGCTATACCACACTCCCAACCAAAATTTGAGAACATAACCCCAATAACTACCACGCTGAGGGAGGCAGCAACTGACCTGAAAGACAAGATCATGTCTAGAAGGAACACCAGGCAACCCCGACACCAACTACAATGCTTGAGTGAAGTACTACCTGAATATCTCCTGGAAACTGTGAATGAAGCATTGAGTGCAATTCCTACCACAACAATCACAGAAAAAAAATGAACTGGTTTACACGTCAGCAGCAGTGATCCTTGAGATAAGTTAATAAGTTAATTATGCCCCCTGTCATTTTTTTTTTTCAATTGCCTTAATGTGACCTTCAAAACAAAATTCCAAACTCCCTTTTTTGGGGGAAGAAAAACAAAAAGCAAAAGTTCTGTCTTAATAAAAACTGAGAAAGCTTTTCAATTTCAGAATTATATCTAGGTAAATCTGAGAAAATTATATTCTAAGGTTTTCATTGTTGTCACTGCCAGCACTACATGCCCTTTAATTTGATTTTCTACTGATTTCACATTCCAGGAATGATGCAACGTCCATCTCTCAGGTTAACACCCCCAAAGGAATAATATGTAGAAGAAAACACTTTCCTTCAAATGTTATTAGTTTTTGTGCAATTAAATAGCATCAAAAGTCAGTTGTAATGAGTAATATCTTCAAAAAAATCATTAAAAGGCAGAGCTGCCAAGCTAGCTAGCTCGATATTCACAATAAGAAAATGGACAACACCACTGCACTGAGGACAAGCACGATACGCTGGTCGAAATCCAAAATGATTTTGATTGAATTGACTTTGTCCTTGTAATTGCAAGTCTATTAGATGTCTATGAGATGATGATCACTTGTGGATGAGTTGAATGGATGGCCATCAGAAGGAAATGTATTTGTGGTGTGAAAAGAATGTGTGACTAAAGTGGGAAGGCATCTTGGTGAGGCACAGACCATCTAAGAGCCATTAATCCTGCTCTCATGAGGACGTTTTCTCTCATTTGGTAACCCACAATATTGAAACCACCTCCAGGCTGGTTGTTTTGCTGTTGCTCTATATCTTTGACACCTCCTCTTCAATGCATCAGGATTTGGGGGGTCCATTTCCAGGCATTAGCTGAGCTTTAGACAGCTTATCCCGGCACCTTTACATGTAAAAAAGCTTTACCAGATACTTAAGTCTGAGTATTACCTGATAAACCCCTATAAGCAGCAGTGCATTCAAAACACTTAATCAAAATTGGGTTAAAAATGCACATACTTCAAAAATAAAATATTATAATGCAATATAAGCTCAATGCCAAAAATGAATAACACAGAAAAGTGTGTCCAAAAGAACCCACACATTTTTATGTCACAGCAGCTTTAATAGGAAAGGTAAATAAAAGTCACCTTTTTTTTTTTTTTTTTTTTTTTTTTTTTTTTACTGTAATTACTTCCACTGACTGATACCCGCAACACAGTAAAGAGTGTACAGTATGATACACCGTGTTTGTCCTGGTTTTAAGTTTTAGTCGCTTTATTTTGCTGGCCTTCAAAGTCCACTGTGTGGGCGGGACTGTCAGAAACTGTTACCTTTTTCAGAAATTATGCTCATAAAGGTTTGAAGGCTGTCCAGAAAACATAAAATGTTGGTCAGCTTCCCCACTGCCACCCACACTAAACCAAAGCATGATTCACGACTGTTTGCATATTTTCATGCATACTGTTGACACGCCATGAACTCCTTTAGTTAACCAACTTGTTCCTGTTGAGTTTCACAGCAGAGCTTTTCGTGGCTGTGGACACAGTACTTGCAAAGTGTTATCAACGTGTTATGCAAAATCACTTGTTTCTCTTCTTCAGCAGCCAACCAATAGTACTTGTTTGTCCTATCTTTGAATAAAAGGTCCATCTCGAGCTATGGCAAGTTTTGCAGTAGATGTAGTATTTTGAAATGTTCCATTGGTTTAATTGTATGTTTTAAGGCCAAACGTATGTAAAAAGAAATGTAATGTGATTTTTTTTATTATATTTTTACATGTATGCAATTATAGAGGATATAGATTTTGAATGAATAAAAAAATGCCTCTGTTTTTTTACTGTTTGATTCTGTTAATAACTATAGCTTTTGGAGAGATGCTTCTACAAACTCTACCTCATAAAAAAAGCTCTAGTTTAACTCCTCTAAAAACCCTTTTTCTTTTTTGGGTTTTTAAATTGTTTACTGTTAAACTCATTAGCTCAAAATCAATTTGCTAAAGCAACAAAAGCATCTAGGTGTAGCCAAACTGCCTCGTGTTATAGCTAAAGAAAAAACACATCATTTAAACAACGCTGAAAATGAATATTTTGCCTCCGAATTTTTAAAATAGAAGATAGGAGTTTGTTTATTCATTTTCTCCATTTATTGGGTATGAGATAGCTTTCATCTAAATATCCACTTTACTACAGTTGTGTGATCCTCACATTATTTTTCCTTTCAACTGTTTTTCTTTGTTCTAGCCTACATAAGTCAATATCTACGAAGCACAATTTTTTAATGTTTAAAAATGACTTTGTTTTATGTGTTTGAGAAGGCAGTAGCATTCTGTTTTTAGTGGTATTTTGTGCTGAGGTCAAAGCCATGTGAGTTTGTAGTACAAGGCCCGCCAGATTGGGTTTGACCCTGGAGGTTTTCAATCTGTCTTTTTATTAATTTTTTTTTTTTTCAGCAGTTTCAAACTTTTTACTCAGAATGATGGCGTGTCATGACTGTTTTATTTGAACAACTACTTTCCCTTTTGCATAGAGGCCCGGTCACACATTTTTGAATGAATTTATTTGAACCATCGCTATGCAGATAATTTTATTAGCATAAAGTTTAGAGAAAGTTGAATGGCAAATGGATTCTCACCTAATTCAGGCCCCTTAGCTATCACTCTTTTATCCAGAATTTGCCATCCATTTTCCCTGACCTATGCTTTTCATTACTTTGAAAGAGGACAGGATATTAGTCTTTCCCAAAGGCCAGAGAAAGAACAGTGGTGCTGCCAGTTAGAGAATAATATGCAGCAAGAGAGCATATCCCAAGGTGATGTAAGCAACACCCCCCGCTCCCTTTCCCCATTTGAGCAACAACTGCAAGCTGCAGTGTGATCCTAAAAAGAAAGAAGTAACCACAAATAGTTAAATATGTTTAAGGTCAGGCTGAGTCAGCACAACCTTGTGAACTGCTGTGTGGTTGATATTTTGATATGCCCTTAAAGGTTTATGCTAGGACTAGATATTGGGATGATGGTCCTCACTTATTACAATAGTAAACTCCTGTAATGATCATTTAAATGTCCATATCCACCAGATACTACAATGGAAAGTTTTAGGAGGCCATATCATGTTCTTTTAATGCTACTTAAGATTAATCATCTGTACCCTTTCGTTGCATTTTATTTGACCATACAAAATCAGATAGAGTAAAGAACCTTTTTTGTTTCTCCCATGGCATCCCCTGCTGTATGACACAAGCAGTTTTGAGTGATTTCCCATTTGCATTGAGGCCAGCTCTTTTTTTATCGTCAATAGTCTGTATTTTTAGGAGTGGAATCCATTATTTTCTCACTGTACACAGACGTAAATGGGCACAGGGAGATTAATACAGATAGAAAAAAGTTAGAACAGTTGGCTCACTGCAAATTGATACAAACGAAAATATGAAAGTGGCTGTTAACTGCGTTGCCGAATTTTCATTTTGGATGTGGAAAAAAAAAAAAAGAACAACCTCAAGCTTCAGTCTAAAGGTAGAGTAGAACAGTAGAACTGAGCATTCTTATCTCTTAGATCATTTTTCCAAGACAAGCAGAATTATGCACACATTTTTTTTTAAAGAACCACAATGCAATCTCAGTTTGTTACTCGTTTTATTTTATTTTTTTCAAGCAGACTTAAAAGACTCCTATTTCAGAGGTTTTGTGGCAAATTCAACTTCATACTGACTTTTGTTCACAAAGTTATCTTCTACGAAGTAGCACAAAGAAAGAAAACTTTTTAACTTTGTGAAGAGCAAACTGCTGCTTGCTATAAATGTCCTTTGGGAACTAGAAAAGACCCCAAAGTCTGTTATTGCTTAACAGCAGCACAGCAGACGCACCTGTGAATTCCATCGGGTGAATGCTGATACACAAACTAAGACAATCACCCATGCTGCTTGCTTCTATCACATCCTGTTGCCTGCTTTGGTCATCACAGTCAAAGACATGTTTACATTATCCTTTAGAAGAAACAGATCAAATCGAAATATGGTCATTTTAGTGGTGTAGGGGTTGAGCGAACGCTGCAGTCATGCTCAGAAAAAGGGCAGAGTCACATTTTGACCTTGAAGTCCTTGTAAATATATTAATTTGCAAAAAAACCAACACATTTTAGGTTGCATCAGCTATTAACGAGTTGTAAATAAGTTTTAAAATAATTTTAAAAAGTATGGCCATTAAAAAGTTGGATTTGACAGCCAAATTGGAGATCTATCCCATGTAACTACCCCAAAGGTAGACTGCCTTATTATCATTTGGTGCCATTATGTTTATTTATTTATTTTCTTTGAATGGGCTTGGTGGGGGATGGTGGGTAACCTAATGTAAAATCCAAAGCAGCCAGAGTGACCTAAATCAGGAGAGGTGATAACTCAGACGGATGGGTGGAGATTACCCAAGAGGCTCAGTGTTCTCTCAAACAATGACTGGAGAGCATCCTTTTTCTTTTTTTTTTTTTTTTTTTCCCCAATGCCCCCTGCAAAGACACTTATGGCTGTTAGAGCCAAAAATGTGCATGCCAGGGCTTTTCATAAAGTCAATTTCTCACGTGATTGTCTAGTTTTTGTGGACAACAAGTCTTCTTGTTCTAAAATAACCCCAGCAGGCCAAAGAGCTTTAAGCTCATTTTGTGAGTAAGATAATGTTGATGTGGTTTAAGTGCCTTTCGGGCTTTTAGTGCCTTTTTAGATCAAAATTACTGAATTTTTGGCAGAGCTTTTTTATGTCTCTCGTTTTTTTATTTTATATATTTAACAAAACCGATTAGACAATGATTATAGCTACTGAATTGGAGCTTAGCACAATGCAATGACTTTTGTGATTTAATTCTTTACCACGTGTGCTCTCGAGGCCAGACTTGTGTATCTGTCTGTTTTGTGTGACTGCAGAGCCGCTTTTGTCTCAATGAGTTGGCCAAATCATTAATTAATGATTGATTGATGAGTCTGCCATACTGCGGCCAGTAACATGCCCATATTTTCCTCTCAGGAAATCTGTGTGTGGGATGCGTTGGTGCGTAGGTTCGTGCAAAGGGAGCAGAGAAAGGTTTCCTTGTGATTACTTTTGCTTCATCCTGGGAAAAGGAAATGTTAAGAATAGTTAGATATGCTTCTGTACATTTCCCATTCATTCACCTTTCTAGTTAGTAGATGCTGGGAAGGTGGGGTTTCTTTTTAAGGGATTAAAATAAGGTTAATGCATGAGATGTACAATGAAAGCAACATAATTTTATGCAGCAGAGCAGGAGAATTTTCAAAGATCTAAAACAGTACCTCCTGCTTTGAAAGCAATTCTTTCTTTCTTTTTTTATTTCTGAAAGCTATTCTTATTTGCAGCATGATTTAACACACACAGACACGCGCAAACACGCACACACACACACATCTGGGGGAAAACACTTTCATTAGATGAATTTGTAATGAGAGGTTGACAATGAAGGAAGGGCATGTTTGATTGAGGTGGATGTATCATTTTTTGTTGTTTTTTTGTGGGGAGTAGTTCGCTGAAGGCGGTGCATGTTGTATGGACCATCTGGTTGTCTCAGATTTTGGCATGGCTTGTTTGCTGGCCTCCAAACCATCCAACCTGCTTTCACTCATGGTGTTTTCCTCTTGTTCTCACTAGTGGTTACAGTTACAACTTAAGAATTTCTGCATTTAGATGTTTGCTGTGATATTTCAAAAGTCTATCTTATGTATTTACCAGTTTAAAAAAGTTCTAATATAATACAATTTTTTGGACGTTCCTGTGAAATATTGAACATCTCAAACACACCCCTTTTTAAGACTTTTTTTAACTGCAATATTATGTAAACATAATGCAAACATTTATGAGATTTAATGAATTTACTTTTGTAGTTATGATTTTTTCAAACATTATACAAAAAAGAAGAGAGCAAACTAGTTGGCTACAAGAAATACCAGTCTTACATTTTTCTACCAAAACTGTCCAAAATATTTGGGTCATTTGGGAATAAAAACAAACAAAAAAGAAACCTGTTTAGCAAAGAAGAATTACACATCCTTCAGCATGTTTTTTTTATTTATTTATTTTTTTTAATCAGTGCTTTGAGACAAATAAAATAAAGACAACAAAAATAAAGAAAAAGAAATAAAGAAAAAAAATGTAGATTCTTTAAATAAAAAAAACAAACAAACATTATTTCTACTTGTTTTGTTCATTTTTAGTAATAGCAATTGAATATGTTTTTTGTTTTTTTTTCTTAATCAAACACCGATACACAATTGAGGACTACTCCTTATATATATAAATAGAGAGAGAGAGAGAGAGAAGTGATTCTCCTAAATTAAGCTATTATTGACAGATTTTGTTTTTTGTTTTTTTAGGAAATAAGGTGTTCTTGCAGCAATAATGTCTTTATATTTATTCACAGTCCTAGACATCCAAAATACTGAAAAGTACTGAGCTGTCTAAATACTTGCTCATCAGACATCTCTCCTCTGTCATCCCAGACCCATGGGTTTCATTATTGCCAGCTTTAAAACAACCACTCAGACTCCCAGTCCCACAATTGGATCCCAAATGCTTGCAGTGATGAAGGACAGCCGTTTGCCTGAAGGATACAAATGCACTGAATTCTCAAAAAATAAGAAGAAAAGAAAAAAAAAAACATGTTTTTTTCTGCTTTGTTCTTCACTGGTTCAGAGGACTTGCACACATTCTGCCACCATTTTCTTTCTGTATTTAACTGGCACTTCTTATTTCGAACCCATGCTGTGTTTTATATATTTTCTAAGAAACAAAAACTTAAATTTTTTGGAATCCCTAATATGACACTCTAGGCTGCCTTTTGGCATTTTTGCCCACTCTGACTTTGTCTTTCCTTTTTATTTTCCATCCACTGAATCTAAAACTTGTTCAAGTTATTTTTGCATTAGAAGTACTTTGTGTTTACTTTCCCAAAAAACTTTTTTTTTTCTTTCAAAAGTCCTGCGTGGCCTTGGTTGAGGAGTCCTGCAAGATAAGTAAACCAAAAAGTAATGGCTTCTGTCACTGCAGCTCTTTGTGTCCTTCCTAATCACACTAGAACATCTGCTTTTGTGTTATGCAACAGAGCCACTCATGTAAATGGAGTGCAAAAAAAAAAGGTATTATATAATCTTGTATGACTTTGTGACTTTTTTTTTTTCATGTCAATTAAAAGAACATTAAAACATCGCACATAAGTGGATAGCAGCTGACTTTGTAGTTGCCCGGCAATCGCATAAATATGCTTCCAGGGTTTGTGGCTATGCAGCAGCAACACTGATGAACTAATTTTCCTCCTTTAAGTGCCAAAAATTGTTTTATACCTTCTGCAACAATTTCTTTTTTTGTAGTCTTTGTTTGTGTTTTTGTCCTTTTTTGGCCTCTAATGTACTCTAAAATTGAAAAATTTGTGCAAAAAGTGATATCATTTACAGTATTTGAAGGTCCAAAAACTCTTTTCATTGTATTTTTGTCTCATACATGATGTAGTGCACGATTCCACTTTATGCCCCCATGCCCAGTGTTTTCAACAAGCCCTCAGGTTCTGCGTATCAACAGTGATCAGGCATTTTATCTTTTGACAGAGGGGGGATGAGCTAGACTCTGAAATCCCAGCCCAGGAGCCTCACTTACTCAGTATTCTGCTAGTGTGTGCTCCTGACTTTACTGTTGCATGTCCTTGGAGCATGCAGAGTGCAGCAAAATACATTTTTGGAGGATTGCACGCTCCAACCCATTTTAATGTTCCTTTTTTGTTCCCAGCACACTGTCACTAAGCTGTGTTGCATGGGCTTAGAGCAACCATTTTGTTTATGATGCTCCCTGAGTTAATGTTACAGAAGTTGACTGTTATTGGTTTCTGGTTGTTTGAATTAGACACATCAGTGTAAAAACTGTGGTTCACTGTTTGCTTGATGAACAGAATTAATTTCCTACAAACAACAAATGGAACAAACATGATGTCCCACTGTGGGCATGCATGTGTGGGCGTGTGTGCATGCAAATGTTGCAATCTTACTCTGCAATGCAATGTTGAACATTTAGCTTATTTTTAATTTTTTCTATTTTGTATAATCTCTTGGAAATCAAGGGGAATGAAAGTGTTAAGGCACAAGTTTTGATAGCTTGTAGCCTTTAGGCTGAACTTTATTTGTGTTATTCAACATTAATTGATATGTTCATTGTCTTCCACTTTAAAACAAAATAATTATCTGTTATCTATCTAATTATTTGTGAATTTAGCTCTGTAATATATGTGGGAAGAAGAAGAAAGCAGAATATTGAAAATCAATATGTGAATGTCTGTTTGTGCACAGAACTACAGCAGTTACAAGCTGGTATATAGTTGCAGATTTTAGCATCATGGTTGACAATCTGGAATGCCAAAGTTAACATTTGCTCCACAGCTTTATGGCAGCATGGTCCTACTTTGTCAAAAGTTTTGTTTTGTTTTGTTTGTGTTTGTTTTTTAAAGAAGCTTTTGAAAGTAGCATAGTGTACACTCTTGCATCTGTAGACAAAATGGTCTCCAATTTAAACACTCAAATGATAATTACATTTTACTCCAATCTCTGTGATGGCCATTAGAAAAAATATATATTACTGAAGAAAGGGAACTTAACAAACTTTCTCTTTCTTCTTTTTTCTTTATTTTTTTTTCTGGCGTTCTTCTTGGATCTGCTCATCTTGGATTCAACACAACAGGTAAGTACTATACTTGTGTTTATGATGAACCCTCTAGGTTGGATTCACTTTCTCACATAGATCCGTCACCACATCAATGTGTACCCAAACTAATATTTAAGTACCTGTTGCACCAGGGATGTATTTTAACAGAACGGCTTTGTAAATGTTGATCTGATTCCGTTTTTTTTTGCTGACACTTGGCGAACAGGGCTATTCCATTTATGCAGCCAATCTCATTGGCTATTGGAGAGATGCCAATCTGCCCTCATAGATAGGAAAGAGAGAGGGAGCAAGGAGAGTGGGTAGAAAAGCGTTTATTCATTCTGACACTGATCAGATAAATCGGAAATGATAAATGGTGCCTATTTTTACTTCCTTTTACCTGTGTTAACTTTCAGCTCAAAAAGAAACCCTCCTGGTCGAGGGAGGCATGTCTCTGAAGCCGTATCTGAAGCTTTAATTTAAGTGATTTAACTATGATCTACAAATCATTCTGTACAGCACTGAAGCTGATTTATGATAGCTTTCTTTGCAAATATTGGCTATTACTAAGTAGAGGGACAGTGTAAAATTGGATACCCCACACACACTTATAAATGTGTGTGTGTTTTTAAGTTTGAATTATTTTTGTATTTGTCAAATTACTGTAATTTAAAATCAGCTGTTACTACTGTTTAAAAGCCACATATATGCAGTTAAAATATCATATTGTTACTAAAGCTATAAGTTATTCAACATAAATTTTACTTTATACAAATGTGGCATCCTTCTGTTTTTCACTGCACCAAACTATCAAATGAAAGGTCAATGTTTTTCTTGATAAGTGATGTATGAAAAAAATGTCATTAAGGTTAGAAAAACTTCTGTTGTTTTTTCTGGGAAAGTGTTTCTTAAACCTGAAAGCAAATCTACACTTCTTCTATGTTGTTGTAATCCACGCTTATTGGTTTTATACTGAGATGGCAAAGCTTGCACACGTTTGTGCATTTCAGTCTCTGCTTTGGACTCACTTGTGGTCAACAGAAGGTAACCTTCAAGAGTCACTTCAACCAAGCTTTTTAGCTCTTAAAGCATCCCACAACAAAGATATGGGATTACAGCAAACACTTTCCTCAATCTCTATAGATAAAGAGCACAACCACAAGCTATTCAAGGCCTTCAGCCTAGATCAGGAGTTTTGTTTTGGTCTGAGGGGTGCTAGCTGTGTATCTATATGTGTAAATACATTTAACCTTTTAATGGGACTTTTGCATTTTTAGTACATCTTTTGAGAGAAAAAAAGGGAATGTAAGCAAATCACATTTTTCACAAACTGTTGGGACCTGGAATTATAAAAAAAAATAATGCTAATTAACATTTATGTGATGTGTATAGTTCTTTTTCTTTTTTTTTTCTTTTTTTATGGTAAAATGGTAAATAGCAAATACTAATATGGCACTTTTCTAACTTCTTAGAAGGCCCAAAGCACTGAACAGTCACAGTTCCATACATGCCTGCTCACACAAATGCATACACTGATGGCAGCTTTGCTAAGTAATGCTGGTGCCAACCTGTAACCACCAGGAGCAGCGTGGAGTTCAGTGTCTTGCCCAGGGACATTTTAACACATGGGCAGACAAGGCAGGAACCAAACCTGCCATCTTCCAATAAGAGGTCCACCGTGCTACCGCTGTACTATGGCCACCCATTTTAGAGAAAATACAAAACAGTATCGTAGGTTTTTCTATGCATGTTTAAATTTCTTTCGCTTCCTCATTAGGCTAAATTTCTTCAAACCAAAGATTGATACGGGGTAACATAGCAGCACCTTACCTCTAATAGTTTTTGTTTGGTCATTTAAATGAGGTTCTGGTTCTAGTGATTTAAAGGTTAGGGCTACAATCACCAACATCACCAGTAAAAAAGGCAAACAACTAGAAAAATAGAAAATTCTATAGAAAAATTGCATACCTTTAAATAAACTGTAACCCAAACAAGCAAAAACTTGAGATTCAAAAGCATATAGTTTTAAAGTGATGTATAAAATAAACAGGTACTTCTTCACTTGGATGTTTCCAAAAAAAAAAAAAAAAATCAATGCCATCTGCTTTATTGATTTACACATAGGCAACAACAAAGTCTCGTGTAACCATATCTGAAATGAAGTTTTGGCCTTAATGACAGAAGGCTTTTTTGATCATAGATGCCAAAACGTCAGTCGTAACAGCAATGGGAGAGCCTTATATCAAAAGTGACGCACGAAGGTGATCATGACATCAAGCAGTGGCAGCTCGTACCTTCATTCTATAGATTTTGGAGTGTGTGTTAGACAGACCCCCAGGTGGTAATTCAATATCCCCTTATGCAGTGTGACATGTGAAAAATGGAACTGCATTACAGAGACGCATGAATGCATGCATTTGATGTGCAAGGGCTTTTTAGCTTGTGTCACCTCAGATTTGTTTCGTGTCTCATCGGCCTCGCCAGTGTGTTTCTATAAAAGTATGAATAACAATGATAAATGAAAAGAAAATCCTGTGTCCCACCCCAACTGAAGCTTTGTAGTTCATCCCCGGTAATACTCTGAATATTAGGCACTGACCCAGATCTGCACTTATGGAGGTTACATGGAGCCCCAGATGACAGCCCAGCTGTTGTTGGTCCACGCATTATCTCACCGACTAACCCCCGTTGTTAATGTTAAAAGCAAGATAACACATCAGCATAGGATTATCCAAACATAGCATGGAAACTGTCTGTGAAACGCCTCAATTTTCAGTTCAGTTCACTGTATTTGTAGATTGCCAGTTTCTAACAAAAGTCAGATAATTATTTTTATGATGACTTCCCATTTCGGAGCATCCAGCTCCCAGCCTCCCTTTTTTTTTAACGAGTTACACTTTCAGGCACTTCTGCTCTTCCTACAGTTCCATATGCATGTAAAAGTAATGACTCCTGACTCTCTGTTATTAATTCAACATTGTGTCTGTGCCAGGCATGTAAATGAAGAAGTGGGCAGAGAGACCTGTATACTGCTAGGGACATAGCCTGAGTAATGGAGATAATTATAGTGCCCAGGTAGACCTTTCTCTTTTTTTTTTTTTTTTTTTTTCTTAATTTTGTTGGTGAAGTTCCTGTTCTGTGTTTATTTGCATGGAATTGGGAGCAGATGGAAGACTTTCTCACTTCAAAGATCACGATCAAAAATTTCCTGTCGATCCTCTTTTAATTAATCTCTTGCCTATAAATGTGGGTTGAACAAACATGTTGGCTATCAGGATTTATCTTTAGTCCTGCGACATGCATGAACATCAGGATTTAAAAGGAAAACATAAGAGGGAATGTGAAATGAGAGCATAGAAAATGGCACATCCAAGGATTTGGATTTTAAAAGATAATGTTGACAATAATTAGAATATTGATCGTCATAACGCCACCTGTTATAAAAGAGCCAGTGGAAAGCCACCCACACATTATCATTAGTCATCACAAGCTTCTTACAGCCTACTGCAGTGGATGCCGCCACCCATGATTTAGCTCTCCAACCCATTTTAAGGGGGTGTTAAGTGTTTATTATGCAGCACCGTCCCAGTCCCAATGAGACTGCAGAATGTTGGCGGATCAATACCTCTCACAAGCAGCTAGGTTAATTTATTTTTTAAGGATCTGCTTGCCTCTCTAAGGACCTTCTTGCTGTTGAAATGCAAGCTGTTTCCTAAAGATCTGCTGAGTGACATTTTGTTAGTGACATACAAACCCCTCTGTCCAAGGACTTCAAAAGCTTTTCCTCCTTTGTTCGAGGCTTTTGTTTGCGATGGTATTTGTGAAACAGTAAATCTAGTTTTGCTGTTTTATTACAAATGCTTAAAGCTCTTAAAATGCCAATTCTAATGCTAGTTATTGGTGGTGGAAGCTGGCTTGCATTTAGCAACTGGGAATATAGCTGGGACTTTCAGGTATTGATTCTACAGGTTTTTTGTATTAGTGGTGTGCATTACACTTTAGCTCCTATCTTTACTGTATGAGCAGAATACCAACACTGCATCCCAATTTTAACATTGTATCATTCCTACATTTTATTTTAAATTAGATTTGAACATGTGTATGACTTTCAATGGTCTATTGTATCAACGTTTTTTAGTCTGTTGGTCCTATTTGGCTCAGAGAGCGATGCTCATGAACTCTCAAAATTAGGGATGTAACAATTAATTTAACAATGATTGGATTCATATCATAATTTGCGGTTGGTGAAACGATTCATAGTCAATATTGGTTCATTTTAAATGATCCAATTTGATCTGATTCACTGACCTAAAATTGTTTCAGGATATCTTTAGCCAAAAATTCAACCAGTGTAACTCAGAGATAAACACTTTGGTACTAAACAGTTCAGGTGAAGTTTTCCAGATTGTTTGTATTTCTTTGCAATATACTCAAGTGTACATCAAATATGTGTACAAATAAACAAGTTAACAAGAATCAATGGCAAATCCATTCACATTTTAGTTTCATAAAGTTCAGTATTCTGTTGTTTTTCCACATCAAAATAATGCAAACAGGACATTTTAGGACTATTAAACCACACTGTATGGTCAGATGTTTTTGCTAAACTCAAAGTGTTTTCACACATTGGACTGTAATGACGGTTTGCTCAGTTTTTTGCTGACATCACATGTGGTTTGTTCACTCTGGTGGCAGTTAGTAATTTTAATGTTACAGTAGAATAAACAAATCATGTCTCAATCCAAATGGTATTTTCCAAGAAAGATTATTATCAATTTATTTCATTCTGAAACAATTGTAAAATAGTATAGGTCAATTTGAGGAGCAACTTGCCTCAGACAGATCGATCTGGTTGGATTGTGGGAGCATAAATTGATTAATCAATGAATCGGTTAATTGTTACACCCTTACTCAAAATGCTTTAGTTGGTCACACCTTTGCAACATAAAATAGTTTCCGACCTATAGCATTCAAAATGCACTCTAAATAATAAGCTGTGGTTGACAGAGGGCTCCAAATGTCTCCTGGTATCTTTTCCTGCCTGACTACCCTTAAGATGAGGGAAAATCTCATTCGTTTTTTTTTTGGTTTTTTTTGAGAAAGTGACTTAATCTGTCTGTAAATTTCTTACCGTTTCCAAATCTATGATAGGTTTTTGTATTAATAAAACATTTCATCTTCAAAACTTTAGTCTGAAAGTGAAGAATGTGAAAGAGGGATGAATGCATTTATTATTGCTTTGGTCATTTTGGTTACCCATCATCCGTATTGATTTTCACATGGCATCATCAATCAAGGCATTTATAATGGATACTGTCTGAGAGCTCATATCCCTTTCAGGGAATCATCACACCAGGCTTAGGTCAAACAGAGATTTGATCTGTTGTCAGGTAGATGAATTGATGTTTTTCTCTTCATTCACTGTGTGTACAAACACACACGCACAAGAAGAGGGAGATTGAAGTTAAAGGTGAGTAGGGATAGTGAGGAGTGTAAAGTGCTTTATATCAGCCCTCAAGACTCCAGGCTTTTAAAATATTCAGTCCTTCTCCATCACCTTTCACCCGGTTCGCTTGTTTAAGAAAAGCCTGAAATGAAATCAATAGTTAGGGCTGTGCTTGCTTCTGTGCCAAGCATCATCTAATATTTATACAAATGAAGCTTCACAACCTCAAATTTGCTCTGTAGCTTCTTGCTGAAGGGGCAGATAGGGACTCATCGGGTGAAATCTGGGACAGAATGTGATGATATAGAGGTTGAAATAAATCTTCACCCCCATAATGATGGCTACAACAATCATTTGCATTCGCATGACATGACATGTTATGATTAACAGCCATGTTGAGGACACCTTTGCAACCATAAATAAGAAATGGATCATAAATCATACATGGCAACTTGAGGCCACTTTAGCTGCCTAAAGCATAATTCCAAACAAAAAAAGATTAAATATGGGTCCTTTTCACTTCTCAACTGTGTGCTGACAGTGCAAGCTCTCCAAGGAGTTAATTAACCTGTTTTAGACTTTCATCTTTCACCCCATCGTAGGTATTGGTTTGATGTTAATGATCAATGTAGTAGTTAGTGGAAGATAATTATAAAGCTTCTGTCAAACCCAAATAAAACTGATATCTATAAGAAATATAAAATAACTTGCTAGAAACAGCAACATGCATGTTTTTCCATTTAAAACTTAAGTTTATTATTATAATTATTATAATCAGTACGATATGTGTTTTAATGGAATTTTTACCTTGACAAATTGTATGAGCTGTGGGCGGAGAAGATATGGAGTAGATGTTAGTCTCACCACAATTATTCATCTACCCTTTTAGTGATCCAAAATGCACTTTAAATGTTATCATTTTTGTAATGAATCTCTATTAACTTCTCATTTTTGACTGTAACTTTTAAAAATATTCAGTCTTAGAGCCAAGGAAGTGTACCACACTTATTACTGAGAGAAACATTCATATGTTGCCAATTTATTTATTTTTTCCTTTTCTCTTAAGTGCTCTGCAGTGTTTCTCGGTAGAAAACATGTGAAACACTTGTAGCAATTTCCACCATGTTCATGTTTATGCCACTTGTTGCAAATTGTTAAAAAAAAAAAATACAGGACCTATATATGTTTTTTTTTTTTTCCTTTTTTCTTTTGGATATTTGAAAAAAAACATTATGGGACTGCTTTTGTAATGATTTGCAGTGAGTGCTTAAAACATTTTTATTCTGGCTGACTTACAAGTTGTAAACATTATCTTAATTTATCGCAAAAGAACACAAAACACTGCAAAAAAAACTCCTCGTTTTCAGAAAAGATTCTGAAAAAAAATCAGAAAATTTCCACTGTTGTAGGAGTTTGCAGAACATGTTGCAGAAGATGTAAAATGCAGCCACAGTATGAGAATATGCACACTAGAGAGCAGTCTGTTCCCTTTTTCTGCAGTCATTACCAATGCCCCACCCCTCCTCTCCCAGAGCATACTGTTTACGTCAAAGGACTCAGGAAACACAGCATCTGTCAGTGCACTAATTTGCACAATGAACAACAGAGGAAGAATAATAGTTATATATATTATATACACACACACCTCTTAATGGCCTCATATTTAACAAACATTTCACATCACAGGAAAACACAGTGGCGAATAGTGCATGTGCAAATCTTGATTGAAGCTGGTGGATAATCTTTTTTGTGGATCTGATACTACTCGATTTATAGTTTTACCTATGTGTTCATGGTCTATGTGGTCGTTTGCTTTGTGTGCTTGATTTAGTTAAATAAGGCAACACTTTTCTGTGACAGCCAAAGTGTCGTAAGACGCAATGAAAGACAAAGCTTCAGCTCTTTGACACTCCCTTTTCTTAACGTGAATGCTTCACAAATAGTGAGCAAGTAGAGGATGATGTGTCAGTTTAAAAAAAAGAATAAATAAATAAAAAAAAAGCTGACCCTTTCGAATCAGTTCACAAGAAGGCCATGAGAAAGAAACTACTCTGAAGACGAGTCAACACAATGAATGATTAAACCCACATACGTGACTTAAACTCATCTAGAATTCCGACCATAAGTTATACATTGAAAATGAGATGCTGATATCCCTCTGTCTCTTTGATTTTTCATTTTTTGTCTTTTTTTTTTGTCATTGCTTTTTTATTTTTTCACTTATTCCTTCATATATTTTCTCATTTTAAGACGCTGCAGAGTCATTGCTCTCCAGTCCGCAAGCTCTGCAAGACTGCATCAACTGCCATTCAACCTCTGTGACAGGCTTTACACTTATAAAATTAGTTAACTGTGAATAGCAGTTTATTTAAACTTTTTTTTGTAGTTTACAAAAGAAATAGGTTATTTTTTTTCCCATTTGTTGTCCACACTTGCACATCTTCTTTTAACATATTTTACAGACTGTCATTTTTACATTTTTCAACTCAACTTAAACATGTTTTTAATTTTAAATGCTTGTGAAATATTTAATGGACCATAATACAAATATTTTTTTTTCTTAATCTTCTTGCGTGTCCACAGTTTATATTTCAACAATATTTGAATGTTCTCAAGTAAAAAGACACGTTAAAGCTCAAATATCCATCCAAGAAAATGTCCTTATGTTCTGTGCATTTTCTTAGAGTATCAGTGACATGACAGTCAGGTGCCCATTATGCCCTGTGATTTTAGAAAAGCAGGAGAAAGCAGAAGCTGTAAATCCACCTCAAATAGTCAGCTAAATAAAGCACATTCCTGCCACATCACAGTGAATAGAAAAAAAAAAAAAAAAGTGTCCAGAAGATCCCGTTGTCTCATTTTGTCCTTCAACATCCACCTCTAAAGAGTATCCAGAAGGGATTTATTGTATATCCACATAATCACAGGGCAACTCAAAAAGCAATGTCACACCTCACATTCCCGAGAAGGTTGTTGTTGGCAAGTGCAAGACCCGTATTCATTGATGATCACCAGTGCCCCTTCAATGTGGTTAGGTTTGTAGTCAACATAGTATTCCGGTGTAGAGATTGCAGCCATCTGCTGCATGCTCTGCTTTTGCTTCTGCTTACGCCGCTGATTGCTGAAGCACTGCCTCAGTTGCCTTATTCCAGCTGGAAAGCACTTCCATGCCACATACAGCATGAGCACAATGATGAGAAAGGAGAAAATAAGTGCCATGGTGCCAGTCACCACCTTATGGATTTGCATGGTGCTCTCTGGGTCATCAAGGCCCACTGTGACAGTGAATGAACTTGTGACCACCTCACTACCCTCACCCTCATAAGGATTTGGGGTGAATTGGCCCAGAAACACAGAGCCACCCTGGGCCTGATCCCTTGTTGAGGCATACAGGCCTGCTGTGGTTACCTCTACTGGGGAATCCTCACATAGCTGAAAAGCATAGACGGCATCCAACACATCCTCGCCCTGTGCAGTGTCGGGGCTTGAACACAACAGGGAACTTTCACGCTGGCCTCGGAAGGCACTCAGCCAAGAAGCCAAGGCACACACATTACGACTGCATTCCCAGTCATTCCCTGCCAGGGTAATGCTGTCCAGAGCAGACCATGAATCCAGGACGCGCTGGTCCACAGAGGTCAGTCTATTGGAGTCGAGCATCAACACCTTGAGGTTGGGGGTGCTCTCAAAAACGTGTGACTCAATGTACTCAATTTCATTGGCTGACAGGTCAATCTTCTCCAAAAAATGCCATATCCACTCTAGGGTGTTGACTACAATAGTGGCATGATTGTTGTGCATGTATAGAGTACGTAGAGAGATGAGGCGAGGGAAATGGGCTAGATTGACTTTGACCAGTTCATTGTGCTCAAGATGCAATTCAGTCAACTTGAAGAGGCCAGCAAAGGAATTCCGTGCAAGGCTCTGCAGTTGGTTGTATCCCAAATCCAGAAACTGCATGCTCCTGCAGTCCTGAAAAATCCGTACTGGCACAAATTTAAGACCATTGTAGCGCAAATGCAAATTTGTGAGCTTTCTAAGGCCATGGAACAGGTCTGGCTCGAGAGCTTGCAGTCTGTTGTAGGAAAGGTCCAAGATGCGCAGGTTTGGAAGAGGTCTAAATGTACCATTTGGCAGACTCTCAATCCGGTTACTGCTCAGGTCTAATTCCTTTACCCGTCGTAGCCTGTCAAATGCACCCTCCTCTACAATGTCAATGTTGTTGTGATCCAAATAGAGCCAGGTTAACTGTGACAGACCAGCTAGTTGGCCTTCTCGTAATTCAGTCAAGTTGTTTTCTCTCATCGATAGGCCCATGGCGCTGCTTAGATTGCGGGGAATTTCCGTGAGGTTGAGCCCCTCGCAGTACAGCAGCTTGCTGTCGCAACGGCACAGCCTTGGACAAACTCCCTCTACTAAAGGAATGGCTCTTAAAAAAATTCCCAAAGATAATAATATTAACCCAGGGGGCTTTTTCAGTGGCCACTTTAAGTACAGTCCAATTAGGAGGAAATCCATTAGCATAAATATCCAGGAATGTCAGGGAGAAAATGTCCATTGAACCAATCTGGATATTGTTTTGCTCTATCGGAACATATATATTACATCATATTTAATAGATTAAACAAGAAGTATTAATTGTCCCTTCTACTTTTTTTGCACATAGGGATATATTTATGTTTGTCAGTCCATCAGAAGAGTCATGGAAAATTCAAAGAATAAAGAGCACGTCTCTTTGCATACGGTACCAGACAGTGGGAGGAGAAGGATGGAAAATAAAATTGTTGGTCTTACTCAATAAGAATCTTACTCACCCCTGTTCAAAAGATCTCCATTAAGCTCAATGCTTTGTACCCCAACACTAATTATGTTTAAATCTGAAAAGAAGTCCACTGTGTTACAACCCCCCCCCTCCACCGCCTATTTTCCCTTTTCAGTGGACACCAGATCCTTGGCAAGCGTACAATGTCTTAGTTTTCTTCAATTGAAAGAGCCAGATAGAGAAGGAATCCAAATAGCTTTCAGCGAGATGGTAGGAAGTGCAAGTTCCCCTGTATGCGTGCATGGGCTCTGTCTCTTTAGCTCCTCCGCAGTCCTCTGCTGCAATGATCACAGGGGAAACGAGACAGCCGGAAAGAGAGAGGAGAAAAAAAGATCATGGAAAAGCTTTCTTATCATCAGTCTTGCTCCTCACAACATAAGTTTGAAGCAGAGCTGTTTACATGTATTTCTGTCCATCTCTTGAAGAAATCTCTGACTTGTAGGGTTTATATCCATTCAAGTCGTCAGTCGTGCTTTCAGTGATGGATGCCAGAAAAGAAATATTCAAAAAAAAATTGTTGAATATCATTCCTCGTCTTCTCCGTGGCTCATACCAGTTCAGAGGTGATTTGCATCTCCTGTGGCTCACAGGTTTTCTTCACTCCCTTGCTTTTTTTTAGCCAGCTGGAAGTGCTGCTGATGGCTGGTGCTGGTAGACAGGCAGGGCAGTAAATGTGGGAAGCAAAGGAGCGCGCAATCCCTTGCAGCAGACCAGTCCACCGACAGCGCATGCAGAAGCACCTTCTGTTCACTGAGTGTCGTAAGCCACTCACAATTCAGAGAGCTCCCTCTCTCTCCCTCTTGCTCCCTTTCCCTTGATCGCTCGCTCACTCGCTCACTTGTTCATGCTGCTCCCCTCCTCCCTCCCATCCTCTCTCTCTCATCCTCATCCTTGCTTTTCTCTGGTTCTGTTTTCTCTCTGTTCCTCAGATATTTACATATTTAGACGGGATTGGGCTAAAACTGAATGCTTTAATAAACCCCAGACTTACACAAACCTACCTCTTCCTCGCTTTCTGACTAATCAGTTAGGCTTTTTGTGATTGTGCTGGATTTTTTTGCGTTTCCTAAATCAGTTTTAAAGTATGCAACATATGGAAAAAACAAAAAAAAAAAAAAATCCTCTTTGGACAGTTTAGAATTCCACTCCAATAATTTTTGATCAATTTTAAAATCATTCCAATAGGTCTTTTCTTTATGATTATGCAGTTTTAGGCAAAAAAAAAAAATCTGCATCGTTTGTTAGAACATAGTTTCTGCAGAGTGGCTTGTAGTTCATCAAAACTCACCTCACCTCTGAGTTGAGGGTGGGATTGTTGATGCAGAGTAAGCATGCCTCATTTCCCACTGTCCCTTTGTTTACTCTTTTTCCCGCTAGCTCATACCCCAACCTAACATTACTAGTACATAAAGATGGTGAGCAGTATGGGAGCTCTCCAGCTATACAGTTTTGAGCCAGCTCAGACAAGGAAAACAATGACGTACGTGGATTTGTTTGTCTGCAAGTGGATGCACCACAATGGAGCAGAGCAGGGAACTTGTGGTCTGCCAATTGTTGTTCGTTTGTAACAACTACAGGCTTTTACAAGTGATTTTTTTCTGCCCTTAATTCACCTTGATTTGAATAAAGAAATACTCAGAAACACAGTTTTAATCAAAATTTTTCTTCAAATATGTCCATCATAGGAAAAATGCTACAAGAACATGTCAAAAACACCAAAAACAAGATTTTCATTGGAGGGGGTCTTTAAAAAATTTTTGGGTTTTATATCATAACAAACACGTCATTTTCCCTAAGTGATACAATAAAAAAACCCTCAGCATCACGTTTGTCTTTTGAACTACAATTATAAACATGCTGGGATCATTCTGTAGCTATTGGTATTCATTGTTCAGCCTTGTCAACAGTGAAAGCTCGAGTATAATGAGTCAAGACTTGAGTATGACATTCTTCATTTAATATAACTGTCCTGTAGCCAGGCATCCTATGTCATTTTCAATTACAACTAGCCTATTCAGTTTGAATACTAATGTAATTGCTTGCCACGTAATATTAGCATAAAGATATAGAAAAACTGTCTCTGTAAAGGTTTTTCTTTATCTCTTTTGCACTTTTCTGTGATCATTTCAGGCCGCATATTTTTTTTTCTCTCAATGATATTATTTTCTTGAACTGAATTTATAGTTGACCAATTGATTTTCTTGTATGCACTCCATTGATTTTTTTTTTTTTTTTGAGTAAACTTTTTTTTCTCAATGACATGCTTCAAAAGTCAGGTCAAGTTAGGTTTGAAGAAAATCTGTAACAGATACTGAAATAATACCTAAGCTATATTGAGTTTTACTATTAAGCTTTAAAAAAATAGTCACCTTTGTAAGTTTTTTTATTAGAATGGTTTTTTTTTAGAGATGGAATAACTTTCAAGATGAATATCATGAGCATTTGCTGCAATTTCTGGAATGAGCATTATAGCTTAACCAGAAACATGTCCAGCTTTTATTTAGAATATATCCTGATGAATAACTGTACTAATCAAGGTCAGGTGGAAAAGACAGAAACGAATAAAAGAACAGAGAAGAGTAGATTTCCTTTGTATATTTTAAGGTTAATCAAGCCATTTTCAAGTTCAAGCAAGAGCTGAACAAAGCCTTGACATTTACCAAAGGAGATAATGTCACCCCACCATTCCATGCATCAGCTGAAAAGGAACAATGTTATTTTCCTTTGGTCAAATTAAAAGGGGTTCACATGGATACATATCAGCATAGTGGTTAAGGTAAATGAGACCCATAAGTGCTCCTGTTTTTTTTTTTTCTTTGTTTTTTTTTTTTTTTTTTCAAATTTTGTTCTGGTTTATATAATGCTCTCTCCCTTTATATTCCAATGTCAGCATTTAGTGTCAAAATCTAAAACAAGCAATTTATATGATCTCCCCCCCCCCCTTTTTAATGCAATTGCTTTTGCCTTGTGGGGGTGTTTAAAGAAGCCTACTTTCAGACTTCTATCTAAAAAATATAATTTCATTGCTAATTTGACCTGAAATGTAATTGTAACTTAGTCTGTTTAAGTTTCTTAATAACTTTATCTTGTTGTTCCCTAACCACAAAGGGGGACTTGTTGCCCCCCTTTGCTTTTCAGTAATAGTAGAGAGAGAGAGAGAGAGAAAAAAGGAGCATAAATCCCTTTTCTTGGTACCAGAAGCTATTTTGGTTATAGACTGGGGATCTTTTATATAATTGCAATTATGTAAAAGAAAATGGCATTAACTAGCAGTGCTTTAGTGTGTTATGACCCCATAGTGCATTTTAGCACCTTAACCTTGACTTCAACATCTATCACTGGGATCTCCTTATTACTCTCTTAGCACCTATTTCTTTTACACAGCTTGACTTTTGGCTGTCTGAAACATAGGTTAACAGCTTTTAGAAAAATGGTGGATTCATCAATGTAAAAGCTTGATGAGATTTCTCTAAAGCAAGGTTAGAAAGATGTGTTTTCTTTTTTTCGTATTTCAGGTAAATAAGGCCCTGTTTTCTTACTTTTTGTCATTTTTATTGTGTCTTTTGGGCGCATTGAAAGGGGAAAAAAAAGGGGAAAAAAATCTTTCCTATCCCTTTCCCATGAAGAAACATCACAGAGTTTGGGAGAGGCGTTGGGAAAGTTCACAAAAGTAAAAAAAAGAAAAAGAAAAAAAGGATCTTGACATTTAGAGGATCTTACTCCTTTTATTTGACTACATAAACCATGGAGGGAAAAAAACACACACTAGATAGGTACTGTATTCCAACAGCCTGTTCAGTTCAAACTACAACTTTTTGAAGATGAAGTACGAAGAGCTTATCTTTGATGGTTGAGCCATTTTGATTCTGGTTAAGGTGCTGCTGTATCCCAAAGATTAAAACCGACAGATTCTAGAATGAATGAAGCGGAAAGAAAATATTTATGAAACAAAAAATGTGGACCTACGCACACTCTTTAGTGCTTACATTGGTAAATTTGTTTATCTGCATTTGAGTTTGTCAAGCTTTCATTAAAATGAGTTTACATCTTGTCAAGTGAGTGGGGCAATTTACACACAACAGCAACCTTTTTGCTGTTTACATAAATGTAATTTTACTTGTGGTTCTGCACTCACCTGTGTACTTATCCTGCATTATGTTATTACAATATTTACAATATTTATTCTATCAACCAGCTATAGTGTCTATAGGGAAGCTGTTTTTTTTTTTTTTTGTTTGCGCTCTGACAGATTGTGTTACTTTGCACTTCCCTTCCTGTGCTCCTCTTTCACTACTCCTCAGGCTCAGAAGCTGCAAAATACAGAAGATCACGGAGGTGCTTTTTTTGTCTTTTATCTCCCAGGGGAACAGGGTCTGTCCGGGTTTATGCAAGAGGTATTATGCAAACAAGAACATTGTATAGGACAATAAACAAATAAACATTCCCGGTGGCACGGTCATCTGAGTGCACTAAGTGCGGACCGTCTGCATTAGAATGAACAGCAGGGCTGTACTACTATCCTAAATAATTTCTGCTGAACAGGCTACATGTTGCACAGCTGTTGTAGCAAATAGTGACAGAGGTTGTGTCTGAATTCCTTCACTACTCACTACATATACATAAAGCACTAAATAGGGCAATTGTAATTTTGTAGGGCTGTCCAAGTCCACAATTCTAAAATGGAGTGCCCTAAAAAAATCCCAGAAGTCTCTGCAAAAAAACTGTGTATCAGTGCTCACTAGATTGGCAAATAAAGACTACAATACATTGCATTTAAACATTTTTTGTGGAAAAAAAATGTGTTTTAAGTCAATTTCTTTTTCTATAAACCATCCTAGTTTTCATTAACACTTTGGATTAATAAAATGTCTTTGTGAAATGTTCATATTTATTAGATTTTTACTTTAGGAAAAAGGTGACTTCATAATTGTCATTTTAAAAAAAGTGTTGGGTGTGGTGTCCAAATTTCTTTTAAAATTCAGGGCACTAGAAAGTTACGCACTATGTAGTTTTCTAGTAGTTAGACAGTAGGGAGGGGATTTGGACATAGCCTGACTGATTTAAATTATGTCACGGCAGAAATTGTGGGATTGATACATCTGTCAAGGTCAGTTTCAGACATTAGGGCAACTCTTCTTTATCTTTATCAGGTCACATAAGCATTATAATAGTGGACATATAGGCCATCATTCCTCTATCTGTTTCAGACTAGATAAACAGCAGAGCTTCACTTTATTTTAGCATTTTGAATGTGGAAATAGTGAAGACTTGGAAGTTTTATGCAGTTTTCAGGTATTGCCAACAACACTGACTACCTTTCCCTTCCTGGGTGAATTTTTAAAAACTAGTTTCCTGGTTTCCTTTCCTATTGTATTTTAGTTTCTACATGTATATAAAATAATGTCCTTCAGATGACCTTGACGGATTGAAACTGAAATCACTTCAGTCTCAGCTGTGCTGTATTCCCTCTTAGCTGTAATGGATGACTATGCCATCAGCTAATGACAGGGTTCACTGTAATGACTTGACGCAGCCAACAGGAGACGAGAGCATGCAGAAAACCATCAGTTTCAGACTAAGAGCTTTGACTCTTCTAAAAAGTTAAGGTCAGCTTATAAGTGAATCGGTGCACCCATGAAACACTCAGGCTAAAACAACACTAACAATAAATAGCTCACATACACCTAATAGCCACTCTTTGTACACTAAACTTATTCAGTTTCACAGCATGTCTTTTTGATTTTCTGTAAACAATTTCATATATTTTCAGAAAGTTAAATTGTAAAATAGTTTAAGAGTTTAACCAAATGTTAGAGGGTTTAACTTGTTGGTACCTTTCTTATGTTGTTGACCAAAAGAGTTGCATTTTATATGATTGCTGAGTATAGTTTTTAAAAAGTCAAACAGCTATTTTTCCCAATGTATTAATGTCCTCCAAACTTTGTCAAAAACCTGAAGTGTGTTCTTTAAAAGAAATAAATTAGGAACAGCATGCAGACATTTGGTTATCAAACTATTTTAAGTACTGATTTTTGTCTAAAAAACCTGCCTGCCTGAACAGCTTCTTTTGACCACATGCTTATGTTCACTCAAGATTTGGCTGCTTTTATGTTCTGTTTAATCTGATCTCTAAAATCAAACTTAAATATAGAAATTCATTCAGTCTGAGAAACAAATGTTTCACTGAAAACTCCCAGGAAGCTTTAGTTGTTCATAACCTTGAGCCCGGTGCTCCCTCAGCCAAAGCGTAACATTGTGTACGTAAAAAGTCAGGCTTAAGGAATAATTTCAAAATAAAATAAGATGAATAAGAGCAAAAAACATACATTTTGAATTATGCCTTATTTTATACCTTTTAGAATGTTGAAAAGCTTCTAATTAAATCCTTAAATTCCTAAATCATATTGTGATAATATTATTCAAAGCATCTAAAGTCATATGTGAGTGATTGTTGATTTGAAAGCAACAACTATTATATTCCCCATAATTTTGCAATCCAGCTAAATATATAAAAGCAACTACGACTCATACTTTTTGGTTGCCTTAATTGCAGGCACATTTTCTGTTCAGTTTTACTTTAAAAACTGGTTGTGAGCAATTAGTTTGGTGCAAAATTATGCTGGATGGACATTTGGAAAATAACTAAGAAGGAGGATCTCATATTTTTCATCCAACTTTTTTTTAATCCTTTGACAACCAGACCAAGAAAAAAAATCAATGAAATTAATGCTTATACTATTTCGTATTGCCTTGATAAAGTAATATTCTCAATGTTAAAAAATATGCTTTCATCATGTGCTCGACCATTTGGCCAATTGGGCAGTGAAAGAGTGAAGAAGCAAAGCACCTTATTGTGAACATGGCTACAAGACAACAGCAGACATCTTGTTTTTTGTCTCGCAGCCCTATTTAAACTCCACTCGCAATTTGTTTCTAACACAGCTTCCAAGGTAAATGGTGTCTCACTAGTGATCAAGCCAACTGTTGCAGGATTTGTTCAGAGATTTAACGGAGCTGGGTGTGGATATGCAGAAGATGCAAGATCCACCATCACAAAGTTTCAACAATGGTTTGTTGAAAGAAGCTGGTAATGAGCAGGAGTATGAGCACTCGTGCAATACAAAATTCTGCAGGCATTCTATGTCCAACAACTTGACGAGAAAAATCTCCAAAACATGGTTTGCTAAGTAAAATGTCTGTTTAGGATTTCATTGCATTTCTCAAGAAAAGCTAAAAAGACAAAAATGAAAACTTGCATGAGTTCATAATGAATAAAACACAGCATCACTTTATGTTATTACTTTACTTTTGCACACCAACAGTTTACTCATATTTTCACTTCGGGATGTAGCATTTTCAATACTAGTGGCACGAGCAGCATTTAGCAAATAAACACTCAATAGTGTTTTTGGTGTAAACTGGTTTTGTTGATACTGGGGTGTCTGATTTGATAAACAAGGTCAAAACCTGAAATGTGCTGTCACAACCGACGAAGACTAATGGTATAACCTTTCAAACTGATTTGGTAACTATCTACCACTGGTTGTTATCAATTGTTTATGTTTTGTACACTATGAGAAGTTTGTTATTATTTTGAGTTGGCTTGTCCTTTAGGGTGGATTCAGCTATTGAACTGCATCTGTGTATTTGTGTGTTTGAAGACAATTAGCATTAATTTATTTCTGAGCAGCTTCCAGCTGTGGTCAAAGCAAAGCAAGAGAATCTGGCTGTGGACATCAATGGCCAGAACAGAAGTCCTCAAAAAAAAAAAAAAAAAGATAATAACTTGTGACCTTAACACTTGTGGTTTTTCCAGCTTTAAGCTTTAATACGTTTTTTCTTTAATTCTGAACACTTCTGGGTTAGGGTAAGCTGTATAATTTCGGCTTCCAGCAGATGATGTCAAGTGCCATCTTGTCTGCCGCCAGGTCCCACTCGAGCAAAGTGTTCTCTGTTGGGAAAGAGATGCACAAGTCTTTTGCCAAGTCACGACAGAGAACATTGTTCAATGTTTTTTTGGTTCAACACAATCCAAACTTTTTAGCTAAAAATGCTGTTGGGGCAAAGTTGTTGCATTGCCCACATTTTACATGTTGATATGCATTGTTTGTTTTGTTTTTGTTTTTTTTTTTTTTTCTTAACACGATATTTAATCTCAAGCTCCTCTTGTTGTTGTTGTTGTTTTTTTTTTTTGTTTTTTTTTTCCTGTACCCATTTGTATTTACATCCTGCTTGTATTTTTTTGTTCCTCTGCATCAAACAAATCCTGTGTCAGCCACAGGAACCAAGCTTGTTTAGCTGTCCGATGACACAAAAATTCCACTGAGAACCACAATACCAATTTCCAAAATGCAGTTCTCTGGAGCCCCATACCTCCACTTCTTATTGCCTCATCCAGTACCAAGCAGGCCACACATGCATCTTCCATAAATCCACAAACCGTCTCTCATGTTGGGATGAAGCAGAGCAGAATGCAGTAAACAGAGAACGTCTTTGACGCAAACATCTGAAACACTCGTAGAAATTTTCTTAAAATAAAATGTGCTTTTTTTGTGGCCCTGCTGCAACATCTGGAAAGAACACCTGTAAAACATTCCTTTACAGGTGTTACATTAAAAAGTAACAAAAAAAGGTTGTGGAATTTAACATCAAACCAAACATCTTTTGCTCTGACTCTGAATACTATGGTAATTTGTTAAAGATGCATTGATTTAGGGAAGAAATTTGGAGGTATTAATTGAGTTTTTACTGTTTATAGAGGTAGGTGACACAATTAGCTCTGCAAAAATACTCCCTAATAATGAGATAGCATGTGTTTAATGGATCACGTATAAAGGAAAATGCTTTAGGTTTGAATTATGGGTAGCCAGATAAAATATATTGATTCTGTTTTGCAGCAGTTGGGTAATTTTTTTAGATTTTAAGCCAGTTTGTGATGATATGCAAGTCTCTTCAATTTTCTGCTTAAGCTGCTGAGAAAGCATACAAATAATTCATTGTAAAATAGTTTTGTGATTTTTCTTTAATGTAGGATTAGATATATGAGAAAAAAAACACTTCACAGAATGAGCTATAAAGCAAAATCAAACAGGAAAGACCTGACACCCAGTGGGATAATCAATTATTAAATTTCCTCTGTGATGCTACAAAAAACAAACATTACTCCATCTCTTATTTAAGATAGCCATGTCTAATGCAGCTTCCTTTTTACCGCAGGGAGAGATTGTTCGGTCAATGCCTGTATCTGAGCAGCAGTGACAACTCTCCCGTCATCCCTGCAGCTCTCACACGCAGACTTCAGGCTTTAGTGGCAGTTGCAGAGAAAATCAAATCCTAAAAAGTGTGGTCACACTTCACCAAAGCCAATGCTGACGATGCTCATAGCCACAGGTGACACCATTATTTTATCTGCAAGGACAGAAACACCAGCAATCAGAGGGAGGCATCATGGGAGAGTGCATACCATCGTAGAGGACAAACTGTTTTTTTTTTTTTTTTCTACTGCCAGCAATTCAGAGTAGTTCTTTTGCAGATAAGAACCAGATGGAGTTCACAAAGTTAAAACAAACATGTGTCAATAATTGATAGTTTTGGGAGTCATCTGTTTACCTCAGGGTGCATTCATAAATTGTGTCTGAAATGGTCCGAGCACCATCTGAGCTGTTGTTTGATGGATTTCATAGCAGGACTTATTGACTTGAGTGCTCAGTCTAATTTCTGTCTTGGTTTATTTTCAATCTTTGTTGAGACTAATGTTTATATTGGCACCATTCGGAGAATCAGACGCTCAAAGCTGTTTTGTTTTCATTAAAACTATTTATAGCTTGCAGTGAAAATACAATTTATCACGGCCATGTTTCTTTTTTTCTTAACTTTTCTTTTAGTTTGAATCTCCAAAACGTTCTTTAAAAAAAAAAAAAAAAAAAAACGCGTTTTTTTTTTTTTCTTTCTTTGTAGAAGATCAACAAATATATAAAAGTACACAAATATACCAGTTGGAAGTAAAGAATCATTGTGTTTTTATTATTTGTGGCAACATTGACCATCATGTACTCAAAATGGATGCTAAAGAATGTGTTCAAACATAAATGTGGATAATAAGACTGATGCCAAAATCTGCCCTGCTGCTCATCCATTGTCAGCTCCACAGGTGGCGATGTACACTGAAGCTCTGCTTCCCCTTTACTGATGACTGACCTTGATGGTAATTGCTTGCATGATATATGAGAAACAAGATGACACAAAAATTCATTACCAACACTGTTGGGGGTGGTTGAAGTTTCCAAAAAATAGTCCCTACCCAAGCACAAGTCCATTATACAATACTGCAACCTTGCATCAAAATTACCACCGTGCCCCACCTATCCCATTACCTCCACCAAACCAAACATATTGATGCAACCCAGGTGGATCAATGCAAAGCACATACTTTGCTGTATATTATCAAGCTAATGACTCTGTATTGTATCAAGAATCGGAATCATGTTCTATTATTGAGGATTCCAAAAATTGATCCTTAAAATGGAAACATAAAGGAATTCCATATCAGCTATACATCTATTTTCCAAACTTGCTTCTTCCCTTTTGGCGTCACAGGGTTACTGGAGCATATCCCAGCAACAGTAGGAAAAAGGTGGGGTACAACCTAGATGGTTAGCCAGTCCATCCCATATGAAACATATAATGGTAAATGGCGTATACTTATATAGTGCTTTTCTACCTTCTTTGAAGGCCCAAAGCGTTTTACAGTCATGGACCCATTCACACACACATTCACTGATAGTGGCTCCGCTGTCGAACACTGGCGCCAACCTTCCATCAGAGGCAAATAATATTTTTAGAAACAAAGACAAAACAATACATTGATAAGAAAATCATCATATTTAGTTGTAAAAAAGACAGAGGCAGTGCAGAAACTACTCTTAAGTTCACTTATATTTTTTTCTGCCATAAATTTAGAGCAGAAATAGAAAATGGTCATAAAACAATTAAATGTGTTTGTTTTATACTATACAAAATGTATTTTAAGCAAATTATTGGACAATACTGACATAACCTTGATACTTGGGCTTCTTTTTTTCATCTCTGATTACTTGGAGATTATTTAGTGAACTGTAAAATACTATTTGCAACTTTTTTTTTTTTAAATACTTTGCTTAATAAAATGAATGTTCCTTATATATAATTTTTTCACTCTTTTTAATTTCTCCCAGTTTCATGTATGTTGACTGATTCAGTAGATTATGCTTAAATGTCCCACTTCTACTAATTATGAACAACTTTTAACTTCTTTTTTACAACAGTTGTATTCTCAAATGTGTTTTTTTTTCCTTATTTGTTGAAACTACTATTATTTTCATGCTATATGGATAAAAAAAAAAAAAAAAAAGATAAGGCTCTTTGTAGCCTTAACCTCATGGAGCATTGGATGTTGCAGAGCAATTTTATTGTTAACAAAAAGATAAAAGTGAGTGGCTAAAAGTTGCTATTTTGTCAAAGTTTTCTTGTTCTTTTTTATAGTGGCTGACAAAATATGCGAACTCATAATGTTGTATGTAAAATGCACACTCATTGATACCTCAACTACTTCCTCACAAAAGCAAACCAAAGCTTCTGACAGCTCCCTCTTCCCTTCACAAATGGCTTTGATAAGTGTTCTCAGCCATCTTTCTTGGAAGGTCTTGTGGAAAATCCTTTTTTTCTACCAGCTGGCATTTATTCCTCACAGATTGTCAAACTAGCAAATATTCTGTAAACAGAATCCGTTGCCCCAGGTGTGGTGTTTTCCCAAGCAAAAGCTGCTCAAACAGATCAAAAATGTCATATGAATTGTCTCAGCATGACCTAAATGTGTTGCACTGATCACGGCAAAGAAGCGTGTCACACAATAACAAACACCTGTCTTTCGCAATGCTGTTTTCATCAAAATCGCAATTGAACCGGTGAAATTTGTTAAAATACTGTTAGCTTTTGCTCTGAATGCGATGTTGTGCTTTGTTGGCTAACGCATGAAGCAACCAGGGTCAAATCGGGTTAAGTTAGGTTAACCTTTAAAGCACTTGATCAAATTATACTGACAGCAGCTTTGCAGCAAAACACTGCAATCAAGCACTCAAATGTATGAGGGTACTTATCTTTGTGGTGCTGTGTGTAAGGTTTTATTGGTGTGTTTATGTGCATGCTACATGGTCGAGTGTTAAATCAGTGTGATAAGTTGCTCTGTTATATTTTAACACTCTATTCTGTTCATTAATAAAGCTAAGTAGTAACTGAAACCTTTAAAATGTTGATAAATTCTAGGTCATTCTGGTTTTTGGACTTGTTTTGAGAGTATCCAGTATGGCTTTTATGTTAAAGTATAGGAGGCAGAAAAAAATAGGCCAGGTTTTGATTCAAAGTAATACATTCTAAATGATAATTCTGTTTCATTGCAAATGTAGACTATAGATAAAGAACACTGCTCGGAGCGGCCAAGAGAGAAATTGTAAAAGTTGATCTCTGGCAATTTACAATGTGTACTTGTCTCCAGTTTCAGGGAAATACCTATGTCGAAAGCAACGTAAAGCCTTATTCCTAATGCCTAGCATGCACTACGGGGATTTTTATCTTCTTGGCTGTTCATTTATGCATTACAGAACACTTTAAAATCTGCTCTTTGAATTAAAGTCCTGATGCAACTGCAAGTGAATTCTTTCTATTTGACTACTATGTGCTATTCTTGTCATTTAAAGTTTCAGAATCTGTTATAACCATTGTTGACAGTCTGCCTTTTTTATATATGGGACAAAAATGTATTTAATATGAGAATTTTAATTAAACAAATGTGAATGACAATCAGGGTGTCAGCACCACACCTAAAGGTTTTTCCCTAAACTCAAAAAGCAGGAACAGAAAACCACACTTGCTCTTTAAGTGGTGACTTTAATTATTGACACAGATGGTAATGTTTTGTAGCATCAAACCCTGGCATGCCGTAGATGAATGGATCCTCCAATATCTTGCAGGCGGAACTTGTCTTTTATTATTATTCCGTTCTGGTCTCCTGCATTTCAAGTACTGAAAATGTTATGTTGCTTATTAATTATGTTATTGCAAATGTCTGCGTCAAGAGACAGTCAGGAGTGTTTAAATTTTTGAAGAGAAACTTTGCCGATTCTCTATGTGGAGATGCCTGACCACCAAGGATCTATTGAAAACTGCCCAGGGCCAGTTTGAATTTTTCAAATTTAGCTTTGAAGTTATGGAGAGTGAATATGCAGGTTGGTGTCATTGTATTGGGTTCAATTCCAAAAATAAGAGATTCTTTAGGTTTAAGTACTTACATAGATATGTAGTTGTCAATACCAGAGGTCAGTATAAACAATACATTTTAGTGGGAATTAAATTAATTTACCCAGTAGAACAAATTCATATTAAGCCATATTTTACCTTTTTTTTTAATTACTAGCCTATTAAATACACAGCAAAAATGCAGCAGTGTTTCAATACAATTAGACTGTCACAAAGAATTAAAGACCCACTGTCTGAAAAACAAATTCTGTTATTGTGTTTTATATCAAGTGTGATGAAATTATTTTAACATAACTATGTAACAAAATTAGGACTTGGCAGTGAACTAAGATTTGAAACAACTCTCAGAAAAGAAAAGAAAAGAGAAGAAAAGAAAAGAAAAGAAAACGTGGTTTTCATTATGTGGTGTAATGTGGCCTTTAGGACATCGTTTCTCAATAGGGGGAAATTCAACTGCTATATAATCACAGGACAACTGGTTTAAAGTCAGTGCCCTTGATTCTACAGAGCACAGTCTCTGCCAGCAGACAATGAGGAGGCTAAATCCTTTGACGAGGAAGAATTTTCAAACTCACTACCATTCTCTGCTGTCTTTGTGCGTGCTTGTGTAAATGAATTTATTGTGCTCAGCATTACATTGCTTCGAGTGTTTTGAATGATTTAGTATCTGTTTTCTGGTAGTGTCAAGTCTACAAATCTTGACCAGCGACTAAATCTTAATTTGTTTGCAAAGGAGTAGAAGAACAGCAAACTGAAGTCCTGCACTGTTGATGGTGTCCTCATAAATTGTCAGAGTAATCATCTTAATATGCAGCCCGCACACTGTTTGGTCACGCTGGACTAATAAAATGGCGTAGACTGTCATTTATCCATCTTTTCATTTATTAATTATTCATTCAGCACTCTTCTACTATCTGTTCTTTCACAAGTATATGGACAGGTTATTAGTGGCTTCCATGAGACTGGGATTCCTGCTGGAGTGGGATAGCATCGGCCACTGTTAGAATCACTGTGTTCACATTGACCTGCTATTGACATGATTCATCATGTCACTCTATCAGTTCCAGCCTCTTGCAGCTGCCCACCTGGACCAGATGGGCCATGCATAATTAAGATCATAACCCACAGCAGGGACCTGACCCCATCACTGCATTGGAAATGAAGTTGACCAGCTCAGGGGCACACTTAACCCAAATGCCCAGTAGTCCCTGTTATGCTGTTCCCAGAATGACCCAGATTTATTGTTAAGCACAACACGTATTTCAAAGGCCAAGGTTTTACAAACACATTAGTAAAATGCTCATGGAAGTGTTTTACAAATACCTTCTGTGCCTTGCTTCCTTTTTGTTTTCTAAGTTTGTAAATTCCTAAAAAAAATGGAATGTAGGCAGACATTAGATGTAATATGGTGTATTCAAGCAAAAAGGCAGTAGTCATGTTTAATGGTATACTGGAACTGCCTTCATGTATCATTGAAATTTAAAGATATATAACTCAGAAGTCTGCACCACTACCTGCAAAAGCTACCAGAGTAAGGGTTTAACGTAAAAGACTAAATTTACTATCCCCTGACTTTGACTCCTAAAGGTGAGAGTTCCCAAACTGAAATCATTTAAAGACTGTTAGGTGGCAAATAAAAAGGCTGGTTAAGCGTGTCATTGTTTTCACAGCTGGATCGATTCATCAGTCAACGATCAAATCAGTGCTCATGTAGTCGTTGTTTGACAGTTCAATAAATCAGCTGTTGAGAGCTTCATATGTTTCCTTAGTGTCTGAATCTATGCAGCTTTCAAGGCGGATTGATAGATGACAGCTAATATATTTTTCAGGATGATGTCTGCATGTCATTTCCTGAAAATACTGGTTGGGCTGGAACAGCTGTGACCATTGTGGAAATGCTTTTTATGAGTCGTCTTAGGGGTAAATATATGTGCTCAGAAAGGCCATTAATTCCCAAAAACCAACCGTGACCAGAAGTCTTATTCCGTGATCCATCCTCACATACTGCACTTCTATCACGTCCAAAAAAACCTGCTGGCTTTACTATTCTTTATTCCTTGCAACTAATAGCAACATCTCCCGTTAGCAGCTTGTGCTGTTTTCTGGCTGAACTGACAAAGCTCACATGAAAGGACAGTGGGGGAGATAATCATATCACCAGTCCAGCCAGCTTCACCAGTCTTTGAAGTTTTTGCTCCCCGGATCATTAGAGCAGTGGAACACCCTGTAGCTCTATACAGTTTATCTCTATATATCTATCTTTTTGAGACACTGTGACTGCCAGAGTGGGCTCAGCCATTTGGCATACAGCGATTGCCATTAGCAACTTTTTTTTTCTCATTTGATCTGCTATTGGTTCTATTTTGTTGTTAGACTTGAAAATTGCTCATTTGATTTTCCCATTTCTTTTAACTTTTGTTCATTTTACCAACTCAAATATCTGGCTAGTAAAACCTACTGAACATCAACTCACTAAGAACTGCATGACCCATCATTTCAGAGTTCACTAATATGTAGGCATGAATAAAGTGATTGACCACCTCTGCACTGATGGTACGGGACAATGGGACATTGAAAATGGGATTTTTGATGTAAGAGTAATTTATTAATTAGTAAATAAATCAAGTTTTTGTTCAGTCCCAAGGTTTTTTTTTTTTTTTTTTTTTAATTGTTTTTTTCCACTGTAGGGTGGACCGGATTAAAAGGCGCACAGCTAATGAGTGGTCTATTTTTGAACTTATGTCATGTATGGCAAACTGAATTATTATGCGCATTAAGCAAGACAAAAGAGTCAGAGATAAGTCTGTCACTCAGTCAGACTTTATTAACTGTGTTCATAGTAACTCAAGACCTTGCTTGTGACACGCTATACGTTAGCCACGTTAGATTATTCACAATACCTGTAACTCCCAACCTTTTATGTAACATGCAAAAAAATCCAAAAGAGACCCTCTAAAACAGAATGTACTGTGACTACACTACCTCTCCACCTTGTTAGTGACACCTAAAAAAAAAACAATCTGACAGTGTTACTTTGCCACATTAACTGATGTATAATATTAACCAATCTTGCTTGCAACTTGTAAAAAAAACAGACTGGCATTTTGACAGAGTACCAATGAAAATCACAATCAGTAAGCACAATCAGAAAAAGTATAAGATAATCTGGGTTATATGGCGCACTGTCTTTTTTTTTTTTTAAGACTTTGAAGTATGCCTGATAGTACAGGCAGTTTTAAGTTTATGGGTCTGGTCACACATACAGCTGTTAACCCTGAATAATCACTGGTTTCTTAAATGCTACAGAAAGAATGGCATTTTTTTTTTTTTACAAAAGTGACAGCTATAAAGTAATCATTACAAATAATGAAATTATATTTCACATTGTGAGCATTTTTGCTGTCTACATTTCACTTTTCAGCACTGTTCTCTTCTGCTTCCTCTGTGTGCCCATTATAACAACAAATAAACAACCATGAAAAGATTGTTAAAGTTTTAAATGGATTGGATTATAAAGAACATTTCTCATCAGTTAGCTTAAACCACATCAAGAAAAAAAAGTAAAATGCATTGCTCTTTTTTGTCAATTCTAGTTTTTTTTTTTCCCTAAAAAAATAAATAAATAAAAACTATTTGAGTTTAAAAAGAAAAGCTAATTTTGCTGCACCCCATGCTAACTTCAATGTTTGCTTTCATCTAGTCTTAGATGATGAGCTCTACTGTGCTGAAGTCAATTTTAGTTGCCAGTGGCAACATCTGCTTTCAGAAGAGAGTTATAAATGGATAACATACCATGGAAATGTAATGTATGTGCTTAAACTTTCTGCCATTGATATCCATTTTAATAGAAATGACTTGAGTGCTTGAAATGTTTTGTCAGTCTTCACGTCTGTTTTCTGCCCTCCTATTTATTACATGTCAGTGAAATGATGCAATGAAGACGAGAGGGAGAGAATGGATAATGTTTTCAGGAATAAAGAACCATCCTCGAATTAGTTTGACCTGCAGTAACCCTGTTGAAGTCGTTGCAGTCTTTCTGTATAGTGTTTGACCAGAACAGAAGCATTCAGTTTTTCTTGAAATTGATTTATATCACCCCAAAAAGCGTCTGCACAGCTGCATATGTTAGTGCAGGAATGTATGGGTGTGATATATATATCAACTTTGTCAGCTCTGCTGTGAAACAAAAGTGCATTGATGATACTCAAACCTTCCTCTCACCCCATTCATTGACTCTCTTTTTTTTCTTCTCCACACCACAGCTCCGCTCTCACAGATATCACACCGCTCTCTTATTTCCTCACCCTCTGTAACCTATTCTCAGCCTCTCCATCCCTCACTTCTCTCCGCTGCTGCCCTTCCTTCAGTCCCTCCCTCACAAACTACTTGCTATTCAGTTCAGGGAGGCTGCAAGCAGCATTGCTCTACCTCCTCATACCTCATACCATGCAGCAGGACTAGACTTTTTGATTCCCCATTCTCCCTCTCTCTTTCTCTCCCTCTGTCTGATAACCAGACATTTTCCCTCACCTCCCCCTGATATATGCCTGAAACTATGCACCTAAAATCCCTGGCTTACAGCTCCTCATATTTAACATTGAACTCTCCAGATTCTGGCCCTGCATTCTTTTTTTTTCCATTCTCTGGAGTGCTCCAGCTGTAAAAAAAAAATCCGTATATCACCACCAGCAGATCTTCTGCATCCTTTTTTCTTCCTTAAGATAAAGCTCTCCGTACGTCCGTGTACTTGTCTTTTCAAGTAGGTTAGCCATTTTTTTCCCCCTTCAACATTATACTCCATTATTTCAATAATTTATGTGGTAGGTACATCCTTCAATTGTGCCATGGGTATTTTGTTGACGTCAAAAGCCTTTTCCAACTTTTGATTTCCATCTACTCGTTTCTCTGACATGCCTTCATTTCCGAGATCCTTTTTGGGAATTACTTTCCCCAAAAAATGCACTTCTTTAATGTTTAGCCTATACATTCTACAAGCTTTAACACAAAATGAAACAAACAAAAATAAATCATAAAATCTTAACAATATTTATGGTTTGTCTCAATGTAAAACCCCACCAGATTGAATTAAATGAAGAATTAAGAACCTTGGATCAGATTGTGGCAAAATATTCACTTTTAAACATTATATAAACAAGAGGAGCGAGGAACACATACAGATTTATGAGGAGTAGACATTTTTTGTTGTGTTTGACAAGGGCTTCTTTCTCTCACCTGCTCACTGCTTCCCAAACAATTGAAACGATTTTGAGAAATATGTGAAATTGTTAACATGTTAGTTACATTAAAATATGGTATAGTTCCTAAAGAACTGACCTTAAGGTGATTTCCAATAGGGCACCATCTTTACTTTTACCATAAAGGTTGATCTGTCTTATTATCTGCTTGTTCATTCTGTATGAAAAAGTTTTATTTTCGTCTATTTATCTCCTAAATAATATTTTCATGGGATGCTTATGCTTTATTTCACATTAATCCAACCCATGCAGGCTGCAAATCTCTTCCTTATGATATGCTTCATAAGCCAGATGCTCCCCCTCATCTGTAGCCCACTTGACCACAGATACTGATAGCCAGCGACAGGTCTGCAGTCTAAACATGAGCTCGTGTAATAAGAGCAGTAAGTAAACAGCTTCAGATATTAAACATAAGAGGAGTTGTGCCTAAAGGCACTCTGTCTCCTCCTCAGGCAGTGCAGTCCTCAACTGCACTAACTCTAACTGACAACAGACTGCCAGGCTCACACAGCCCTGCCATAGATACTATGGGCATCTATGTGTGAGGAGAAAATACACAAAACCCTTGCAGACCGTAAGCAACACACTGGAGCCTGGGAGTGGAGTTTTGGTCTTGGAAGAAAGCTTTGCGTGCTTTATTATTTTCTAACAGCAGATCTGTTTTTTGCCCAGGAAGACGTGTACCACATTGGGGTCTGGATACTACACATTTCTCACTCTTTACATTAATGATAAAAATATCCATTAGTGAGCCTGTTTGCATGCCCGCCAAATATCTGATCGTCTGATTCCTTGAGATGTCAGATTTTTCAAGTTGCATAACGACAGAACGATATGAAAGCCTAATGATTTGTCCTTTACCAGATTATTGCAGTTTTCCAATAATGAGCTATCAGATCAAAACATGTTGATTTCTCCCAAAGCCAATTCTTCCTGGCTTGTATCCAGCATTATCCAATATATCACATAATTTTACATCTTCACATCTGTTAACAAAATGCAGATTAAAGTCAAAATATGCAAGACACACCAGTGTTTTAAATTGAGAACAGCATCACCATGTTGCTTGTTTTACAGACATATTTGCGTTCACGTGACAAAAGTTAATATTTTGAACATTAGTGCTGCAATACTTACAAAAAAATTACAAATAGAACATTTGAAAGTGATGTCATTACATATGTGCTTTTCCAAACTTAATCAGATTAAGGATTACCACGTAGAACAGAATTGTCTGATTATCACATTTTCATCATCATTTTGCATGCAACACATCACCACATGTTTTTTTTTTTTTTTTTTTTTAATAGCTATCTTTCATCAAGCAAACAGGCTATTTGAAGGTTAACATGTTTTGACAGAAGTCAAAATCTTTTTGTTGAACCAATTGAAATTTTCTGATCTGTTTGTATCAGCAGTACCTAAGGATGCTTCAGTTTGTTTTTTTTTTGCTTCAAATTATTATTTGCTAAAATATTGTAACATTAAGTGTCACATACTAATTATTATTATTTATTTATTTTTTTTCTAATACTTTTTTGTTTGATTGATCAGACTACTTGATTCACTGTGTGATTCACCCTATGGAAGTTAAGTTTTTTTTATTTCTTTTTTTAAAAAATAATTTTAATGCTTCTAAAAGGTTTTTCAATAGAGTTTGTTAAAAGCTGCAAATAACCAAGTGACTTGTACGAGAATGTCACTAAGCCCTCCAAATTTCAGTATGTTGGTGATTTTAAATTAAATTGTTTTAACATTAACATATCCTGGTCAATTTTATTTCTTGGAAAAAAAAGTAAAGAACACATTTTCTTCATGGTTAGACAGATGTATCCAACAGCATTCAACAGCATGTCATTGGTCTTTGACAACAGGTCTGTTGAGTTTGATTGTGTTCTGTATTAGTTTTGAGTACTATTGCTTGTTGCTTGTTGCTTCAGGAGTGGAACAAACCAACACCAACAGGAAACTCTGTGCTCCAGTTTTCTTCTTGCTTTTGAAAGCCCTGCAGGTGAACCATTGTAGCAAAATTACCTCTGTTGGGAATGTGTCTGTGAATGGTTGTATGTATGTACATGTTAGCCTTGTGACAGGCAGTGATTGTGGAAGATTGCATCATCTGAATGAACCTGTGATTTTCAAGGTGTGCCTCCCGCGTTGAGGCAGAGATCTAAAAACTTGCAGATGCTCAGTGCTGTAAACATTTCTGTGCTTTTTTCCACATGAGTGCATGTGACTTGTACTGTTTCTTATTGTTTGGAGTGACTTAAATAACACTGGGATGTTCCTCTGTCAATGAATAGGAAATAAAAGAGCAGAAATTCTAATCTGAATTACTCGTCTTGAAGGATTTCCACACAGCTCGAGCATCATAGCGTGTTTTCTTTTTGTGTGTCCTGTAATCACACTGGCTTATAGCCACCGCTGCACCTCTTTAAGTTGCACTTAATGAGAACAAGTCAAATTGGCCCATCTGTGGCACCACAGCAGAGGGAGCACAATTTATCTTAATGAGGATCTGGGTACCCATTATCAGCTGGTAACCCAACCAACATGTTACCACCATTATCGTCCCGTACTCTCACACACACAAACACTTTCTCAACATCTTGTTATCAGCTTGCCTTCCCCTTAAGCCTGCCACAGACAGTGTAACCACATTGGACAGTAATTGTACCTCTCACTCCTGCCTAATTGAATTGACAAGGAGCCTGAATGGATATCATTTACCGCATTGATCTTGAGAGACAAAAAGAAACAAACCCTCATTCCTTTTCTCCACCTGATGCCTGTTGTCTTCATTTTGATTCATCGGTCCACTCTTTTGATTTGCCATGTTATTGCCTAGAAATTACAAGATTAGTTCCACATTCTTTATCATTTTTTGCCATTACAAGTTTTATTAGATTAGTTTCATAGTAGGATCACAGGCATGGTGGCAGAAACAAATTATTTGGATCAATAATGTAAGAATGCAGTCGCTTTCTCTGTTCAAAGCTGTCAATTGATTTGTTGTTTGTCTTTGTTTTTTTATTTATTCTTCTGCCAAAAACATTACTTTTTGGCAGTCTTTGGGATAAAAGATGCAAATGAGGAAAGGGTAATGGACAGACTTTTCCCCCAGTTCTGTATTTTAAGTTATGTATTTGATTTTACTTTCTGAATATTATTTGACACATTATGTAGTGCAAGACATTTTTTTCCCATTATTATCAGGTTTAAGGTTAAAAAAAATATGGAGGAACAGTGTGTACTGCAGTTTTCTGCAGATTGTTGCTTGCTGTCGGAGGGTCTCGGAGAATAAACATGCTTACAGCCAGCAGCCGTTTCTGCAGCATCCACCAGACACCTCATGAGTGGGCTAGAGTAACTCCACTTTCTTCATGTCCATTACCCCTGCACATAAGACATTCATTGTCAGGCACCCTCTTCTGTTTTTTCTACCCCCAACAGAGAGTGAACACCAGGGGAGGGAAAGAATAATGGATAAGCGACGGTTGGGAAGTTTGTCAGCAAGCCACCATGGGGAATTGTGTTTACCAGAACTCCAAACATGCACATTCCATGATGCTTCATGGGGGACAATTGAATGAACTGACATTTGTGTTGTCAAGCTTTTTAATGGCTTTGAATTGAAGGGTGCAGTTGATAGGGCATACATGATGCACCTGAGTACATACATAGTGGTGTCAAATAAATTATAAGATGAATGCGCTTGACAGAAATAGAACAAATGACTCAGTATGATTCCATGAGACATATGGGCATACAAATCAAATCTTATGGTTGGGACCCCGTTGAGCTGAATGTGAGCTCGACGCATTGACAAACACATGACTCATCACTGGAGACGCTTTGTGTTTATAGTTTCTAATGTGGGACTCATCCGTGATGATTTTATTTGGCTTCCCTATGCGGAAAATCCAACATGAGCAAAACATGTCATACCTTACTAACAATACATTTTGATGTGGTAACATTGTATTGTTAAAATGGATAAGGACAAATTTGTTAGTACCCCTTCTTTTAATGAAAGGAAAACTCACAATAGTCTCTGAAAAAACTCAAAAAAATGACGAAAGTAATAATATTTAAAAATTAGTTTGAATAATTATAAACATAAAGTTTAGCTTTAAATACAAAAGTGGTTTATACAAATATACAAATTGTGTGTCTGAAGCTGCAAACTCCCTATTGCAACGGTAAAATATGTCCAACACAAGAGGCCATCAGCAAAATATGTTTGCTCAGCTGCTGGAAAGGGTTAGAAAGACAGGTTAGAGAAAAAAAAAAAAAAAATATATATATATATATATATACACACACACACTTCCAATTTGAATTGTTTAAGTCAGTAAAAAAAGGTGTTTATGTGAAAGGAAAATAAAGTATAAATGAAGCCCTTACTGCCATACATCTGTCATACATCTACAATTAATTCGTGCATCCTAAATGTGCAAAAGCAAATAGTAAGAAACATGTATGATACAAATGGTTTCAGGAAGTAAAAGTAAAACACCAGCAGATGGTTTTCTCCGTCTTTTGAATCAATCACTGCGGTCAAATGAATTCTGTGACTACGGTTTGAAAGCTGCCTTCTCCAGACAGCATGTTGTATCTCTATTCAGACATGTTCAATAGGATTTAGATCAATGCTCAGAGATGGCTAATGCATAATCATTCAATGTTTTGAATTACTTATAACCTGTAACTTAAACACTAGGCAGCACTTTCTTTTTCATTGTATATAATATACACATACTAAAACTGCTGCTTCGTTAGAGCTAAAAATAACAGGTTTAGGGTTTTGTCCCTTTAATCTGAGTTAAGGAGATTATGTGAGGAAAGTGATTCCCGGCTTAGGAGTTTTGAGAAATAAAACAGCTGGGATTTTCAGTTCTAGAAAATTATTCAATTAATTAACCAGTCTTATTTCTGGAAATGTGGCAATGTAGCTTGTCAGTTAAACTTTTGCATATCAACAGTATGAATATTTTAAGCACCTACAAAAGGTTCATTTTAATCTTTATTTTAATAATCTATCCTTTTTGTTCAATATTTTTTGGGGAGGTTGGTTAGCTTCACTAATCCTGGGCATCCCACAGCCGTCTTAATGACACATTGGGTCCAGCAAGGGGAATAATATTGTTCTGTCCTTTTTTTTTTTAGCATTGAGCAGCTTGTCTGTGCAGGAACCTCTAAGTGCTAGAATGTGTTGCACATAATGGAAGATAAATGGCTGTTATCTCCATTTTCTTTTCCCCAGCTTGTGTCAGTCAACTGCTGGCTAAAAGCTTTAGTCACAGCATGACATAATTACACTTATAAATATATCGAAACCTGATGCGGGCCACACAAATGTCTGTTAGGGCTTTGGTGAAGTTGCACTTTCTAAATCCCAAATGCAGGATTTAGGTTGTTTGTGTCACTCCCCTTCCTTTCAGTTTGGCGCATTCCTCTAAAAGAAATGACTGCATTGTGTGATTGCTATTATAAGAGGGAGTGACTAACTATTGCTGGAGCTGGGAGACAAATTACTCATTCTTGCTGAAATGTTTAACATCCTTGTGAACTAAAATGCTATATGAGCCTTGGCCAAGGGCAAGCCAGCAATGCATTAGAGAGAAAAGGGAATCATCCGTTTTTATGACTGTAGGCTCGTTTCTATGAGAAGTGCTTTCACATCAGCGACCTTGCACACACGCACAATCCCCACAGCGCATATCCACTTTAAAACACATGCTGAGTATTGATTGTAAGAAACCAGAAACAAGTAAAGTGCAGAAAGATTACAGTTGTTTGTCCACAAAACTGGGTTCTTCCTGAAATATTTTGGGGAGCAAGGTAGAAGAAAAGACAACCAGTTCAAACCAGTAGCATGTAGCTTCCAAACAACATCTGAACAAAAAAAGCAACATTTAAATCTAAATTATTACCATCACACAGTAGGGTGACCTATTTTAAAACATCAAGAACTGTTCACCTTCTCGTCAGTTTAACATGAAATATGCATTTGATGTTCATCTGCTACTGTGACACCAAGATGAAAGAGTTTCTGTGTCACTCAATTATGAAAAAGGCCGGAACAATGTGCCCCCAAATAGAGATGAGCAAGCACATTTGCTGTATCGCTGAATGTTATGTCTAAATAGGGTTTTTAGTCTTGAGCAGTACTAAGCCAGGTGTACATTTATTTTCAGAAGTAGAATAGCTGAATGGTTGCCTGGCAACAGCACTAAATAAATGTTGTAGCGGCTATCTGTGTCTTTAAACTTGTTCCACTGTAAGCAAATTGGGGATTATTACCATTGATGACACACACAACTATCTGTATGTTTGAAAATTATTAATTGTGCGTATTATTGTATTTATTGTTTACATTTTAAAGCGACAAAGCATTGCACCATAGCATCAAAATATCAACTTTTTGAGTTAGTGCTAGCGGTCAATAAAAAGTGTATATCCCCAGCTCACCCGCTGTAACTGGCATTCATTCCACCTGGGTGAACAGGTGAACTTCACTCATATAATCACTGTTGTCTACCCAAGTTACACGCCCACCACAGCAGTGTCAACAAGAACTCAACTGCTGTCAAATTAAGAGCCTTGGCACCTACAATCTAAATCTTGATCTAGCAGCAACATTTTTTATAAATTTGTATGAATAGTATAGTTTTATAGAATAGGAAAAAAGCACACCACTGCACTGAAAAGATTTCAATGTTACTAAGATTTTATTGTTTTTATTTTTTGCTAAACAAAACACAGACAACTATCTAAAAAATTCAAGAAGTGATTCTGCACGTCAAACTATGAATTGCCAAAATTAGAGGACAGCGATCATCATGAGCTGATATTTATAGGCACTGGAGTTGATGTGCGGTGGCATTTAAGTCAAGGCTGCAGCTGAAAGAAAGGACTCAAGAAAAAGCTACCAACAAAGCAGCATCCCATGTGTCTCTTTAAAGGAGCTAACTCAAAAGCTTTGCGTCTCAATGTAACACTTTTCTTCAGGTTTCCTGTTTCTTTCTTTTTTTATATACAAAAGCCATTAAATAGGACAAAAATAACCCTTTAAAAAACAACAACAACACATTTTGTATTTTGTGTAATAAAAAGGTGTTATAATATCCTAGTTGTGGCAAAAAAAGTCACGAGTCACAGAGCAGTCCACTGTAAGGTTCAGTTTGAAAATCTGGAGGTCTTTCTTTTCAGACCATACAGGTTTGGAAAACATTTTCTGCTCAGTTTCGTACTGCTCTGCACAGCTCGTGATAACCTTCAAAGAACTTCCATGTATAGTATTACAAGAATTCCTAAGAAAGTTGCAGGAACAAATCTCTAAAAACAGTGTCAATGTTGTACAAGTGTCTCATATCTGAAATGTCTCAATGAAATGGCTACCACAACCAGGGTGTGACTGCTTGGAAACGAAAAAGTTCAATTTTGACCAGACATGTTTCCTGAGTATATGTCTGATGATTCTGTCTCATGTCCTTTTTGAGAGTTTATAATATTATTACTTACTTTTATAAATATAAGTAAGTATATAGTAATATTATTATTACTTTTGTTCAGAAATGGTTCACCTTGGAACACTGAGATCTTTGTAACCTCTAGGTCAAACTGCAAGCAAATTGGAGTTTATGTTTCCATAAATGAAAACATAATGACTTCTTCTCAATACTTTTTGATGAGAAACAGCAACGGTTGTAAATGGTAGAAGAAGCTTCAAAATAAAGTGGAGTCACATTTTTTTTTCTGTGAATGAAAAGAACCAGTTGCATTATAGCTCCTTCTGTGGTTCCTTCTGGTGTAGTTGCTGTGCTTGTTAAGTGGAGAGAAAAGAAACCTGGAACAGTGAGAATCTTTGCTTCTTGCACGGTAGAACACCCCACTGTCAAGTGAAAAGAGGCAGCTTGTGACTCTGTGGTTATCAGGTGAAGCATGTGGTAGTCTGCACCCTCCTAAAGCCATCATTGGGAACTGGCGTTGACAGGAAGTGCAGCACAAAGAGGGAATTGGCGACTACTAAATTTATGCTAGCCAGATAGGGTAGCTGTGAGAGAAAATAACAAACACTTTTGGTTATGATTTTGCTCAGCAAGGAACAGGCTGGTGTCAGCTTGGTGCTGTGTCAAAACACTTCCATTTTGGTAATCTGCAACTCGCAAAACCTTTTTGGAAGCATTTTTATTATTAGAGCCAAAAATCTATATTTAAAACATTAAGAAACAAGAAGATTATTAACTTTAGAAAGTGTATTATTTCCTGCACAAAGCGGGACAGCAATTGTTAACAATGTTTTTGGAATTTATATGATTGTATGGTAACTTCAATGAGATGTTATTTTACTTTGTTTTTACAGACCGGCAGAAAAGAAAAAGGTGACCCGCTGAACTCAGCTATCGACAAAATGACCAAAAAGACAAGGGATTTGCGCAGACAGGTGAGTACAATTCTTTGGCTGAACTGTCCTTTTCATCTTCATCTTTCAACAGAGACGTTTAGTTTCGAGCTATAATTTACAAAGAACATCAGGACATAGCTTCTCTGGGTGGGAAAGCATGAAGGGGTGTGGTTATGACATCCTTTATGAATCTTTTTCTCCTGTTGGCAAACTGGTGAGTTTTTAAGCTTGCAGACAGGAATGATGTAATGGCACTTCCGACCGTTTTTTTCTATCACTTCATTACCATTGGTCTAAGTAAAGCTGGCTGGTAGTCACTCAGGATCAAGATGCGAGATTTGTGAGGTAACAGGGTTATTGTGGAGGATTTCAGACACGATAGGATAGCAGACAGGGCTAGTGGCTAAAAAATAGTGATGATTCCAGTCAGCTGATCTGTACTCTTTTAATACTCTGACAAAGTATGGTTGAGAAGCCCTCTTTTGGTTCATGACTTGCTTCCATTTTGTTGATTATGAGGGTTATGCTGCTCTGGGCCTTCAGGTTTGATGTGGCTGTCTATGCTGGTTCTACCTCAAAGCAAAAAAGAAGAAGTTTAGCTCTACTTGTCAGTATTGTACCACCCTCATCATCTCTGGGGTTTGTTCTGAAATTAAAGAGATCCTGAAGTCCCTGTCACACCTACCTGCTGTTGTTGCTATCCAGATGGTCCTGAATCCTCCTATAATCCAGCTTGGCCTCTCTGTTGCTTCTGTTCAGGTTAGCTCAGGCAGCACTGTATTGCTCCCAATTTCCAAACCTGAAAGAGGAATTTCTCTCTCTAAGCGGCCCCTTGACCACCCGGGTCATCCAGCTGTTAAATAAAACAAAAAAAAACAAACAAAAAAAAAAAAACACTTGGATATGTTTGTCCACTGGGACAGTGTCTGTACAGTTCTTGATGTAGAGCAGCGCACAACATCTTTTGTTGCCATCTTAAAATCTCATATTGTAATTTCTCACACTTGAAAAAATAAAATTATATATATATATATGTGTGTGTGTATCAGAAAGTTTTAATCGACGAAACCATGAATTTATTTTAAAAAGAGTAAAAATATGGTATGTTAATTTCAAAATCTTTTTGCTTTTAATTGAAGGCTAAAGGCCAAATAAGTAGATGATTAATGCTGCATTAGTCATATTTTTCACTTTTTATCAAAGACAAGACTAATTAACTGAACTGGAAATGACTGAAACCATCTAAAGAGCAAACACAGAATCCTTCCAAAATGCTTTTTTTCTTGTCTTAGTAATTAAAAATGTTGGATGTTAAACTTATAAATGATATTTTATATCACATATAAACATTGATTGCTTCTTTGTCTTCTCAATTTGTTAGTTTTGTCCTAATTTAGTTATATTAAACTGTCTGCATAAGTTTTATTGCATATGCACTGGGTGATTCTGTCTTCAATGACCTTTGAAAGCACACGATCATGCTAGAATGAAACCAATAACTGTGCTGCTGGAGCTGTCTAACACGCTGGCAGCTTGTATTCCCTCTGACAGGATGTTCTATTGACTCAAGGGTTGCCTTGACAGAATGGGCGGTGTGTTTAAGCTTCGAGTTAAGATGGGAGGGTAGACTCCAAGCGCACACGTATTGCATGGAGTTGTGATACAGTAATTATGTCAACAACAGACGTGTTGAGTTTAGCACTATGAAAAAGGCGTAAGGCCTTCCTGAGGGGAGGAGCGCAGTTGTGCAATTGAGAACTTTCCGTCTCCAACATCTCCTCTGTGCAAAGGACGCATCAAATATTAGAACAAACAAGTACAGATGACAGACAGCATTTATCAAATGGGAGCAGGTAAGACCAAACAAGCCTTGTGACAACACCACCAGAGACTTGCAATGTTGTTTTCCCTTTCATGCTGATGTGTACTCATATGAGACAATGCTGTGCTGTCTGTCACCCAGAATGAATTGTGCTGGTTTTAAGCATGCAGTTTGTTCATGCCTCCATTTTGTTTTTAGAAAGTGTTGAAGCACCTTGTGGATTGAAGGAGTAAGTTATGGCAAGATCTACATCATAATAAATATGGAAAGAATATTAAGCCTGACATTCAAATTTTATTTTGTTTCTTCAAAAATAAAATAAAAATTCCTCGGTTATCAGAGATATTAATTATCTGTGTCTCTGCACATAAGACCCTTGGTGTCCACTAAAGCGACCAAATAATAAAAATACTCTAGTTATTGTTTTTCTGTGGAAGAATTATAAGGGAAGTGTCTCATCTCTGTCCCTCGGTAGTGCAGCACAGAAAAATGTACATGTACCCTCACCAGCCTCCCAAAAGAGATAACAAGACAAGAATACATCAAGACAATAAACGTTCATCTCCATAAGTCAGTGCCCCTAATGTCTCACCAGTCTTTTAGCAGCAGGTGACCTTCTGCTTTTCTGCTGCACATGTACTAGCAGCAGTGGGGCCTTTTTCCTACTCCTTTTCTAGAAATTCCTTTTCTAGTCTAGGATTTTAATATTCCTCATGTATTTTGTTATATACATTTTCTAGAGACATTTATTATTCCTTGAAAATTTAAATTTGAAACACATTAAATACAAAATAAGAAAGAAAAGACACTGAATTGTGCATTGCATGATTTTAAATACAGTAAATTATAAGGATATGGGAGCCATGTTATCCCAACTACAGTAAAAAAAACAAAAGTTAGATAATAGGCAATAATAGGTAGATATGAAAAAAATGCATGAAAAACAATGTAATTAAAATATGTTAATGTTGTATTAGTTATTGAAGTAAAAAATAAATCAAATTGTGTCCAGTTTTTATTGGGCTTCTTTCATGCAATTACAGTCACATAGACGCATGTCAGGGCAAAAACAACTAACCTCCAGTGTCAAAAGTGCAAACTCCTACCAGCTAAATAATTTTTTTCGTCTATTTTTTTCCCCCCTTGTTAAAGGGGAAATATGCTACAAAATATTCTAATACATTGGTTTAGGTGGTAATATTGTTAAGCATTATGCCTTTCACCTATTTACAAAACGTTGCACATTTGCCTGTCTATTCATCAGATATCCTATTATACATACACATACACTTGAGGTATAATCCTGCGTTTGAGTTCTAAAAAGTTGGAATAATAATAACTCACCACCAACAGTTTTCATGAGTAGAAAATAAAGCATTATACATTAAAAATGTGCATATATGATTGTTTTTGGTGTAAAGTCTAACTTCCTAACATGGGAGTCGAGTGAAAATTGCTTTTTTATGACATCAGCTTTCAGTGGCCATTTTAGGAATTGCAGCATTTGGTATTTTTTAATGATGTGGGCTTGGTTTCACATATCCAGCCCCCACCATACCTTGTTCTTTTTTTTTTTTTTTTTTTTTATTACATGGAATTTATGTTTTGTGAACATGTAGCTTTATTCCATATAACATGCATGTAGCTTTTGGGATACTGTAATACTGGTCTTTTCTGTTAAAGGGACAGTGACACATAAACGTGAGTTTTTCTCTTTTTTAAAAACTAATTTAGTAAAAACATATTTTCACATTTAAATTCTTTTATTTTTATTTGTTGAAAATTTCATTGTGGTTCACTGCTAAATAATGCATTACTCTCTTAAAGTCAGAACATCATAAATAATTGAGACAGGAAAGAAATATGGGATAATTTATGTTTAATACAACTCAGCTCAGAATTCTGTGCAATTGCAGATCTGCTCCTCCAGCTCTAGGATTTCACTATTCAGCCAAACTTCTCTGTACAGAACTCCAGATCTACATACATCTTTAATTGCCATCAGATCTTTGTTTTCATTCTATAAAACTGAATTTATTTTTCTTTTAAGTTTTGAACTTTGAGAGTTTTAACAAGAGAGAAAAGTGTAAAAATGTTCATGTTTATCTAAAAAAAGTGTAAAGTATGCAATGAGGAGTGTTACATCTGAAATCCTAATTCGAGGATTTAACCTTCACGAGTTATTTTTAGAACGCAACTCCCGCAAAAAATGAGGGAACTGTACTGGTGAAAAAGTAATGCATACATATGTCCAGCAGCAGCAAAAGACAAAACAATATGACTTTTTTTTCCTCATTAGTTTAGGACACAGCGCAGCTGCTCACTTTTTTTTTTGTGTCGCAAATCCTCTCTTGCTTTTTTCTCTTCAAGCTGCACGTGACTGATCAATACGTGTTTGCACAGAGCCATTATACTGTCAAAGCGCTAAGCGCAGACGGTGTGGTTGGAGGTGGGCGCAAAGCTTGTTACCATTCTGCGCACACATGAGGGAAATGCATGAGGAAGAGATAGTTAGAGCGCCAGGTGGAACAACGAAAAACGACATCAACACAAAAATTGAAAGAAAATGAGTGACACTGGAAAAAGAAGAAAAATCGAGAACCATTCACTGTCATTGATAAAACGAAGGCAGAATTTAAAGTCTCCAAGAAAGGATTTCAAAATGAACCGACTCCACAACCAACCTGTACAGACACCTGAAAACAACCTTCTCCTGAACTGAGCAGATCATTACCGTCAGAAAAATCCAGATCAGCTTCGTAAAGCTGACACTCTTGGTATTTCTAAATTCCAATCTTCACCATGATTACAAATCTTCTCAAATTGTTTTATTTTTGTTTTGCATGTTTAACTTGTGTTTTGGGTTGTTTCACTTTAAAAGTTGAATAGTAAATAATTGTTTTTGTTTCATCATTTATTTTGTGCATTTTATCTGAAAAGAAAAATAAAAGCACATAGCCTACATATTATACTTATACCATCACTTTTGTTAAGGTGGCACAAACTTTGAGATGTGCAAGGAGCTGCAGCCTTCCAAAGGATAGCCTATTAATTGGTTTAATTTTTGAAATGTTTTAGTATTATATTTTTCTGTAAAAATTACATGAAGAGATTATTAAAATTTGGTTATGTGTGGCTTTCTGGAAAAAATATAAAGGTTAACATTTAATAGTAATGATAATAATACATTTTACTTCAATTGCGCTTTTAAAGATACTCAAAAATTCTTAAATGTAATTTAGGCACACCCTGTTATTGTTAGACTTCTTCTTTTAGCCTACAAACTGACCCCAGCCCCACATCAGAGAAGAAAAAATTCTGTGTCCCTCAACAAGAAAAAGTTTGGGAACCCCTGCTGTAGGTGGCAGTAAAGCTGCTTAAGTACAATTCTTTCCAGAAATTTTGAAATAAAGGGAATATTTGATATTGATCTATTGTTGGCCAGAATGCCAGGATCTAAACTGTACTTTTTCAGAAGAGGTTTTACAACTGCATACTGTGGCACATAACCTGTTTCAAGAGAGGTATTTATTATAGTTAAAATTGATTAATTAATTAGGGGGAAGGTTTCTTTAAACAGCTTAGTGGGGATTGAGTCTAAGAGAAAAGTTGAGGTTTTGGAGGATGTAATAACTGATGTTAATTCTGCTTGATCTACAGCAGTAAAGCAATCTAATGTTACAGAGGTTTCTATGGATGCTTTCATTTATACTGCTTCAACCTGCTCTGGGCTGATAGTAAGGATAACTTTGTTTTACTTGTCTAGTATTTGAGATTTTGCTATCAAAAAATGTAAGTAAATCTTCAGATCAGAGAGTAGCAGGAATATGAGGTTCCACTGAGCTGTGACTGCTGGTCAGCCTGTCTATAGTACTAAAAAGAAAAATTGGATTATTTCCATTCTCTGATATTATAGCTGAAAGTATGGGGCTCTGACCACAGTGCTACTCGGTCTTACATAACAAGCTTGGGTTTCAAAGGAGCAACAGCATGAAGTGTTCTACTGAGAGCTTGTATGGCATCATTAATAAACTGATCATTTTTACTGGAACTGAAACTATGGGAGCTGGTCTCAGGGTGTTTGCTTAGCATGTCACTAAGTATTGGTTGAACTGTAAGTTTAAATTCAGACAGAATGGTCAGATAATGTTCTTCTAAGCGGTTTTTATTTATTGGAGCAGCAGTATTTTATATAACAAACTAAAAGGTAATTAGAAAGTGATCTGAGGGAGGACACTCAGCTGGCTGATCTCTATACCATGAGTTAAGACAAAGTCCATGGTGTGCAGTGAGTGGCTTCATTTACGTTTTGTGAGAAACTAACATTATCTAATAAAGGTACAAATGCATTTGCTCGACAGTCACTAGAATTATCAACATGAATATTAAAATCCCTTACTATTATTAGTTTATCAGAATCTAAAACAATAGTCAATAGAAAGTCAGGAAACTCAGTTAAAAACTCTGAGTATGGGCCGGGAGGACGATAAATAATTATGAATAAATGCAGCATTTTGAGTTTTCCTCTTTGGGTCAGTTATAGACAATATGATGTTTTCAAAAGAGTTATAAAGACTTTAGTGTTAGGAAGACTTTTGCTAGACTTTAATATTATTGCTAACCACCTACTTTCCATGAAATCCTTGATTTCTGATAGTTAGTATAACTAGGAGGGGTTTGCTTCATTCAGCCTAACATAGTCATACTGTTGTAGCCAGGTTTCTTGTGTGTCTAAGTTTGTTATAATTAAAAAACTCATTGACAAAGAGGGACTTAGTGGAAATGGATCTAATGTTTAGTAACCCACATTTAATTAAATCATAGTGTCTCATCACTATCAAATCTAGAGTTCTAGAGTTCATTTTACTACAACTAGTACCATCTTTAAAATTGCATCTACGCACTTTGCCTGCATTAGTGTCCTGTATAAATATATTTTTAATGTAAATGCTTATAAATTCAATACCATCTTACTGTATTTTACTCACCATAAAGTGCACCGTATTATTGGGAGCAGTTCTAATTATGGGGTCTATTTCTGTCCTTAACCCATACACAAGGCACACTTTATTATAAGTTGCAAAAAAAGGTAAAGAAAGCAAAACAGTGCGGTTAGATGATCTTTATTTGACTATGTAACAATTCACTCACATTTTTTTTAATCCATCTTCTCCCACAAACCATCTTCAGTGTTTGAATTAAACAGCTGCATCATCAAACATGCCGACTTCCCTCTCATCGTCGTTGGAGTTGGTCTCATTGCCAGGCAGTTGTTCAGCAATGATATAGGCTTTAGTGAAAACTCAGACAACAGTTAAAGCAGAGACCTTTGCCCAGGCGTCAACAATCCATTCACATATGGTGGCGTAATTCGCCCAGTGCTTTGTCCCAGTCTTAGTAAAAGTGTGTGCGCCATCTGTCGTCCATCGCTCCCGCAAACAAAGATGTGCACTTTGTTTTGCTTTTTTTATTTTTTCGGTGGCACCGGAATCTTTCTCTTAAGGCCTGATGGGGACCTCCTGGGGTGATCGAACACTAATTCAGCACAGCTGATTTCGAGTGACTCTTGTGTAGAGTCACATGCAGCAAACATACTGGAAAAGCATGTCCATAAAGTTTGGCAAGATGTCTTCTCGGCACGTGGCCGTGCGTGTGGGGAGCGCGGACTTCCCGGAGCACTCACAATCAGATGCGTGTTCCATTGTAGTTGTCAGCTGCGTGGGAGAAAACTGTCGAATTTAATACACGACGTGGTAACATGATCGCCTCCTGAACAGACAAAGGAACGCTTTTGGAACTCAGTGCACACTGGATGATTATAAGGGCACATGGCCGATTTTTGAAAAGATTTTAGACTTTTAAGTGGGCCTTGTGGTGCGGAAAATACGGTAATCCAAAAGGACAAGAGGTATGGTTATATTTCACTTGGGGTCATGCTTTTTGATTTTTTTTCTTTTGTAAACATGACTTGGCGCAAATTGTACAGTTTCTTTTTTTTTTTTTTAGGTAAAAAATAAATAAAGCCTTGGCAAAGCAATTTGAACTGGGTCCAACTCAAGTTTCTATTTCAACAGCATGGTATCAAGCTTGTAGGACACATGACTGTGCAAAAATTCCATCTTTACTTATTCTAGATTGTAAATACTTCCTTAATCCCCTTTTCTGTCTTCATCACACAAATACATTTAGTTTGCTGGTTTGTATTTATATAAAGTAAAGTTATTCAGCAGCTCTAGTTTTTCTCAAAAGAATTTGCATCAATCCATTTAGGCTCTGTCTAAAACATTTGCTCCTTTATATAAGAAATTAGATACAAAAATGCATTTTTGTTCCAAGATCCAGACATGTTAGCACATTTACTTGTTGGCCTTTCTATAGAAACTAGCATTGTATGACTTAGTGGAATAGAATTGAATTCATGGCTTTTAAACTAGGCATAAAACCGAAGTTACCTGCAAGCAAAAGCATAAATTGTTTAGACTACCCATAAACCCTTGTGTGTAAATCTATACCATCTATGTAGAATGTTTCAACCCATAAACCTGATCCTTTTTACGTTCTTCTTTCTGTTTTCATGTGAGAAATAATTAGTGCTGGCTTATAGTTTTGTTTTATCTCTTCCGTTACTATTAATTCTACAAAGGTTCTGCATTTTACCTATTGGCACCTCGGACACGCTTCAACTCCTGCAACAATGAACATGACAAAGTATATACAAGATGAATTGCTAAATGCTTTGTACCATGACTCCAGACAAAGGACAAATATCCTAGAAAATGTTGCACCTTTTTTTTTTTTTTTTTTAGATGAATGTCTGTACACAAGCACAAGAGAAAACTTGTTTTTGAAGAAGCTGAGTATTAGGAGAAAAAATAGGCAAATAGGCTTAATATGTTTTTCCAAACTTGCAAAACGTAATTACAAAAAAAAAAAAAAAACAGTTTATTTTATTTTTCTGAAGGCCTCCAAACTGACATAATAGTTTGAAATGAGACATGTGCTGAACCCCCTCGTCTCCTTGTCTGTAATGAATGAATCTGTCAAGCCATCTCTTTGGGCCATGTTTTGACTTATGGTTGATGCCAACAACCCCTATAGGAAAACTGCCTGAAACGTTCTCACTCTAATGTGCTTTTTTGCTTTTTTTCCCTTCATTATGCTTTGGGATATTCAAATCACCTCAATTTTTTTCATTAGTTTGTTGATTAGTACAGCTGTTTTTAATTGTTGGGACTTTTGAACAGCTGCTGCAAATCAAGTCAGCTGTAACTCTTTGTTCAGACAAGCGCTTCCTCGTGGTGTTTTCTTTCCCAAATGTTTGAAAGCTTAGCATTATTATTTCAGTAGCTTTAGCATTTAACTCCCCCCCAACCCCCATAGGAAATGAAGATTTACAGAAGGTTATGAATCATCATCCATCAACTTATTTGGTAGAGCAGCAACACTAGTATGAAGTGATTGAAGGAAAATGTCTTGGTATTTTTTTCTTCTTTCAATAAATAAGCTGAGAACCTCCCATGTAGTCCATGTGAAACAGAAGGGCACTGTCTTTGACCCTTGAAGTATATTAATGTCTTAATAGAATTATCCCTTTCTAACAGAAAATCCTTTCAATTTTAAAAGAAAAAAACAGATGGAATGGACAACAGACAAAAAATATTTTATCATATCATATATTTTGGTGCCTGAAGTGACTGTCAGATCAGAAGATTCACCATAACTCAATCCTGTCACTTTGATTGAGCCATCTAAGTCTAAAACACACGTCATTTGGTAGTTCTTTATTGCAGAAAACCGTTGCATCACATCATAAAAAATTGATCTAGCTTACCTATCAGAAACTTTGAATTGTTCTGCAATGTTGCTGCACTTAAAAAAAATAAGCAAAAAAGATTCTAAATTAATAATAAAAGACTAAGATTTAATGACTGCTTGTGTCTATGTTTTTTAAGTGAGTTTAATACCTAATCTCAGCCAGGAATCTTATTGCAAGAGAACAAATATGCCCTAACAACAACTTTTTTTTTTTTTTTTATTTATTTAAGTAAATACTTCAGTGGTCCAAAGTCTAATGTCTGGAATTGTTTTCAATAGTACATAACACATATTATTGTACAGCAGTGGCTACAAAATGGTAGCCTCCAAACTGATCAGTTTTCATCACATCAGGTTTTTGCTTCTGGAAATCAACTTTCTCAGAGGAGCAGCACAGTGATCACACACGCACACGTAGCAAGGCTTCTACCAACTCCCATTTTTGTAGATTTTTTCTCCATTTGCCAGAGGGTAGTATGTCACTAATGTGGATTGTGTGTTCTCAATTATTCAAACTCCCCTTGCTGTAAAAACCCACCAGGAAACAAAGAAAACGATTCATCGCAACTAACACACCACATACATTGAGCTATCGTAGAGAATCAAATACAGTTTTACCAAGTTCTGAGAATGTTCATGAAATAAACAATATATATATATCAATATTTCAAGTCACTCAGCTATTCTACCTCCAGTAGAGTCTTTTAAAAATGCTGTTTTATAAATATAGATTTAAATGATAAAACACAAGCAAATGCAAGTCATGTAGATGTTTTATTCATCTTTGAGTTCTTTGCTTTATTTTTTGGTTATTTATCATCAAAACTTTGTTAGTTTATTGGCATTACTAAAAACACGTTCTTAAATGTTTTACTTTGTCGGATTTGTCAGTTAAAATTATCAACACAAATTGATGAATTTATTAGCACAATTTATTTAATGCCCTTTTAAGCTTTTAATACAACATCTCAGTGACTAATTTGCAAATGTTGCTTAAATTAATTTCTGGGATTTGTTTTTTCTTTCTTTTTTTTTTGTTCCTCTTTCATTTCCTGCCTTTAGTCTCCTGTTGTCTGATGAATTTCATATAAAAAAGTTTTGGTTAGTGTTTAGTGTATGCACTGTGTTTCCTTTCAGACATGACTCCAACCATTTATACTGTGAATTCTTTTGACTCTTCGCATTTTATTCACAAACTCTTCTGTTCTGGCCCCCCAAGTAGCTAGCAAAAAGTGCTCTGAATCACAAGTGAAACTAAAGTCCAACTTTAAACACTTTTGACACCCACTCTAGTCCTCTTCTTTGAATTCCAATCCTTATTTGGTATGCGGAAAGGCTTTGCTGAACTGTAAACAAGTACTAAATTTTTCCATTCTATTTTTTGTTTGTTTTTGCTTTGATTCGTAAAGTGGCTGACCTAGATCTTTGCCACACATCTCCCTCAACAATTTGCCTTCGTGGCAGCAGAATTCTGAAGTATTATTTTATGTGTATCGTAAATGCTGCTTCTATTCTTCAAGATCACAGAGACCATCTACATTGTGAGTTTTAACAAGTGTTGCTGTCAGCGTTTTGTTTAATGAAAAAAAAAAAAAAATAAATAAAATAAAACACAATTTTAAAAGTGAATCATCCCTGGAAAGAACAATTACAAGCAGATGAAAGTTCCTCATGTATTGCAAGGAACTTGTATATACTTCGTAACAACAGATTGGCAACTTTCATTGGACATTGGTCCTCCACTTTTTATTATAATCAACCTATAAACAAAAAACATACCACAAAACTTTATTGGAAAGTTTCATGACGTTGCTCAAATTCTGGAGGGTTTTCATATTTTGACTTCAAAATCAGGCCCGCCAACGTTAACGTGTTAACACACGCAATTACTTTTAAAAAACTGTAAAAAAAAAAAAAATAAATTATTAACAGTAATTAATTACACTACGTGAAGCAACCATCTTCCACTGGTTCATGCTTCCACGGCATGCATACATTTCTGATAATACACTATCCCGCTTATAAAATGGAGACTTACAAAATACATAAATATTCAATAGATTTTTTGTACTTTATTCTTTTTTTTTTTAGGTTTAGACCGCTTTTTTTTTTTTAAACAAAAGGTAGACTTCTTGATGCGTAATGCGGCCCATTGTCACTGTAACGCTACAATGTGTCAATGAGCTGGCAGCGAGCTTGAATTGCAGTGGGAAAGGAAAGTGATCATAACGATAGGTGAAAAAAAGCATCAGTTAAGAGAGAAAGTGCACCTCTTACTGGTTTTTGTCCATTTCATAAAGGAAAGGTTTGTTTTAAAGAAGCCTCCACATATAGAATATTGTGACCGAAACTGCTTTTTTAGTCACACATCCACACCCAGCAGCCAATCAGATTTGAGTAATCACCTGAGCCATTTAAAGTGCAGAAACACAATGTTTGTTTCTTATGCTTGTATGACAGCATTCTTGTTTTTTATTTGAAATTTTACTGCAGACATAAAAGTCTTTACAGTTCTGCTTATCTAAATGTTGATGTGTTTTGTGCACACTAATTAAACTTATGAGTTAACGCATTAGACATGTAAACATTTCAGACAATGAAAATGAAGGGAAACATTTTCTTTCTGCCCTGTTTTTGTTCAAAAGCTGCATATTGTCGTATAAAATTTAACTCGTAAAACATTGTGATTAGTCGTGATTAATCACAACTCAAAAAGTGTGATTAATCTGAGGATTTTTTTCGATCGACAACCCTATTCAAAATAAGGAACTTCCAAAGCTTAGTATGTGAAACTTGATCATTTTTTTTTTTTTTTGTTTTATTTATAAAGAAAAACGTGTTTATTAGGCAAAAATAATGTAAGAAATACATGTTTGCCCTCAAGACAGGTATTACTCAAGCTAATTAGTGATTATCTACTTGTATTTTGTTTATTTAACATGTATAAGTTAGATTGTTTTTGTGATGGACTGGTAAGCTGTCCAGGGTGTGCTCTGCCTTCACCCAACAGTAGCCAAGGTAGGCTCGACTGACCTGAAAAGTTTTGATAATAGATGAATGGAAACCAGAATTTCACTTTTACTTATCCTAATTATTATTTTAATCTCTTATATCTAACGTGTCTTCTAGATTTATTTTTTTGGACCAAGAAGTTATGCATTATGAGTTTTATGGGCTTAAGCTTTTGTTTGTAGCTTGCAGACTGCACAGTACACTCACTGTTAAGCAATCAAATTCTAAACTCCCTTCTAGTTCTCAATTTTCTGGCTCTATGTGATGTTTGAAGTGTCATGGAACAGTTTTTAACACTTTAGTTGCACCATTTCATCATTAATCAGAAAATAACTCAGAAATATTGAGTTCTTTGTGATTTGTCAGCAACAAAACAAAGTAACGTTACTTTAAGCAATTGTGTAGTTGTCACTCAACTGATTCCATTGAAGAAAAAAGGAGAGTTAAAATTTTAAGGAGCATGTCTTTTTTTCTCTGCTGCGTACACAATGTCAGAACTGTCAAAGTGCCTGCTCTCAACCATTAAAAAAAACAAAAATGTCCCAATAATTTGCTGAAATTGGTTATAGCTTTAATATATTTGTGGAAACAACTTTATCTTGTGAATTTACTACAAAAGGCAATGACATCAAAGAAGTATATTAAATTCACCATTTACAATTTATGTTGGCCTACCATCTACCATAAATTATATTTTTCATCATTCCACCTGTATCTGTCATGGCACCAGTTTTGGCCACTAGTGGATTTCCAGTTGTGGCATTTCTCTTTAGCCTGTATGCTTTTAGTGTTCAATAACAATGTACGACCATAAAGGAAACTATATCGCCAGCACCCAATACATTCCTCAACAAGCTTGAAATATTTATATGTGAAGCAGAAACATTTAACTTTCAGAACTTGAGTCAGTGTGGCTTTGCTCGACTCTGGAGACAAATAGCTCCCCCACTAACATGTGATGAGCAGAGCTTGTGCCATCCATGAGAATTCCCTTTTTCTTTAAGTTTTAGTGAAAGAGAGGGAGTTTTCAGGCAAAGACAGAGCAATTGGAGCGTGGAGCGAGGTACGATCTGAAATATTGAAGATAGATTTTTTTGTGGGAGCTGTGTGGGCATTAGAATGCTGATGGTGCAGGAGAGAGCACATCTTGGGAAATTACTCGTCTGCATCATTGCTCCACTCAAATTCTCCATCGCATTCTGTTTCACCGTTTGGTATTCATGAATATCCCAAGGCCCCCTTTTGCTTTTATATCCATGTTATGCATATGTACCTATGTCTGCTTTTAATTAATAATTGCTCATTAATAAGGCTCAACAACAGCATTCAGCAACTACCCCTGCTTTTTAGCTCTTAGATCAATGTTTCCTTATTTGCGCTATATTTCATAACATTTCTTACCAAATGTTATTCTTTTTTTAACAGATGTTTGGCCATTTCTTTACTATGTCAGAAATAAAAACTGCAGTTTGTACAAGGTTTAAGTAAATTTTACATTGCCATGGTATTTATATGAATGATTGGCTAACCGCCTGTCTATGGGCCGTTATGAATTACTGGGGTTTTATGATGTTTAATTGCCATATCCCACAATACAAAGGAGCTGAATGCAGTTAACATAGCAAGCTGCACTGCAAAAACTGTCCTAAGACAGTAAAAATACAATTGTCTCTAGAAAAATTGTATTATTAAAACTTATTTTGTCAATGGCAAATAAGACTTTCTGGTAAGCCAATTTTTCTTTCCCCATTGGCAGATTTTTGCTTATTTAAAGGAAATTTTAAGAATTTTTGGGGGCTTGTTTTTGCAATGTGGGCTTCCTCCTCACCACATAATAATTCCTTTTATGGCATGCTCCATTTTTGAAGTTTTTTTCTTGAAAAGGGAGCCTCAACTATAGGATGACCTGTTGATCCTGTTAGTCGTTCAACATTTTTTCTATCAAATGTACCCTAAACATTTTGGCTGCTGTATCATTTGCAGGTAAAATTGCCATTTTGGTTTTAAAACATGTTACAAACAACAATGCAAGTCAAATTCTGGGCACCTTTAAAAGCCATTGTGGAAACAAAGTGACACCTTACAATCAAATTACACCACTGACCATTGACAGATCTTTTTTTCCTTCTTTTTTAGTCTGTATAGTCCTTCTTTCTTTTTCCATCTACCCTATTGTATCACTACACTACATTTATGATACTGTTTAGTGAAATGTGATCATTGCTAAATATATTCCAGTGAAATTATTGTTTGTATTAATATTATATTGTTCCTTTGTCTGTCCCTCTGAATTGTAGCTAAGGAAGGCAGTAATGGACCACATCTCGGACTCCTTCCTTGAAACCAACGTCCCCCTCTTGGTACTGATTGAAGCAGCAAAGAGTGGAAATGAGAAGGAAGTCAAGGAGTATGCCCAGGTGTTCCGTGAGCACGCCAACAAGCTGGTGGAGGTTAGTCGTGGATCACACTGACACATCAGATAGATCAAACTATTTTTTTTTTTTTATGTGTTTTGAGCAAACTTGAATCTTCCCAGCTATATGAATGTTCTTTGGACAGTTGGTTGCTAGGTAAATGTTTGTTGCTGCTCAATCAAGCACAGCAGCTCTCCCATACAAAAGGCAAAATTTGACTTTAATGCTTTAGATGCAGGCACTGATGAATGTATGAAGACAGATTCTGTGACAAAAATGTCCCACTTCTTTTTTTTCGAAGGCTTAAGTACTTAAATAATGTTTAAAAAATATCTTGAAAAAAGAGGTCTACAGAAACTAAAAAAAAAAAAAAAACACATAACATGGTGGTCTCATTTATAGTGGTCATTGATAGATTTTCAATCTATCAATGCTGAGTAAAATGTAATTAAAGTATTGCTGTGAAATGAGTTCAGTATTGCAAAATTCAATGTTAGAAGTCCTTGTCGAGAACAGCTTGTTAAAGCCTCGACAAACAAGATGTGAATGAGAAATGTGCATTTAGGGCAAAAACCGGATTTCGAATTGAAAGAAACAACAAGCTGTATCAACTGGAAATGCTGCATACAGGATGTTGTAAAATAGGGTGAACTCAAGAGAGGAGATCCAAAGAGCATTTATGAAGAGATGAGGAGTCCCTTTTTAAAGCTTCCTGGACAGCTGGTCTTGGACACACAAACAAGCTTAAATTCCAGCTCTAGCATGACCTGCAACATATAGGAAGGAGAACCTCACAAAGAAGATGGGGGATCCTAAAGGTTTCCTTTAGAGTATGCAGACTCATTAGTTTGTTAGATATTTACTTTTCTGTGTTTTCTTGACTTTAAATGTTTTAAGATAAAATATATTTAATTTTTTATTAGGTTTTTTTTTTTTTTTTGGTTTCACAACCACACATCGATTGTATTCATTCATTCATTCATTCATTTTCCAAACCGCTTTATCCCTTTCGGGGTCACAGGGTTGCCGGAGCCTAACCCGGCTACATTGATTTTAATGTTAAGTTTTTTTTTTTTCCATTATTTACAGTGACATGCAGAAACAGTATTATAAAAAAAGAAAAAAAAAGTTGAATTATAATAAAGAAAATCATACAGTTGTCAGGAAACTTTGGCAACACACATTTTTTTGAGTTAATAGGTTCTGGATAAAAAAAAAAATCTTAAGATCCCTGGAACATTACTGCTATTATGTTTACTATAGTCTGATAAACTAGATACTGAGCAAAATTACATGATGTATAGAGCTGTGGTAAGGTTGAACAAAAATGAGCTTGAACTGCATGTTCTTATTTTACATTTAACATATATTTGGGTCATTTATAAGAAGTGCTAAAATCCAAAATGTTAATAATCTGTAATATTTGGCTAAGTTTTGAGAAGTCTTAGCCTTTGCAGATTGAAAAAGAAAACAGCCAGATAAAGACAGAGCAGTCCTTTGTTTTTGTTTGGGTTAAGAGCCCTTTGAGAGTACAAGAGAAGTCTAACTGGAGTGAAATAAAGTAAACTTTTATATGAACTCATGCAAATTTCAGGAGTGCATATATAAGCATGCACCAAGAGACATTTTTTTAAGCTCTGTCACATTATATAAGAGAATTTCCATTAAAATGAAGAAAAAGGGGAAGAAATGTTATCCCATCTTCTTTATCCCAAGGAACTCTGACATTTTTAACATTTTGGGTGGGGCTGTGTTGTATTTTATGAAAGATTGTTGTGCTTTGGTAGGAAGTAAAAATATAAGGTACCACACAAGCATCTATAGTAAAGATGAAATAATAATTATCAGTATTATAGTGGAAGTGACTTATAATTTCTAATACTATATTTAAACAAAAAAATAATACAATTTGTTATGCACATGTATTCATGTATTTTCCTTTTACACACATGGTTGTATTGACAATAAATTTAGACAATATTAATTTTTTTTTTTTTTTTATACGTAACCCATTAAGGCAAAGTAACACCTGCAACTAAATTGATGTGCTTTTTAGCGGTAGTAGCCTTTGGATCATATGGTCAATTAAAGGAAGCCTTTTAGAATTGATAATGTGGAACATTCTCAAGAGACTGTCACTTAACCCAACGCTCTTGCTTCCTTTGACACTCGATGATCATTTGAGTGATTTGTTTGCTCTTTCGGCCTCACCTAGCTGTTTGCTGATGAGACGGACGCAACTCCTTAAATTGGTCCTTTGCAACTAGAAATGTTAAAGTGTTGTTTGTTAAGCTCAAGGACACATTATGCATTCTGATCTTGCAACACACCCCCCTCAAAAAAATAAGGAAATCTGTTATGTGACCATTTGCTTCTTGTTGTTACAGACTTGACTCAATGCACAAGTTTAGGCCAGTTCACTGGTCTTCCCACTGCGTTGCTTTTTTAATGGGGTCTTCAAAGTAACACCTCTTTTGTAATTCTGTCTGATTCTTTTCATTAGATGGGCACATTATCATTTTATTCAGCTTTCAGGTTGTTGAGCCAGTGCAAGGTGATTGGCTGGATTTAAGTTATATATTAAATTTGCAGACAATTGGTCTCATAAGTGTCTTCTTAGATAATGCAGAATTATATTGGCATTATTTCTAGTTATGATCCTAAAAGTTTAAGGCATCTTCCCTGTAATGTCTATGACTAAGGCTTTATTAAAAATCTGGAACACCCATGTGATGTTTATTTTTCTTATATCCCCCTAGATATACACAGTTAGAACAGTACTTATGGTAATTTGACAAATATATTGTGCAGTAAAGGCTGCACAGTGTCTTAACAGTTGCAGCAAGAAGGCCCTGGTTTGAATCCCAGCTGAGACCTTTTTGTGTGGAGTTTGCATGTTCCGCGTGCTTGTGTGGGTTTTCTCCGGGCACTCCAGCCTCCTTCCACAGCCTAAAAACATGCTTTATTGGTTAACTGGAGATTCTAATTTGTTCCTAGGTGGGAATATGTGTGTAAGATTGTGTGGCTCAAGACAGACCGGTGACCTGTCCAGGTTGTACCCTACCTTCGCCCAACAGTAGCTTGGACAGGCTCCAGCAGCCCTGGGACCCCAGAAGAGATTTACATACATAATTTAGTAACTGAAATTCAATCTTTATTAATTGAGATTTTTAAATAATGCTTAAGGTAAAAAGCTAAATTTGTAAATAATACTAAAGCGAAATAATGATGACATATTTATTGTATATTTTATGCTAAAATTGTTTACTTCTCAATGGGAAGTAAATATACCGTAACATTTTTACCATTGACTGTCAACAGGACTGCTGCCTCATATAGCACAGAGATATAGTACTGTTTTCTTCCATACTTCATAAAATAGGTGTTTTTTGGTATTCAGAGAAATGAAGGTCAAAAAATGTCCTTATTTGACATGTTTTGACTGCTTGCCAGCAGTTTTTCTAAGATAAATATGCACCAATTTCTTACGTGTCACCATCAACTGTTTGTTATGGGTGTGCCCAGCCAGACAAACCTGTTGGAAGCATCCCACCTACCACACCCCCTGCAGACTAAATACTATAAACCAAGACAAGGCGTGTCAGTTGTCACCCACTCAATGTGCTTTTCTAAAGGGACAACAACTAGACAGAGGGGGCGTTGTACAGTCACCATTTCCAGTTAAAATATTATCACTGGAAAAAACCTGGATCTCACAAATCTGGAAAGTGAAGATTTCTTTGTATATATACAAACACTTGTGAAAAACTGGAAGGACTTGGACTTTCCTTATTTGCAGTTGAATCTTGGAAGAATTAAAGTCTGGCAGAGTTAATTACACCAAATCCTTGCTTGCCATCTTTAACAGTGGCTCCCTGCAAGGTTGCACTCCAAGCCTAATGCACTGTAATGATTGCAGACTTCACTATAAAACAACCTCATAGTAAATTTTACATGAGTCAGCAGCATTGGAATACATTGCAGTCAATGAGTATTGTAATAGCATACAATCAGGAAATGGAAAAAAAAATGTACAGCAGGACATTAAAAAAATCATTCTTAATCTTAATAAAACTCAAAGACACTAACTGTTTGCACTGGTGCAAACATTTAGTGCACCAGCACAAAAGTTTGGTGCACTCACCTTCTCAACCACATTGTATTTAACTCAGCACTTTAAAATGGTCACTTTCCTTTTTAATCAATGTCAATATTGGGATTCAGACTTGAAAATGATTTACCTACAAACTGGGAAACATAAAATCCTTTATTTGAAGCACATTTCTGCAATGATGATAAACTACATAAAATGTTGGTGTTTAAAGACCCATTTTAAGGAAATTTGTCTTATTAGTGTTTTTAATATTTTCTTGTAGCATTTTCTTTATAATAGATGACATATGTAAAAAAATTTAAGATTAAAATTGAATTTCTGAGTATTTCTTTATCAAATGGATGCAAATAAAAATATGAAAAAGCTGAAATTTGTGACACAGCAAGTGGAATGGGTGGACCAAGGTCTCCTTGCTCCACTCCATTCTGATGCATCCACTTGCAGACAAATAGATCCATGGGTGTCTTTTCTTCTCCCTGTTCGAGCTGGAATCTGGATCAGAACTGTATGGCTGGATAGTTCTAATATTGCTCACCATTTTTGTTGTACCAGTAATATTGGCTTGGGGCTGTGAGGGGCCGTAAACTAGTTTGAGAGAGTGTCAACAAAGATTTGATGGGATATCAGCAGGGGATTACTTTTTCCCTCTTAAGAGGGAATTTTGTTTTGATTTCTGAAATGTAATGCTGTTTTATTATTATTTGTATTGCTTTTTTAACTGTTGTGATTTTTATTATGTTTTTGCCTTGAGTTATCTGTTGATGTGATTTGCACTTTAGAGCCACCGTAGTTAACCCTTTAACTCACACAATCTCAGAGCGACATCTATATAACACACTTTTTGACACAGCGTAAATCTCCAACAGCTCACATGATCAACGTAAATCAGCTGATTCTGATGGAAAGGGGCTTTTCTTACAGGCTTTGCACTGATATTCAACACATTACTAACGCCGAGTGTTGTGGCGCAAAGCCACTTTTCTGCACAGTAGCACCCACTGTTGATGACCTTGTTGTATGCTTTCCTTCTTTTTATAGTATTCATGTCATATTTAATCCCTCTTCAAATGAAGTTTTGCTTATAATTTTTAATTTTGCAATATAAAAAAGTACTGTCCCTTCATGCAACCTGATGGTTGTTTAAGACAGAACAAAGAAAAATATTGATCTCACTATATAACTAATAAGACATGTAATTATTATCTCTCGCAAGTTTTAATTACTGTTAATTTCCTGTCTAAAATGCTATGAAAAAAATATCATATTTAATATTGCATCTAGATTTAGAAAGCCCAGTAATGTCGTATATAGTTCAAGCTGTTGGGTCAAGCAGCATATACATAATACAATACATACATTGTAAACATTGTTTTTTTATACATATTTCTTCATACCCTCTAAATGCATTACTACTCTGTTTTATATGTATTTTTTTATATTAAGAATAGGGAACAATGCTACTGGCTGGTGTCACAGCACTCATCCTTGTGATGTCAGGCACATATTAAATTAAAGTTGGACAGTGTCAGGTTAATGTGCTTTCATTCATATATGCTTGGTTTCAGTTTGCTCTTGTTCAATTTGGCACCATTACAGAAAAAAAATTCACTATCCTATTCTATTCACCTCCCAAAAGAGCGAAGTTCACCTTGTCAGCTCTCTTAATCACATAATGTCCATTACACCAAATTGACCAGCAACAGGATACCAATAATTATGAAACTGGTACATAATGGGCCAAAATCCATGTAATGGATCCATGAAAGTTAATTAAACTGACCTTCCACAGTCAGCAGAAGAGCCTTTGTAACTCCATCTGAAATACTTTTGATGTGTTGCATCAACTTAGGATTGAACATTTTTTGTATTGTACAAGAAAACATATTGAATGCTTTCTTGGCTGACTATAGAGCATGTCTTTTTGACAGGAAGTTTTCTTCTTTATGATGGCTAAGGCAGACGTTTAGGCTTCAAGTGCAACAACTGTCTGTAAAGTCTATCATGCTGTTTTAACTTGCTATAACATTAGTTAACCTGCATTTACTGTCAACCTCTGCCATTTTTATCCCTCAAAAGAACAGCAGGAAAATGTTCTATATTTGACAACTGATCAATGTCAGACATAAAATGTGGATTTTTTTTTAACCCTTTGAAACATTTTCTGTTTAAGTCTTTAAACAAGAAAATCTCAGTGATACATGAAATGTAAGTAATATGTTTTGCTGATCAATGAAATATAATATATATTCATATATATATATATATATATATATAAAATAATAGTAAATATGCAGCTAAGATAATGCATCTCTTTTCTTGTGAAGGTTGTGCCATAGACAAATTTACCCTGGGTGGATAACCTATGTGATTCTTTAAAATAGGACTTAAAAATTCCTGATAAGTGAAAATGAAGCCTTAAGGCAGATGCTCACATTAACTAGATTTTACTTTGCCCAATTTAACAGCATACCAAAAATGGACACTTGGGCTGGACAAAGTATAGGGGGGTTTTGTTAAGACTTCAAATCCAATTAAAATGACACACAACAAACAGTTTAGAAAAACACAACATAAAAAATACACATAATTTAAATGATTGACGCAAGGTTGTTCACAAATTTGGATAAAATTAACTTTTTTTTAGCATGGTATTGCTTATCTATGTACCCACATTGGGGCCTGGGTCTGGGTCTCCCTGTGTCTGTCCCCAGCCCGGTAAATTCAGAGTTGTCTCAGGAAGAGCATCTGGCATTAAAAAAAAAAAAAAAAAAACTGCCAAAACCAAATGTGTGGATAAGTGAGAGCTGATTTGCTGTGGCAACCCCTGAGGGGATTTGCCGAAAGGTGATCATCACGAGAAATTGCTTCCTTCTAACACCAGCCTCCAGTGTTTTCTTTATTTATTTTGAGGAACTGCAACTTTTTTTCTTTTTTTTAAACTTGGAAACAAAAAATTGGAGCTTCGTTTAAGTGCACTCATTAGCACTTATTCTCATCTAAACTTTTTTTTTTTTTTCTAAAGCTTGTCTTTTTGGAAATAGCTAATTACAATTGAACATATTAGTACAAAAAAGTGTTACGTAAACATCTTCAGTCTCCAATTTTGATGGAAAATCATATACAGTCTGTTGTTTCAGCTATTTTAGTACCATTTACAGATCAACAACCGTTACATTTTTGGTGTCCATCCTAGTCTGTGCAGACTAATCATTCAAATTTACCAAGGTTAATTTTTTATTGTCATCCTAATGAAAACTTGTTCACCAAGCATTTTCTGAGAACATCTACTGGCCGTTGAGGTCTGTCAATATTTTAATGTCAGAGAGATCTTTGTCTGCATTGACTCAATTAAAAAACTCCACAATGAAGTGAACCTGTGAACTTGCATTTCTGTACTTCTAAAAAAAAAAAAAAAAGAATCTCATTGCCTAAAAGGTTGATAATGTGTTGCAGCACAACCTGATGCAATCACTTGGCTTTGGTATTTTTTTGTGTTCCATTGTCTTTTAAGAAAAACTGCTATTGTTTTTGTTTTTTTTCTTTTCTATTTGTAACTTCCCTCTAATTGCACAGGAGTGCTACACTGCTTAATGAGTTTACAAATTAGTCACAACACTTTTAATATGGCCTCATTTGAGCAATGCAATCCAGTGCTGTTATACCAACTGTTTTCCTTGGTTGTTTTTTTTTATTTTTATCATGTACTAGATGTTTCAATTTTATGCTAGTGGCATCGCTTTGATCCTGCACAGATTCAGAGAAATGTTATGTGCATTTTTATGCGTTGTCAATACTGAAACTGAATGTCACCTGTATTGAAGTGGTCTTCACAGCTGCAGCGACATAAGATGAACTGCAGCAGTAAACGTAATTCTGGGGGCCAGTGCATAAAGCACTTTAGTGGGCAGTTAAGCCCGGAAAGCATGGATCACTCTATGAGCAGGTGTACGTGTGATGACCCAAACCTTCAGGCCAACAGTAATCCTTTCATTCATTCAAAGTTATAAGCCTCAAAAGAAATCTGCCTTTGGAGGATATAGCCACATAAATACGTAAAGATGTTTCACACCCAACATTATCCTCCTACAATGTCCTCTCCTTTTGAGTTATTTTGAGGTAGGCTCACATTCACAGAAAGAGAACTGAAACACAAAAAAGTAGATCATTTTGTTGTATGTACTCATCATATGGGGTCATGCAAAAATTGGAATAAACAAAACAGAGATGGTCTTGTGACTTGAAGATTTTAAAATGAATAAAACAACAAAGTAATACAATTTTAATAACAAATGGAATGGCTTATTCATCAATTAGATCAGAAAAAGATTGATTATTATTTAATGTTAAAAATTATCAGCAAAACATATTCATAATTAAGTGGAACTGAATACAAATATAAATAATTAAATGTGTAGTTTATTCATTAAGTTAAAAATTAATACAAAAAAATATATGCTATGATTAATAAAACAATATCTAAATCATTAAAACAGGAATACATCGTGTTACTAATGCATGTAAAAAAGTATTCATCATTGTATTATCGAAGGCTTTCATACTATGAGTTATATTTAATTATATATATAAATTCTATAAGTTTAGATGAGATTATCAAGTCTTTATCATGACAAAATAAACATATTTAAAATTTCATAAAGCTGTAATACAATCACTGTAATTAGTTTCAAAGTGCATTATGTAAGATCCTTAAAGATGTGTGTATTAAAAATAATTGTGAAACAAATATTTGGAGAAAAACTTCAGTCATTATTGTGTTTTTAAATGATGATTACTATATTATTTTGAGATAAAGAATATGTAATGTACATTATTTGTGGGTTGACATTTCACATCCAAGTTTTAATTTGTGAAGCAAAATAGTCTATTTATGCAACAACAATTTTGCACAAACTAACCAAAACCAACTGAAGCAGCATATTTTAACTAACATAAACATAAAAAAAACTATCTGTATAACAGAATTGCTGACAGATATTAGACAGCATTATTGAAAAACATGGCCATCAAAACAATAAGTAGACAATTAGAGGAGGACTGAGCTGGTGTTTTTTTTTTTTTTTTTCATAAACGCCACAGTCTTTTTACTAATTGCTAAAACGGGGTATATACTCTGCTATAGCTGTCCAGTTTAGTAGCAAAGTATAATAGATTATATGAAAAACCATGTCTGTGCTAAGAAAATACAGTGAGAGAAGGACGAAAAGAGACATTTTATAGGAAGAAAAGAAGTAGGGGAATGTAGGTTCTCAATGTCCTTCTCTGCAGAGCGGAAGTTGTCAGTCTCATGAGGCTCTGGCTTTACACATGTATGCATTTATTGTTTGAAGCATCAGTGAACTCTCAAACTTCTGCACAAAGTTTGGTTAAGAAAAGTGTGGTCTGCATTCTGCAATGCTGAACTCAGCAGCACAAACACACCTTTTGGCACAACAGAAATCATTACAGAATATTTGTAGGATGCAATGGTAGATACGCATTCTAAATTTGAAAAATATCTTCTTTGAGGGGAAAAAAAACAGTCTTAGTATTGCTTAGAGTGCCTGCTTTGTTTTCAGATTATTTCCTGTATTTGTCCTAAAATGGAAATACATATATACTTTAGATACTTTGCAAAAACTTTCTAAATTGTATTATATGTGCAGTGTGAGACCCAACACCCAACTCCAACTTTAAAATCACCAGGGGAAAGAAAAACTGCATTACTGTAAAAAGAAAAAAATTATAATAATAAAACTCCAAAGACTTTAAAGCCATGAAAATGTAAATCCCTACTTAGCTCAAAAATATGTCTATGTTTGTAACTTTATTTAAAAAAAAGAAAAAAGAATGTCAATAAAATAGAAAATAACACATGAAAAACGCATGAAACTAGAAGTATTATGAATGGAAAGTACCAGAGTTGCTGCACGGTGGCGCAGTGGTTAGCGCTCCTGCCTCACAGCGAGAAGGTTCCCGGTTCAAGTCCTGGCTGGGGGACCTTTCTGTGTGGAGTTTGCATGTTCTCCCCGTGCATGCGTGGGTTTTCTCCGGGGACTCCGGCTTCCTCCCACCGTCCAAAAACATGCTTCATAGGTTAATTGGTTACTCTAAATTGTCCCTAGGTGTGAGTGTGTATGGGTGTGTGATTGTGGCCCCTGCGACAGACTGGCGACCAGTCCAGGGGTGTTCCCTGCCTTCGCCCATGAGTAGCCGGGTTAGGCTCCGGCAACCCCGTGACCCCGAAAGGGATAAAGCGGATTGGAAAATGAATGAATGAATGAAGCACCAGAGTTTAAGGGGGAGAAATGAAAGACTGAAAGAATGAAAGAGACAAATTCAAACTTGTTGCATTGTCAATTAAACAGTAGGACAGTTATAATAGTTTAAACTCGTAAGATCTCACATAGATCTATAGTGTCCTCACTTTACTTCTGATTACCGTTGAAAAAAATGTAAGGTTAAACAGCCTTTCAACAAAATGGTGCAAATAGTGGAGGTTGACAAGAGAGATCTGGATTTTCTACATGAAGATTTACTTAAAGATAAGCCACTGATGGGAGTTGTGTCCTTCCACAAAAATGATGAGGTACGGCCATACATTTAGGGTGCTCTTGGAAACTTCCTGTTTGATCAATACTGCCACAGGCATAACTAAAATATCTATCAGTTAGTAGAGGAAAGTTCTCAGAGAAAACCACAGTTCTCGAAAATGGAAGGGCCTGACAGCTATATGTGTCATTTTGTTTCTGTCTCTTTCAAAATTAATCATAAAAGAAATGATATGAAAAACTGAAAAAAAAACAGAAAACAAATTAAAAGTGTACAGTGAAGACCTTCTTGAATTTTATTTTCTGAGATACTTGTACAGTCACTAAAACAGAGAAGGGGGAAAGTATAAATTATTTTCATAGATTCACACAATACTGCCTCTTAACTTCTTCTGAATGCTACAAAAAGTCAACTCAGGCTCTGGTTCCAATGTTTATATGACACATTTCTCTAGACCAAGCCTAAGCAAAATTGCATGACTGTAATCTTTTGTCTGACACATCAGCATTCCTGCAGCGAGCCGGGACAGCTTCTGTAAAGGTGTTATATGACATGGAGTAGTGGTGTTTCTATCCTGTTTTTCACTTATTACACTAAGTGGATTACATGAGATTAACTGTGTCAAACAGAAAAAAGCAAAGAAGAAATAGGACTTGCCAAACATCCATGGCTCCATGCTTTGAACAAGAAGGCCCCCTTGTAACAAAATGACATGCAGCCAAACAGAAATTCCTAATATAGTTATGTGCCCACTGGGGCTCAGTCAGATCACTTTTGATGTTAAAGCATTTGTCCCTCTGATTCATTTATTATTTTCTCTTTTTTGAAGGGCCAAAACATTTAGACTGCTTCTAAACACCATGTTAACTGTTACCATTTAATTTTAAGCAAATAAAGATTAAACCATTTAAAATGGTTTTGTAGATCAGGGCTGGCCTACCCTGGTCCTCAAGAGCCACAATCTTGCCTAGTTTCCAGCTTTTCTTGACCATCTTTCTGCTGAGGCTGACTCAAGTAATTCCACATCCTGATTGTCTGAACACATCTACTTTTGATAGTTGGCATCAAGCAGCCCAGGTTTGAGCTAGAAATCAGGCAAGGTTGAGGCTCTTGACGACCAGAGTTGGCCAGACATGTTATAGATGAAAGCAGTCTAGGTCAGGGAATAGTTAAAGAATGTGTTACACATTTCACAATCATATTTTTCTTGTTTTTAATGCTTTCTCTTATTTTTTTTTATAAATTAATTTAGGACACAAAAATGTAATTTCTACTCCAGTTGATGATGTACTAGAATGCACAATTTGATAAGCACTGCTACATTATGAAAGAGCAGTAGATTATAGAAGATCTTTTGTCTTGTTGAAAATAGACTAGCTCTTCATGAATCTGGGGAAGCCATTTACTTTTAGATGGTCATCCTCTTTGAATGCTCAAATGTGAACACATTTATCTGTCTAAAGCACTAATCTTGATGTGTCTTCTGTATCTGTCCTTCATGCAGTATTTCCAGTTGTCGTTCCCCTGGCAGGGTAGTATTCAACTCTTCATCTCCAGTTGAGATAAATGGGAATCATGGTGCCACAGGAGTTAATATTTCAGGCCTGTGTTCCTTCAAGAGCCCACATTTTAATTAACTTGTGCCATTTTTAATTTTAATTATTATCCTCAGGAATATACAGTACTTTATAAAACACATTGTTTTCACGAAAAGAAGCCATTGATGCATTTGGCTTTTTGTACACTTTATTGCAGCCTAAGTCTGGATGTCGGTCAACAAGATGACATGATGTTAGATAGAGAGAGACAGACAGACAGAGAGACATGAACACTTAATCATAAAAACAGTACACATACAGTGCCAAGAGTACATAAGAGGACTAGAAAGATAAATAAATAAAAATGCAATAATAAAAAACCAAGAGAGAAGATTAAAATCATTAAAAAAGCATTACTTAAAAAGGGGGGATAAAGAGGCAGCTCCTCCATTGTTTCCAAGTACTAGAACAAAAGCGAATGGCACTAAACTTGATGTTGTGTATGGACAGAATAAGAGTGTTTTTACAGGAAACCAACCTACACATGAATTTAAATATAAGAGTGCGCAGTAGAGCTTGTAAGGTATTAATTTTGTTAGAAACAAACAGCTCACTTGCACTTGTCCATCTAGGCTTTCTGAAGAGCACTCTTAAAGCATCATTGTATGCCACTTGCAGCTTTCTCAACCTGGCTGTCTTATAGTTTACCCAAAGATGTGTTGTGTATAAAGGACAACAGAAAGCCTTAAACAGAGTCAACTTGACACCTTCTGAACTAAATTCAAACTTTCGTGAGAGGGTGTTGGCTTGGCCATACAGCACTCGACGCTGTCTGTACATATCAGCATCATCAGTTATGTCTTCAGTGATTATATCCCCCAGATACTTTATTGTATCACAACACACAAGCACAGCATTGGAAAGGTGAAAGTCAGAGAATTTCTGATTTTTGTCTTCTTTAGTTCTAGAAATCATAATCATACTTTTACCTGTATTAAACTCAGTGTCATTATCAATCCCATAATCTGAACATAAGTTAAGTAGCTGTTGAAGACCAGCACTACCTGGCCTCAACAGAACTATATCATCAGCATACATGAGGTGATTGATTATGAGATCTCCAGCTACACAGCCAGTGTGACAAGCATTCAGTTGGAGAGATAATTTGTACAAATACAGGTTAAAAAGAATTGGAGAAAGAATGTTAGAACATTAAAATTGAGAATATTTTGGAATTAGGATAATTGAAAAATTACATAGAAAGCTGAAACTGTCCAAAGGTAAATTGCCCGGTGCGGGTGCAGGGGGTTATGGGGTTTTCCAGACCCATGGAGAGTCCCAGAAAGGAGCAGCAGCATTTTAAGGGGAGCACAGGTGTGTCTTTCAGTTTGCTTTAGGGCCAAGCAGCCACCTTATGTGACGTAATGAAAATGGAACACAAGGTTGTTGTGTGTGTGTGTGTGTGTGTCTGTGTGTGTGTGTGTGTGTGTGTGTGTGGTAAATGTATTGTGAAGTATTTGTAAGGATAATATCAACTTATGTTGATGTACAGATGATGCTGTTGCATAGTGCCCTTTACACAGCACTCTAGTTGTTCATAAGATGCGAGAACTGGTCGCATGCAAATGTCGCAGGCACAGGGTGTGCATGTGATACGTCAGTGCCCGTATAGGACACATGTAGGATTTCTAACAGTTGGGTTACAAGCACAGAGCGGGCACCTATCACTTGAACAGCACTAATGGGCCTGTCGCACAGTACGCTTGAATTAAAATGAAAAATCCATTTGACGCGCCTGCGTCTCACCTGCTTCACCCCCCCGCTTACCTATACCTGTTGCTAAAGTGTTTGCTAAAGCCTGTTGATCGCAGAATGCTTGTAGGAAAAAATAAAGGCATGAACATACTCACTTTACAGGCAATCATCTAGCGGTCTATAATCTTAAAATTTTGCAAAGGCCACCTACCATGCCCCGTTCAGGACATTTTTTGCCCACAGACGGATACGGACTGTAAGTTGTGACTATGTAGCATTAGCATTGAACAATACAAAGATCTTAGATCGTATGAATAAAAATAAACTCCATGAAGACGCAGGTATAATAATTCAATTAGATGATATTCAGCCTGAGATGTTTGATTGCAAACATTTTATGAGGATCTTCAAAAATAAAATTTCATTATCAAGCCTATGTCACAAATGGAGATTTTAAAAGTTTTCTTTTTTTTTTTTTAAATTTACATTTATATTTTTTTGGATTCTAAATCTTGTTTTTTTCCCTTGAAATGGAGTATCATGCTCCCTGCAGTACCACTGTACATGAACAAACAGAGAAGACCATTCTTTTCATTTTTTCTCATCATTTTTTTCATTAATGGAGAGTCCTTTGGTAGCCATCTATTGTCTATTAAATTTTATCATCCATAGAGCTGATGTAATGGATATAGAGGAGACCACGTCGGACTTTCTGGCAGCTATTTCAAAGTGAAAATTGACTCTTTGTACTTTCTGATTGATATTTTTAAAGAAAAAATCTTACAGGGAATTCTAAGAATTCCTAACCTAAAGACGTACTGACTGGCAAATACAAATGTGCAAAAAAGTACACCTCATTCTGCCTGCCTTTATTCAAAGTGGAGCATTTGTCCCTTTAGAAGCTCACACTGATCTATATTATTAATTTTATGGATTTAGCTGCAAATTTAGCAGTAGCTCTTTAATTGATCCAGAATTCTTACCTAGTCAACGTTGCTGATAAACCAAACCAGGGGTGTAACTCTTCATGTGGCTTGTCAATTCAACGGCCTCTTTATGAAAGGGTAAATTAAACCACCTCCCACAGCCATTTTACCTCACCGACAGCAGGTTAATGGCTCATCAAGAGTCTGTTCTCTCTCATGAAACCGATTCATTCAGACACCTGCTCGTCCTTATACTGCCCTATTGGTGATTTTGGGCTGAGTGTGTGAAAGTGGAGTTCCTTTCTTGTGTGCGTTCTTCCGTGACGACTTTTACTACAAAGATTCAGCGGTAAATTCGAAATCAGCTTTTATTACATGTGATTTTGAAGATGGCGAGCCGAAATGCATTTCCTGTAATAACTATTTCAAAGGTTGTGCTTCTGCTCAATTCACTGAACTCGGAATAGTCCGTTTATTGAACACAAGCAAAAAAAAAGAACAACAACTCAACTCTTCCCAAGCTGGATTGCAAATGCGGAAGTGTAATAAATCTCCAAGGAGCTGCTCTACAGCCCCGTCTCCCCTTCCCCGAGGTGGAAAGCCCTAGTTTGAGCATTCACTTGCATCATCAAAGAGCCCTTCTGTCTCATGTAATATTAACATGTGCTAAATCTGTTGCAAACAGCAGCAGCAATGTTTACACAGCATTAGCACAGCTTGCAAAGCCTCATGAAGTGAAGGGCTGACTTTATGTTCAAAGATTAGGAGAGTCTGACACTGACTGGAAATCACAAGATTATTTCTTATCTGAGTGCACAGTTTTGCAAAGTAAGTCCAGTTCTTATGCTTTCAAGGAGCTTTTTTGTATTCTTATTTTATATAAATGACAGAAATTCTATGGTAAAATCTGACTTTCTGCTAATCAGAAAGCTTTCTGTTGAAATACTGTGCCAGTGACGTCAAATCAACTGGAAAAGAACTCCATTAATCAAGTAGTGTTTCATTAAGTAATTTCCATACACGGCTCTAGATTGTCCAAATTGTAGGAATGAATGAAGATTTTAAATGAGACAATGGAAAAAAAAATTGCTTGGAGGTCCAAATGAAAATCAATCAAGTCTGATTAGGACAAAAAAAATAATCTCTAGAGCGCAACCTTTCTCTTTTTTCTGCCTCTTTTAAAATATGATTTTTTTTTTCTTTTTGCTCAACAGAAGCAATATTTTCTTTTAAAATCTGATTTTGTTAATGGCTTTGTCTTGATATTTTTGCTCAAGGCTCATCCATGATTAAGAAATACATAGAACTGATGTCAAAGGATGTTGCCTTGCAATTGTAGTTTTAGATTTAAAACCATTGCATTAAAAACCACTCTAATCTGTTTATTAATTTAAAAGCATTCCTTAAATTATCATAAGATCATAGAATAGATGTATTGTGTTTAATTGGATCCTTGTCAGGTTTTGAGTGATGGATTTAGCCAGAAAGAATTTTGGCAACAGTAGAGAGGTAAAGCAACGACCACTAAAGATAATTAGGATCCTCCTCTTTAGATGATTAAGACGGTGTTACAGATTTGTTTTTTTTATTTTTTTTTTCCATAGCTGACTGAGAGAGTCTTAATTATAGTGAAGAACTATTTTCCTTCTCTGTATGATTTGCACAGATTAAGCTGTCAGTCCTGTCATGGCCTTGTTTTGCTCTTACAACCCCAAAATGTAGGACTTGAAGGTTTTTTTTTTTTTTTTTTTTTTGATAATTACGGTGATGATTTAAACTATGCCATGGGATGCCATAGCTGCTCAATGGAAACACAATAAATTAATTGTGTTTCCTGTGGTTTACTGTTCATTCATCACAGCATGAGAGTTTAAGGGGCCAAATTAAAGAGTGCATTGTGATGTTCCTACCACGCTTGTTCAAGTGACCAATGTAAAGTCTATGTAAATGCATGTAAAGGTGCATTTTGGGCTTCAGAGTTCAAAACTTTGACATTTGCACAGTTATGCAAGATTTCAAATTTGTTTTCAGGCTCTACGTACAAAGTGCGCAGCCATTAAATGCGCTCTGAATGTGACACCAGTTGAATTTTGACCAATCTTTGATGTGATAGTGACTTATAGATAGCATTTTTTTTTAATTCATGGAAGTGCCAACTGTTTGAAAATTGATCTTGAAAACTAAATTAATAATTGCAGTTTGTTCCCAGACGAAATTATTTGACACCAATTCTTCCTTATATCAGAATAGGGTTGTGAAAGAATAGGTCTGGAGAAAGATTTGCAAGATTTGTGCCACTTTGACATTTCGCACCAAGTGTCTTCTAACTTTGAGTACATGCGATAGTAATAGGTAGCGTGTTCTTGAATTTGCATGCCTGCATCAGACAACTACTACATCTCCATGTGGATCCACTTTTTATGACTCTGAAGTTCGGTTATTCTTCTCTGCCTTTGTAGTTTTTGGCAAAGAATCTTATTATCTCCTCAATTTGCTAATGCAACAGTGTTGCTTCTTAAATCAAACAAATAAAGCTGGAGTGTACGTTTAGGTAAGCAAAAATGAAAAGTTTCCTTAATTTCATGCTCTTTCCTCTGACAGAGTCTTATCTCACTCCTCAGCACTTCTTTGTGCTTTGTTTTATTTTTTTCATCCTCTCTGTCCCCATTTTCTTTTAAGACTATAAGCCAGATAAGTTAAGTTGTGTTTGGCAAAGGTCACAGGTTGAGAGAAATCCCAGGATATGGTGAAAACACAGCAGTGGACCTGAAACTTAAATGAACTCATATTGAAAATAGAACATTGCCTCGTGCATATTCATGAGGAAGCTGCTTACCCCACTGTCTTTGATCACTATCAATAGAGTATGAAACACAATGTGCGCACAGAAGCAGACAAAGAACTTCTCACAGTGCTGCTCACCTCATTAGACTGCACCACCAAGAGTTAGCCACATCGTCTTGTTCACCCCAGGAATAATATAGTAAACATTTTACCCATACAGCTTGGTAAAATGCAGAATGAACTGTGGATCTACAGTTTCACATGCTTCAATGTCTATTGGTAAAAGCACAATGCGAGATGCATTATGTCGTAACTAAAGATTGTATTGCTTACGGCACAACTGATCCTGCATCCATACATTGGCTTGATCTTGTTACTGAAAAGGCAGCCAGAGTGGGAGACTATGTCACATGTTGCAGGCTACTAAATTGCTATTTGAAATGCAAATCAAGCAAAACTGGGGGAAAACACAATATGAGCACATTCATTTGATTCTCTTTCAGTGTATGATACATAGACTACATGCTGTGCAATGGTCATTCAAACAGGAATTCCAGCAAACACTACGTTAAAGTTCACAATAAAACATGTTGTGATCATTTGTTTAAGCCGACAGCTGCTTATGAATAGCTACTTGATTTGTCTATTACACACAGTTGGAATTTGACAGTGACCTGAATGCCAAGGTGGTTGAAACCTGGTGTCTTTGTGGCTACACATGAATAGGATGACGTGCAGCAGAAAATTGCTACTGCCTATTCTGTTGGAACTTGTAGTTTGAAGCATTCACCTCGCTAATGGCAGAACAGGATGGCAGCATTCAAGGTTATCTTATTGGAGCTTCTTTGAAAACATGCAGTAAGTTTAAAGCTTTAAAATATAAAAAAAAAAAAAAAAAGCTTTTTTTTTTTTTTTTTAAACATGGACATGTGGATTTTTCCTAGTTGATCTAGAATACTTAAAGTTAAACTTCTAATGACATAAAGACTTGAGGTCAAACCAATATATTTATATGTTGGTCGTGAATTTTAAAAAAATGTTATTAAATCTTGAATGTTTAAATGCATACATATTTTTGAGATTTTTTTTTCTTTTCTTGGTGTGAATATCTTTTAAGGTTCACTTTTTCATTGATTATTTTTACTCAATTTGTGTATTTTTCAACATGTGATTTTTTTATTATTATTATTTATAGGGAGCACATTTTTGTATTTAAATGTCTTACATCAGCATTGCAAGCATTTGTAAAAACAACTACAAAAAACTTGCAAAGTGCAACGAAGTCATAATGTACTTTCTATACATGCTGCACCAAATTACACAGAAACAATAGAACATTTACCTTGCCTCATCCTTAGAATGATAATCTATGCCAGATTTTTTGTCTCCTTTATTATTCTTTTGGTTATGGAATAGAGAAAGGAAGGGCTTGATACATAATCACCATGGCAACAAAGATCCCCCTGGGAACAAAGCAGATGAACACTCAATAACCACTGAGTCATTGAAAAGAGCAAATTTTTACCCCAAATCAACATCAATTTGGGTTATAAGTGAGAAAACAACTTCATCCTTAATGTTAAATCGTATTTACTCTCTTTTTAATAACGTAATTTTAGACTATCCAATTATAACTGTTGGACTGCTATGAATCTAATTAGTCATTGAAATTCCTTGGTATTATTTCTTTCTGTTTACTGTTATTTCACCCTTTATAATTTCAGACACAACCCAGAAGTAAAATACGTGTAACTCCCTAAAAAGAATTGCCATGTGAGCCACTTTTGTCTGTAAGGCATAGTCACACCCCAAGAGATCTGCCACATTAAGTCTTAATGCATGTAAGATTGTTTGGCAGCTAGCTTGACTTTGAGTGTCACACATTTAGTTAAGAAGCCCTGTCGTCTCATGTTGTGTGGGACTGTTTTTCCACCCTGACCCTCTGCTATTCTAGGCCAACAGCTTTGCTATTTGACAGCCAACTTCTGCTTGCTATTCCCCCAGAGGTTCGAGCAAAGCAGACATCTCTTCTATGTGACTATGCTGGGCTAACATGCACTCTGCCTGTGCTCCTAGTGGGCATCAGCAAGTAACACAGAGCAGTGACATTCCCAGAGGTGTCAGATAAAACCCGATGCTCCCACTACACTGTAGACGGGATTACCTAAAATCTCACAACAGATGTGTAAAGCATGACTTATAGTTAACGCAACAATATGGCTTAGCTGTCTGTGTCAACAACACACAATGTTTGCTAAGAATTTTATGTTCCAAAGCGCATTGTCATTTTGTGTACGCATGCTAAAGAAAAACCTCGTCACATTGCCGATGCCTTGCACAATAACGTTCCCAGAAGAAGAAAAGGATATTTTTCAGTGATGGGACTTTATGAAGATAATTCAGACACGATTGTTCTTGTGTTATATATGACATTTAAAAAAGATGCACAGTACTAAAAGTAATCGATTTTCTTTTTAATGATAACTAAAAAATGGATCTGCCTAATCTGTCCATTTGACAGCTCCAGTACACGTCTCACAGCCTTTATCTGTAATGGTATTTGACGTTCTCTGGTAACCATGGACACCGTTGTAATAGTACCTGGCCGTTGTTTTTGCTCACTCCTGCTCTCTCTTTTCTTTCTCTCTTCTTTGCTGTCACTGCCCTGTTGCATTCATGCAAAGACGGCATGATAAGTGAAAGGGAAGCCAATAAGGATGAGCAATGCCTGCTAAGCTGGTCTTAGTCACAGGGCATTGTCATTAGATTAATGGAGCAGAAGGAGCCATCCGTCCTGTCTCCAGGGGGGAGCTACATTTTGGTGGGGAGGAGAAAAGAGAAGATGAGCGAGAATGCGTCTGCCTCCAACAGAAGATGATGTGGCATTTAATGGTGTTCTCTCTCTGCCAGTGCGTCCTGCTGATATTGTATAACACCTCAGAAAATTTTAGTGGGGTTTCGTGTTCTAAAATGTGTTGTCTTTAAATCTTTAAATTTGGGGGGGAAAAAAATAAAACATTCAAGTCTGTTTGACCACAAAAAAAACAAAAACCTCTAAAGGCATCCTGGCAGAAATGTTGAAACTCAACTAGACTCAGCAGAATTTGTTAAATGACATTCCTTTTTTATGTTAAACATGCATTTATTTATTTACTTTTTTTGTTGCAGGATGCCTCAAATCCTTGGTCACTTTGATGTTGTTAAATCTTTAACCTCCAAAATGAAGTACAACTCATGTATACCTTGAACTAAAACATTAAATGTGCTAGAATCTGTGTGAGGTATATTAAGTTAAACTGTGCTGCCATTGTTGTATTGTTTTAATACATTTTTTTTCTTGCAATTGGTATTTTCCTTATACTAAAATATTGAACATTGTCTTTTATGCAGTATTGTAATTTAACACTTTAGTACTGAAGCTGACGCTGGCGACATCTATAACACACCCTCTTTAATGTATCGTAAACCTTTGACGCAATCACTTTGAATCAGCTCCTGACGTGGAGAAAAGTGACTTTTCAAATTGGCTTTGTACCGTAATAAACGGTGCATAAAACAGCTACGCCGCTTTTCTCATCAACAGAAATAGCCAATTTACGTGGATTGCATCAGCTGTATACTACTGTGAACTGTTGCAATATCAGCGCACCGGATTTTCTCCACATCAGAATTCGCTGGAATTACGTTAATTGCATAAACAGTAGAAGAGTTACAGCAGTCGAAAGAATGTAAAAACTGTAGCTAAAGCTCCATTGTAGATGGGTTAATAAAGTACTGTATTATTTTCAATTATGTCTACTTTGTTTTTGTTTTGTGTTTTTTTTTTCTTTCAAAATATTTCCTACTCCACATATGGACTAAAAGCTACAGAATTAAGTCAACTCAGCATGATTGTGTCAGCATATTTAGCCTTTGCACAGTTGTACTTTATATGCAGAGCTAATAAGAAAACTAATTAGCAAAGGCATAAATTAAAAAAAAAAACTATAACGAAAGATGACAGGTTTTATGCAATTTGCGAAAATATACACATTAGCTTTTTTTAAAAAAAAAACTAACACCAAACCTTATCACCGCAAGTTTCAGATCTGCCATACCCTTTAATTGTATAATAAAATTTGAGTAAAATACTGCTTTTCCTTTTTTTTTCTCTTAACACACTTAAAATACCTTTTTAAATTCTTTTTGACATCAATTCCTTTTTTTCAGACACCTTCTAGCATACTTCATAAAAAGTTATTTTGCATACGGTATATGCACAGCATACAATCCCTAAAATGTGTCTGTCTCATTCATTAATTAAAATTAGGAAATCTACAGATTAAAAAAGCAAACTAACTAACACCTCTGGCGTTCCCAATGAGGGCTTTTAAAACACGCTCAACTATTCATCCTCAATTTAACAAACAAATTGTATGTATTCAACGAACAAGTGCAATGATCTGATTATGTAACTGGTTGTTTCACACATCCAAGTGACGCAATGCTAGACCTCGGTGCTGCTCATAAATTTGTAAGGGACTGCGTTTTAAATGTTAACGATGTCGCTGTAATTTGCCATGGGAGTCAGGTTGTAGTTTTAGTGTCACACATTAACGACCAGGCAATGCAGGCTTGCCCACATATGTGGGCTATTATTAAAGCACCATCAAGACAATCTGGCTAATTGGAATAATCTCGATTGAGTTGGACTGTAAAATTCATAAATTATTATTAAGGTATTATTAAAGTAATCACGATAATTGCAATTGTAACTGATGAAGCTTCTTTTGATATTTTGCCTTCAGACAACCTCAGTTTGAATTAAACTGTGAAAAGATATTTTTATTTTCATTTTGGCAGGTTTAAAATAAAACTATTTTAATGTGTATCTACAGTTAGAAAAACTGCATTTTCTACCTTTTCTTGTTGAAACTTGCGAACCAAAAGCTAATATATTATAGTTATATTCTATTAGCAGTTTTTTTTTAAGGTGGAGAGTACAGTAAACAGTAAAAGCATTCATTTATGTAAGCGTTAATACACAATTCCCTCAGGAGCAACAGGCGTGGCATTGTTACACTTCCAAAGTCTAATTAAACATCATTTATCATTTGTCATTGCTAAGTAAGAAAAGCACCTTTAACTCTTGCAGTACCACAATTCGCATCAGTTGGTTCCGGGGCAGATGTCATGTCTTTCCGTTTATGGGAGTAATTAGCTGAAGTCATTGTTTTAAAGGCGTCATTGGGATCTTGACATTGTCTGTTCTCTGCATCATGACAGGATTGCCCAGCACTCTTAAGTGGTGTATCCATTTATTACAGCAAGAGCTAGAGACGCAGTAAAAATGACATTTTCAATTTGTTACCTTAGTGCGTCTACATCTCTGCATGAGTAGATCAATAGTTACTGAAGAATGTCTGGTAAAAACACTTTATAGGTCCACTTGTTTATTTATTTTTTCTTGTCATTTAGATATGTCAATGTTATTTTTTCCTCCTGCAGAAAGCTGAGAGTGGTCTGGAAGGTATTTGATTTAAGAAAAGAAAAAAAAAAAGTATAAAGTAAAAGTGTATGCTTAATTTTGCTTTAAAAAACCTGCCATGACAACCTTTCACATCTTCACCTGGGACAAACCCACGCAAGCATTTGTTTTAAAGGCAAAGGAGTGAGTTTGACATTTCCACAGGCAGGTTCAAACTGTTTAAAATCAAAAATCATCTAATAGTGCCTCTGGTGGATCAGGGATTACTGTATGCTGTTTTCCAAAACTTTAATGAACCAAATCATTTTTTTTTTCTTAGTAAGAAATTAAAAACATGGATGCAATGAAATTGTCCAACTTCTTTTTGTTTTCTCTTTCTCTTTTTTTTGTAAGAACTTTTTCTTCTTCATTCTGTTGACAGAAGCAAATAAAGACATTTCTTTTCCCCTAAATTCAGATGTGTATATTTTTTATCATAATTCTTTACATGTGGATGGTGTAGAATAGGACCTTATTCATTCTTATGAATCATAAAGTCTCTTCAGCTGTCTCTCAATTTAAAGGTTGAGGCATTAAGAAGTGACAACCACTGACCTTTCCCACTGTGTGCATCTATTATCCAAAAGGACTAATCATGCTTTTCGTATGCCTTAGATAGATCTGAGATGGCAGAGGAATGTGATGAGGAGAAATGTCAAGGTCTTGCTGTGTTCACATTTTGTCTGAGATTAGACTATGCTGTTATAAATCCCTTGGATCAACAGGGAATGTAGACATGAATGAAAAACTGTACTACTTTACAGCTAAGGACTCTTTCTAATGATGGTTTTATTCTTTTGGATGCCTGTTTTGTTTTTCTTGTTTTCTTTTTTTTTTTTTTTTGTATTTAAATGTCATCCAGTAAATAAAGATATTGAAACACAGTGGTACCACCCAGGGTAGATAAGCTGTTTTTGGTGCTGTGGCTGCAGACTCACACATGTATGCCGGACAGTTTAATAAGCCTGAGATTGAGCAAGGTCCTGGCAATGCCATTCGTATTTCACTGGTCATTGAACTGTGGGTTGAAAGGGAGAGCAGCACTTCTGTCAGTATGTGAACTTATCAGAGGCATGTGTTTGACAAAAACCATAAACAGCTGAAATCTCACTTTATCTTGGCAGTTAGAGATTGCTATAGATTATACGAGTACTTCTTGGGAATCTTTCCACTTTCCTTACTAGTACTTTGGAATAATTAAGGTTTAAATGATTGTCTAATGCAACAGCTGATGCATAACATTTTTTTTTTTTAAATACAGCGGGTTCAAAATTTCCATTATTCTCAAACTGCTTTTAAATCACTCCTTTTTCAGAAGGACTGTGCAGCATAGGAGCAGATTAAAAGAAACAACCCAGAGGTCCATTTTCATAATTATGTTTTGGTGCCAAGCCCAACTACTTGGCTAGCATTCCTTGAAAAGTAAAGTAGGAAGGGGAGAAAGAGAAGGAAAGCAAAGAAAAAAAATCAATACCCTCAGTTAAAGCAGGCTTGGCTTTGTTTTTGGGAAGGAGTGCAGAGGACCTTTGAGACGGGCAGCCTGACCTTTGTGGCCACAGTTCTGGCTTCCTGAAGAGATTGTACAAAGAACAAACCACTGTAGATCCTACCTGGGTGGATCCAAATTAAGTCTGTGTATGTGGTACTGGCCACCCCCACCTTCTGCTGAGTGTTTATAGGTAAGGAGAACTGTGAAAGATCAGTGAGAGAGATCAGTCCCTTCTGCCTTTGGTGTTTGAAACGTAAGCAGAGCAAAGCAGCAAGACACCGATCCCAATACAAAGTGTGAATACTGCAGTTGTTTCAAGCCTAAGGCAAAGTGAGTCAGCCATTTGTTCTCCTCTCCCTTTCCTCTTTAAAGCCCTGTCATTCACGACCATGAGAACAAGATAATCCAATACCCAGGAGTTTAAAGCCCAAC
>BSAI01000119.1:11245613-11295585 GCA_036245035.1 Adrianichthys oophorus | reverse complement strand
TTTATTTATGTTTGTATCCTTTTTGTTGGACTGGAGGGAAAAAAAGGGGGGAAGAGAATAGAAAGATGTCGGGGGGGCACAAAAGACAGGGGGAAAGGGTGGGTTACAAAAGTAAGAGGATGACTACAGGGGAGGGAGGGTAGAATCATAAAACAATAGGCAACATGATGCTGGAATTTTATAATAATTGCAGTCAAGTATGACTGTTTGTCTTAAATTGGCGGGGTCTGTCCACACACTCATTTGTGACAAACAAACATGCTGGCTCAAGAGTCTTCACAAACTTGCAACATGCAGTTCACACGCACAGTTATGCATACAAACCAACACATGTAAAGTGTTTCATTCTGTCATGTAAACTAATTATGCAAAGGTGAGCCGACACCTGTGCTCAGGAGAATATTTATGTTAAGCTGAGGTGGATGATAGAATGTAAAAAAAAAAAAAAAAAAAAAGGGGGGAGAATTCTCAACCATCCCCACACCAAGACCCCCGCTGAGGCAGCAGCGGTGACCAGGGCCTCCCCACACCCGTACTGTGGGGCCAACGGAGGAGATCCAGTACGGCCAAGCACCTAGACCAGGGCCCGCAGGACCGCCACACTGGCCCCCAAAACCCAAGAGCAGTGAGGTACGGAAGCACATAGTGCAAACCCTAGCCCAGCCAGAAGAGCAGCCCTCCCAGCGTGGGGCCCCACCCCTGGGGGTGGGGGGGCAGGGGTGGGATTTGAGTCGGTGCACTCTGTGGAAGGAGATCTTTAGGACCTCCTCCTTGGGGAGCTTCAGCTGGGCCTCCAAGACGGACTTCACCGTGGCCTCCGGGTCTTATTCCTCCTCTGGAATCCCAGAGATGACCAGGTTGTCCCTAATGCTCCTTGCCTGAAGATCCAGGAGGGTTTCCTTGATGGACCAGTTCTCCTCAAAAAGACTAGCAGTGTCACTGCTCAGAGTCTTGACGGTCTCTCTGAGGGCCTGGTTCTCCGCTGCGAGTTCCTACACCTGCTGCTGGTTGAACTCCAGGGACACTCGCAGGCCTTGGAAATCTATATGGAGGATCTCCAGCAGGTTCAGCCAGCAATCAAGGATGGAGAGCTTTTTTTTCAAACTACTCCAAAAGTGTCACAGATGCAGCAGCCTGGAGATGAGGCAGCCCCGGGAGAGTCTTTTGGACAGCTGCGTTTGGAGGAAGGAGTGGTGGTGTTGGTTTTCCACAAAACAAATGTATTATAGCAGTCGTCAATAAAGTTCTCCAGGTCCTCCAGGCTGTCAAAAATGTAATCATCCTTTTAGAGGTTTTATTATTTTATTTATTAAAGTATTTTAAGATTTTAATATGGCGGAAATAAGACCGAAATGTTTGTTCAACTCAACTACTCATGAGCCGCCAAGTTGAATCACCACACTCGTCTCGTCTGGTCTCGCGATACTATAGCATCTCCCAATCGAACCGTTGAATTCTTCACTCTTCAATCCTTCAGCAACACACCACCCTTGATGAGTATAGTGTACAGTATACAGAATAGTGATGTACCAGAAAAAATAAGCTTTTCTCCTTTTGTAATCAAAAGCTGCACTTTTCCTCCCAATAAAATCGATTTTGTTCTCTGGTTAAGAAATAATAAGAATCCTGCCATTAAGGCAGAGAGAACTGCATGTCAAACATACACTTCCTGAGAAAGATGAAAGAGAGAGATCTATATTCTAGTTTTTTTCCACTCTATTTTGGACTTAAATGGTGCTGTGGTACTGCAACACCCAGCTAGTTTTTTGTTAGTTTGTTCTTTGTTTTATTCATTTATTTATTTTATTGCAACTACATGTATTTAATTTAGCTTTGTTACATAGTATATTTATTAAAATATCATGTGGAATTGTATAGATCTAATGACCTTTTTTTTTCTCTTAAAAATGTATACTTCTTCTATAGCAAAAAAAAAAAAAGTCTGCAACTGCATATGTCAATGTTATCATCAGATCTGCATACATTTTTCAAAAACACAGTTTGCTGTATATTTAGCAACATTATAAGAAGGCAGAGTAAAGTTCAGCACATAAACAATTTAGCTATCCCTGAAAAATCACAATGACAAGATAAAAATGATATTTTTTGGGAAAATATAAACCTTTTTTATTGTTCTTATTCTATCTTTAGATTGTTTTTCCTTTTACTGCCATTAACAAAAAAGGGAGATGAAAAAGTGTTTTTTTTTTTCTTTTTCCCCATTGTTTACTTCTACCCAAAAATAGAAACAAAATGTGTAGTGTAGGGTACTTTGTATGCACACATTGTAGAGACTATCGATCAGAAAATTAAAGGACCAAAACATTAATAGAGTGTCTGAACTCGGTATTCCTGTCTTAGTAAACACAGACAGGACAGAAAGTGGACAGGATAATATATTTTTTTTTTCATCAAAGGCAGAGCTGTCGAAAGACGATCTTGATCATCTAACCCACAGAGCAGTAGCTTTAATCACATCACAGGCTAATGAATGTTGTAGTGATTTTCCAGTGTGTCATATGGATGTGACTATTACCAGGGAGCTGCTTAGCGGGTTCTCTCATTTCCATGACTTTTGCTGTTATTTGGTCATCCTCAGCTCAGTTACATTCTGCAGTTTAGAGCTTGGACCAAAGGGGATGAGAACAATTGTTTGTGCTGACCTAGTAGCAGCTTTGTTAAGGAATCATTGACCATTTAGAATCAGGTCATTGAATGTCCATGTTACCATCAAGGGGTCATTGTGAGTATATTCTCCCTGATTGGTTCCAATTTAGCAGCACAGAAAGCAACTTAGCTGGGTTATTTCAATGATTTACGGAAACAATTAGATATGGGATATGTCCTCTATTTATGAAAATAATTGATTTTATCTGAGTGATATGTATTTTTTATATAACATTTTTTTTTGCATTAGAGGTGTGTTTACACTATCACAATTCCTAATCCATATTCTAAAAAAAGTCACAGCATCTTCAAATGTCATCATGTTTGTTACACTAAAAATGAATCATGTTATTTATAATTAATGTTGTATAATGCTTTAAGATTAATGGTTTGAATCCCAGCTGGGATCTTTCTGTGTGGAGTTTGTATGTTCTCCTATGGGTGGGTTTTCTCCAGACACTCAGGCTTCCTCCCACAGTCCAAAAAAATGCTTCATAGGTTAGTTGAAGATTCTAAATTGCCCCTAGTGTGCTTGAGAGTGTGTCTGAGTATGTGACCCTGAAACAGACTGCCGATAAGTTTGGGGTTTACCCACCCTTGCCCAACAGTTGCTGGATTGACAGCCTCAAGTCCATAAACGTGGCTCTGCTGGTTAATAGGATGGATAATTCAAGAAAAAAACTGTTCAAACCCAAACAAAAAACATTTTTAATAGAACTGGGTGATAAATCAACGTTATCAATTAATTCAAATTTGGTGTTTTGGACAATTTATTTTAGAGAAATTCTGGGTTTCCTTTTCCTAGCGCTCTGCTTTCTTGGGCTTCCGTTGTTGGGAGTAGGGTCATGGTCCCGACCGTCTCTTGCAAAGCGTTCGTGTGAAAATGGCAGCAAGCAAAGAGGAGCTTGCATTGCGATGCCGAGGGAAAAAAAAGCTTGTTGTGTTTAGTTTTGGCTGATGAAGCAGCAAAACATGTGGCAATTTTTAACAAGTTTTTAGACAGAACTGGAGGATAAACTTGCTGGATTTACAGCAGCAACAGAATATTGATTAAAAGTGTTTATTTGAAGACAGCAATGTTGTTAAACACAGATGCTATCATGCTATGATGCTATGCTAATGAGCTGTTCTGCTTGTTGCCAGTTTGTGACCACAATTGCGTCTCCTGGGAATCAATGGTATCCTGCACGCCAATCGTAGGCCCAGCCAACTGAGCTATCCAGCCGCTCCATTTTCCAGCCACCACGTAGTCACGTTTTGTCTTGTACATTTGCTGTAGTGCTGCCTTCTTTGTTGTATATACCAGCTTTTCTTTCCCCTTTAGTGATTTTTTTTTTTAACAAAGGATGACTAGTAACAGATTCAGCGTATTTTAATAATGGTTTTGGATACTTTTTTTTGACTGTGATGGAATTCAGTTATGATAACTTTTCTTTAGGAGCAGAGATCACCAGGGGTTCATCCACATTCTAAAGTTCTTATAGCACCGTCTGTAAATAAAAACGACGCAAACTGGCCTTTTCACTGTAGCCCCACCCAGCTAGTCAAGGCAGATTTTTTACCTCTAAATAGCATTTTACTGCCCACAGCTAATAAATCAAATAGCATAAATAACCAGTGTCATTCAAAAGTTATTTCTTCAACAATGGTAACTGAAAAGGATTATAGTTAAAAGGTATAATTTACAAAATGAATAGTTTATTGGTCAAAACAGGCCTTCATCAGATCAACATCTGATTGCTAAAGAAGTTTTACAGTTATCACCATTCTGAACGTGCCTGAAAATCCTAACTCTTTGTTCTTGTTATTTTACACTTTTACTTGTTTAATATGCCGCAAGGTCTTACTTTGCTTCTGATGTTGTTGCAAGCCCTGTGGGCATTCCTCCTGTGGCAATATGCACTCCACTCTTTAATAGGGATTGATTTTCAAAAGGCGTGGTTCGTAGTCACTCGCAGCAGGTCACCGCTTGCTGTTGCTTGGAATCCCCTGTGGACTCGAACTTCACACAACCCCTGATGCCAGCGTTAGCTAATGTCATGCACCCCGACCTGTTTCTGTCACCTTCAGTCCATGCCGGCTGCACACAGCCATCACCACTTGAGGCTGGCAGCTTGTGACTGAAACTAATAGAAGTATTCCTATGAGAGCTGGCATGTAATTGTTCTACATTTTGCATACTGTGGAAATGATTTACTTTCTTTGTGTGGGAATATGTGTTAGCGGCAGAACGGCGGAAAGAGAGGAACAAAAAAGCAATGAGATTGTGGTGTTTTTGTGTGTCTTCTAAAAGGATAAAACACTGCCTTTCAGGTCATGCTAATAGACCGCTCGCAAACACCATCCCAGCAACAAGCAAACTAGGAGATTGCAGACATTTTAACTCAACAGAGCACTGCTGTCAAACAAAACATGCTATAATTTATAATGTCACCCCTGCTGAACATTTCTTCCACTATCTCCTCCACTTAGAACACAGCTCTGCTTCAGAAATGTTTTGCCAGTAATCTCTGTTGGCACCAATGTCATTTGTTCTGTGAACTTGGAGCGCAATAAGCATGTTTAGGAGAAGCAGAAGCATGTCTGATCATTGAGATTTTTTTTCTTTACAGGTTGTATTCATTTTAATTTGTAAAATGGTAAATTGCATATACTTATATAGCACTTTACTATCTTCTTCACCCATTCACACACTGATGACACCCTATAACCACCAGGAGCAATATGGGGTTCAGTGTCTTGTCCAAGGACACTTGGACACATGGGCAGGCAGGGCAGGAACCCGATCTACAATCTTCCGACCAGTACCAGATCTTCCAAACTTTTAAAATCATAGAGTTTGTCAGAAAATGGGTATGCACTCTATGCATGTGCTACAGAGAAATTTTACCAGTAAAATACATTGTGTGCCTTGTATTAACTTAGTCTAAAATGACCAAAAAAAAAAACACAGCAAAGATTCTTCCCAGCCACACATGGAAAGTTCTGTCTTGCAAAATCCTATCCAAAATAAAAAAATTAAAAAAAACTTAAATAAACACTGACAGCATTGGATCTATTTCCAGTCACTCCGTTCAATTTCAGTGATTTAGATGGCTTAAATAAAAATGCTCATCTTTCCAACTGCCATGGAAACCTTCATCAAATTAGAATTGAAGTGATTATCCGGGGCAGAGCTAAAGGACAAAATCGATAGTTCTTTGTTCGATGTTAAGATGAAGAATGGTCATTCAGCAAGAAGCTCTCCCTATTGCACCTACTCTCTCTCCCTCTCTCTCCCTTAAAAATACACGCCAACACACACATATGCACACGCATGGGTATCTTTGAATTGCTTATTCTGCTCCAATATCCTTGACCATAGCAATAGGCTTCCGCTGTGCAGTCTCAGACCTTCAATCTTGGTTTTCCCCTCAAGGCCTCTTTTTAAATAATAAATAAATATACACCCAGTGGAAAAGTGCTTCCTTAGATGATTGCAATTAGTAGTTTGAGGTGAATTTTGCAGTGCTGGCCTTGGCCGTGCTCTCTGTGTTGGGTAACTGGGAGTGGGAGTGGGCCTGTTGGGCATGTTTCCAGTTTCCAGAGAGCCCTCTGTCTCACATGACTGCTGCAGCCGTCAGAGGGCAGAGGAGGTTTTAAAAAAATGCTCAAATGAGCAAAGTCTGTTAGTCAAGTACAAAAAGCTGGAGCAGAACAATATTCAACACTTCTGACTTACATATTTAAAGCCTTTGACTTAACTAAGAGAAACATATGATACTTTGACACTTTCTTGTCTTTTTTTTGTTTGCATTATAAAAATATAGCATACCCTAAGTTAGAATGTTTTTAGGACTCATACCCCATTAATTTGCAGGTTTTTTTTTTACAAATGAGGCAAGACAAAAAAGTAACCTTCCTGTTTTAAGGGGCCACATAAGGTAATAAAATTAGGTAAATGCAAAAAACTATGGGAGTACTGTTTTGAATTATTCTCAAACAAATCCTCTCCCAAGAGGTACTCTCATTCATGTGGTGCTGACTCTCAATCACACTCTGTCCTCCACTCTTTCATACAGGCTACTTTAAACACATACACGCCATGCTTCACATAAAGGACTGTAATCCATCAATGTGCTCATTGCTGTCATGAGTTAAGAGACAGAGCTCTAAGCAAGAGTCCTCTAAAATAAATGTGATTTACCTCAGTTTCTCTCAGACAGTGACATGTGAGCACTGGAAGTGATGATCCAGACTGGCACATTTTGCAGCCAACAGGCATGTGTCTGTTTAATTCATTCTCAAAGCCAGGACTCATGCTAAAATCTAATTTGTTTGGAGATAGTTTTAAATTACCAAGAGTCTGAAGTTATGAAAACTAACTATAAGTGACAGTGTTACTGTGGATACATTTTATGACTTCATTACAGAAAGCAGCAAAGTGTGTAGATGTGTGTGTCGTAAAGATGAGGTGTGGTTATCACATGGATTTTTTTGTTTACATTCACTTCATAAAAGTTTTGCAAAAATCAAAAGTTTAAAGCAAATGAGCTATGTGTTTATGCAATCAAAGCTTTTCTGTTCTTTTTTTTTTTTTTAAAGTAAAGGAAGAAAATGTTTCAAATGATGTTTCTTTCCAAAACTGTTACAAGAGACAGCATGAAAATATGTCTTGAGAAACATTTATTACTTAACACACAATTTAAAAATAAACAGTCAAATCAATTACACAAACACAAGGCAAATATCACTCTGCAGAGAACGTCTTTGAACAAATAGTGTATCTGTACATTGAAAAAAAATTCTAGAAAATATACAGCATTTCTCAAACTGGCATTATCAAATAGTTAAAAAAAAAAAAGCCCAAAGTTAAATATAGTGAAAAGATGGAGTCAGGGGACAGGTAGAAGTTGGCTAACCATACAAGGCTCTGAGCTGCCACTGATGTAGGAGAGGTTTTGTTAAAACATGAAAAATGACTCTCTCCTCAGCTACATGTTTTGATTGAATATGAGTGCTCTTTACTAGACTACATTTGAATGGAGACTTACATTTCCTCAAGTAAATTACTTAAGTAAATGTAATGAGTAAATGTGAGTCTCCATTCAAATGTGGTGGAGTAAAGAGTTCAAATATTCAATCAAAACATGTAGTCGAGGAGAGTGTAAAAGTTGCTTATATTTTTGATACTCAGTACAAGTACAAAGTAGCCAAAAAAACATACTTAAGTAAAGTAACAAATTCCAATTACTCAAGTACTTTACAACTCTGCTGACACTCTGACACTGCACAATGATGATGAGGAGCTGTTGACCACAATTGAGGATCTCAGTAAGCAGTAGAAGAAATCTTTAAAAGATCATAATTCCAACAGCAGATACTCATCTGAAAAAGCAGGGTTAAGCCATTCTTTGCTGGTGCTGATAATACTCAGTTTGTTAAAAAGTTTTTAAGGCTCCAGATGCTGTAGTTGTCTGGGATTATGAGTCTCTGCACTGTTGCTTGAAAGTACTGAATTTGTACCACTCTAACTGCAAACTGGGATGGTGGTCAGGAAGTAGAGCTGGGTAGCCTCTAGCTGTCAGGATTCAACCATCCAGGTCCACCTCCAACTTCCAGTGGGAGCTTTCCCCAGGGTAGTGATCACCTCTGCTCCCTTCCTCACTCCAACCCCCATCAGTCACTGCTACAGAGAAAAAGAAGAAGTTCATTGATCCAAAGTAGCAAAAAAAATTGTCAGTTTTAGTCATTCATCTTGACTATGTTTCAAATAAGTTTCACTTTTAAGTGTTCAGAATACATGCATATAACAACTTTTAACTGGATTATATTTAGACATGTGAAGACTACATCAATTTTCATCCAAACTCTACAACTAAAACACATTTTCTACCCACTTAATTTGTAAAAAATTATTTGTGAACATTTAAAAATGTGTAAATGATGGAGGCCTTTAGATTTGCCCTTTAGATTTGGAACTGTTGGCAGTTTCAAAATGCAGGTGTTTCAAACATTAACTCTGACATAACCAACAGTCCTGCACACAATTTCCATACGGGTTTTATAGCGATCTATCAACAAAGACATGCATGACACATTTCACACCTTTTTGCTGCATTGTGTGACGATGAAAGATTTTTACACCCACCATCAAAGGCACAGCATCTGTTTTACATAAATGTCATAGTTTTACACTCCTCAAAAGTCCCCTTTCAAATCTGACATTTTTTATCTATATACCATGAGTTTTCTTTTTTTATTATTTATTATATATTTTTAAATATCTTTACAAAAACCAAGCCAAAATTTAAAACTGGATTGATGTAGCTAAAAGTAGTCAGAGAAGGTGATTAATTGTGGATATGTACCTTAGAGATCTAGTTGATAGTATGGTTTTCTACTTTATTTTGATCATGATTATTCTTTTTTTTTTTTTTTTCAAGTCTGCCAAAATATGTACAAACACATTCAAAGAAGATCAAATATGTCAGGGATTAAAAAAAAGACACTTTCTACATCAATTACTACACAGTTATATCCCACACTATGGTAACTCCTTAGTGAAAATCAAATTTTGTTCTTGTTTGTTCTTGCTTTTTTGCTGTTTCTGTTTATTTCAGCAGTTGAGAAGTTTCATTTTTGTTTCTTTTGAAGTCATCTAATCAATTTTCTAAATGTCAGCTTTTTTATACACTTTAAACACATATTTATTTATTTTTGTTTTAAAACACATTTTCATTTTATTCACCAATTTCCAAAATACTTTAGTCCTCCATCTGACCTTAATACTAAGCATTTAATAGACGCAACACGTGTGTTTATCTATATTAGAAATCTTTATTTTTAACTTTATTGGAATTGGGTAATTTTTTTGGACATTTCCTTGATCTCATTCAAGTTTTTTCTTCTTCTTTGATATGAAGAAGAAAGAAAACAAAACCTCAATATCCACCATAATATTCATAATACTTGAATTGTGAAATATCTCCACGGTTTGTGAAACCCACGAACTCCCGGTGACTATGTACCATTGTGCGCTGCAGCTCATTACTTTGGGCAGTAATCACACTCATCATTTTGTCTGTGAGGTATGAAAAGCTCAACTGGACATGACTGGCAGCTTGAAAGCTGCAGCATACTTGTTGTCTTAGTTTATCATGCTTTTTCCTTCCTTAATATTTGAAAATCTTTACCATCTTTGAGTTCAGCACCCCTCGACATGTCATGGAAAAGGAGGAAAGACTGACTGCCGGTACCTCAAATAAACACAGAACCCAGGAGATTTAGACAACACTAGTTTCTGCTACCCAAGTGACCTTGTAATCTGTGACATAAAAGCCTTGGTACTGGGAACCAAAGTGAATTATTGTCAGATGTCATTTTGTCTAATAATGCATGAATGTTTTTGAGAATGAGCAGTCACACAAATTGCAGAAGGCTTTTGACTAAAAAAAAAAAAAAAACATTTTCAATAAGTTTAATAGCAGATGAAAGCTTTGGATTTTGGTAAATCTGATTGATATTATGCAACATTGCTGTCAACCTTTACCTTGATGCAGTATTAAAGAGTATGTATACTCACTATGAGTGCAAAGACTAGTCCCAATAGTAAACTGAGGTATATTAATAGGTGAATGTTGAAAAGTCTGATTGTTTGTAATCAGGTTACATTTAAATACAATTGAAAACAACAGCAGACATGCTGTAAAGTGGAAAACACGGCATCCTACCAAAACGGATGCAGTTTTATTGTAGCAATTCTCACACACCAAATAGATGGTTCAGCTCTATGCTGCTGTGTTCTTTCACAATGAAACTAAAGACTGCTACTCATTTCTACATTGCAGAGACTATAGTAAAATCTTGTGCTATTCCATGAACACATTATTCTCACAACACTGTGTAGTGGGAAAAAAACATAATTAGGACAATAGAGATCTTTAAATGTACAGGTTTGTAATAATTGACCTTTTTCTATTTGTTTTATCCAGGTGGCCAACTTGGCTTGCTCCATCTCTAACAATGAAGAGGGAGTGAAGTTGGTACGAATGGCTGCCACCCAAATTGACAGCTTATGTCCACAGGTAAGTATTAAAACAAAAAACCTAGTTTTCCTTGACAAATTAAAAAGATGTATATAAATAAGTGCATATAATCCTTAGTCTACAAATTATGCCAATTATATGCCCTTCTAAAGTGAGCTCAAGGGAATATCTGTGGAGGTTTTCTCCCACTTCTTTTTTTTATGCCTTAAAATGGTAGCCAAAGAATGATAGTTGGCAGAATCACAGGACAGGCAATAAATGATGTGTAGGAGGGACTTCTAGCACCATTTCTCAGTGCAGGGGAGGGAGGATGTTAAAATCCATCCATTATTTTCAAGGTTAAGGGTAGGCCTATTTCACATGGGACACAACAGACACAACACAGTAACAGCAAAGAGAAAAGGAGACAAAAGCCGGACTCCTGATTCTGGTTCGAGTCTGCCCACTTCACTGTGTCTCCTAAAACCCACCAACTTGGAAAACTAGGTGAAGAATTGTCTCCTGATACCTCTTGGCAATACTAAACACAGACAAATTAGGAAACAAAATAGACTCAGACTTTGTGACTGGAGAAAGAGAAGAAAAAAAAGGAAAACAAATGCGGTACAAAGAAAGCCATTTCCATCTGTTCACCATTTATTTTGCTCAAGCTGCACCTTTTTGTTTAATACAAAAAACACACACATGTAGACTCACACAAGTTCAGCAACTGTCTTGTCATGCCCCCTTCATCACTTCAGAGTAAATTAGCTTTAAAACATTTTTGACAACAAAAGAGAAAAAATCAAAAATTGCGAGAAAAATCCTTTTGTTACTATGGTGACATTTTTGTCATGATAGCCAGTGAATTGTTAAAAACTTTTTTTTTTTTTTGCTTATTTTCTTATAGTAAGAGCCAATAAAAAAAAAGCCTAAAATTTACTTGTCTTTTTCATTCTTTCTGATTCAACATTGAAATTAAGTCCAAATAATTTTGGATTCATTCAAATGAAAATAAACCATAATGCCTAATTCTCCTGATCTAAGGCAATTGCAGAGCTTTAAAGAATCAATAATCATTGTAATGGAATAAAAACACAGATTAAAAGAACCAAACAGGAAGTCTGAAGACCTGGTTCTTGTTTAGCAGGTGGAGTTGACATATTTACAGGTCATGGTTACACATACCGTTGGTGTATAGAACAACCACCCTCTGCTTTCACAGCATAAATAACTAAACTCACTTCTGCAGTATTGATTTTACTACTTCATACATGTATTAATGCTGGTATTCACATGGCCCTTGCACCTAAATATACTGGGACCCAAGAGAACAGTGAGATTTGTGCAGTTTTAAAGCCATTAATGTAGTTGTGAGTTTGTTCTCCAACCGCCATGGATATACACTTACTGCACATATTATTACTCCACCTCCACTCCTTGTGGTACCAGGTTATCAATGCTGCCCTTACTCTGGCTGCCCGCCCCCAAAGCAAGGTTGCCCAGGATAACATGGATGTTTTCAAAGATCAATGGGAGAAGCAAGTGCGCATTCTGACTGAGGCTGTGGACGACATTACATCTGTGGATGACTTCCTTTCTGTATCAGGTATGCAGCGGCACAGGTCTGTTACAGGCACACTGAAAGAGGCTCTAACAAAATGAGCCCCACTTCCCAAAGTGGAACATCCAGACAGAGGGTATCCTCCTTTTATTGGTTAGATAGCAAATAAAATATGACAAAGTTTGGAAACAAAACAAGACAATAGATTGAACTTCAGGAATAAATCAGGAAAGTTAAGAGAGAAAACAATTGAAAAAAACAAATGATTTATGTTGTTTGATTTGTAGTATCTTATGTTTTGTCCACTTGTGTTTTGTTCATGGAAAAGTAGAATTATTTGGAAATTGTAATATATTTTTTGGGCCTGTTTTTGTCTTCCAAAATACAAATGTAATGGTGTTTATAAAAGAAAGGAATGGGTAGAGTAACAAAATAACACATTTGCAACTCCCTGCTTTAAGGACAAACATGAATAATTTATTGTGATCCCTGTAAACCCACGGTGTTAAAGATGGGACCAATTTAACTTTGCAAAGAGGCATTTGTTTTCCAAAAGGCCTGAATGTTGAACACTTATTATATCTTCCAAGTTAAGGAACGTCTTTGGACCGTTCTTTTTGAAAAGCACTTATCTTCTTTTTCTTCTTCTTTTTTTTTTTTTTGGTCTTTGCAGAGAACCATATCCTTGAGGATGTCAACAAATGCGTAATTGCTCTACAAGAGGGGGATGTGGACACTCTTGACCGGACTGCCGGAGCCATCCGGGGTCGAGCTGCTCGTGTGGTTCACATCATTAATGCTGAGATGGAAAATTATGAACCTGGGGTCTACACTGAACGCGTGTTGGAGTCCATCAAGCTCCTGTCTGAAACTGGTCAGTACACTTTACACAGAGCTGGTGGGGTAGATGATTTTTTTATGCTACTAGAATTAAACATTTTGCTATATTCCAAGGTATAGGACAGGATGCATGTTGTATTGTTTTTGACACAGGAAAACACATCTTAGTGTCTTTTAAAGTGAAGACATGATATATTTTAACTTGTCACTGACATATTTAATCTCTACACTGCAATACTCAATCTTGAAAAAGTAAAAAGACCCTTGTTTCAAGAAAAAATGTCTTACTTTCCGTCTTGCAAGAAAAATAATCGCATCAGGAAAGTTTTTCAATAGCAAATTAAACTTAGTTTGAGAAAATATGTATTAGTGACTTAAATTTTTTTCTTAAAATAGGCAGAATCCGAATTCTTCCCCTACCCCTATGGCTTTTCCCTACTCTAGGGGCATTTGAAGTTCTATTGATGTCTGAACTTCTTTTTTTTTTTAAGGAGAAGGGGGTAGGGACGTAGAAGTGACTGTCCCTCCTCCAGTAGGGTGATCTGTGTTGCGCTGTGCCGCGGAGGAGTAACGCCTTTTTTACCATAGGCGTTCTCTGAAGCACAGAAGTTTACATTTAAATGTAAGTAATGACTTGTTTTTTTAGCATGACTTTTTAAATTTCTAAAACCAACGTTGTTATGTATTTTATGAGCAATGACAGCTACCAGCTATTGATGACGTTATCTAAGCCGTAGGAGTAGGGAAAGAATTTGGATTTGGCCAAAGAATTCCTTGTCCACTTTAAAATCTTTTTTTTTCCCTCCATTAGCAGATTTTTTTTTTTTTTAAGAAAATCTGCTGATGGGGTAAGAACGACATACTTTTATAATTCAAGTTTTTTTTTTTTAATAGTGTGGCTGTTGCAAATATCATAATAGCTTTAGAAAAAAAAAATCAAAACCTGTAGTGATTTTGTTTCTTTGTTTTATTTTCTCATAAGTGATGCTGTTTGAGACCATGTGTCTCTGCTGTTCATTTGAATGAGTTACTGCTGTTCCTTTGCCATTTAATATGGTTTCCCTATGACACTGGTAACAGCGTCATCAATCCATCTGTCACCATAACAACTGCTACAAACATATTACTTTATCTCAAAATATGCCTTTGCATTTCATTATTAAGAAAATCTGTATCTTGTCTGAACTGTTGTACTCTTGCTCTCCAGTGGTTTATGATGAAGGGCAAATGTTAAAGAAATGTTGTATTATTTTACCGGCTGTAATTGATTATTAGAGTCTCAATTAGTGATAAAAAAAAAGTTAAACAATGGTTTGATCTCTTGGGTTTCTCCCATTTTTTTTAAAGCAACATTCTTTCTTAATTCCCTTCCTTTTTATATTTTACACACACATGATACTCGCATATATATTCCACATAGACCTGAACAGCTACAATTGATGAAGGCAAACGTACAGTTTTTTTCTTAAATAATCCTACTCTTGCAGTTGATTGTTGTTTTTTAGTTTTGGATCATTCTCTTAGTGCATAACCTAATTGCATTCAAGCTTCAAATCTTAGACAGGTGGACTTTTTCAATCAAAGTACAAATAATCAGAATTCTGTGGTTAACTCAGTTATTGCAATGTCTCAAAAGGTCAAGCATGCCAAAATCACCCCCTCCATTAATACAACCTTTGACAGATCATATAGGTTTATAAGGAGAGTTTTTCTATTTTTCATGTCTCCATCCATTATCTTCAGCTTGTTTGGAGTTTAGGTCACATGGGAAGCAGTCTGAGAAAGGATGCCCAGACCTCCCTCTCAATGGACATATTTTCTAGCTCTTCTGGAAAGACACTAAGTCATGCCAGCCAAAAAAGAAAAAAAACCTTGGCTGGCATGTTCCAGGTCTGCTGTGGGGCTTCCTGTTTTCTGGATATACCCGTAACACCAGAAAGGTGTCCAGATGGCTGAGCTTAGCACCCTGTGTCCAAGGAACACCCTAGCCACCACTCAAAAGAGGCCCCTTTCTGCCACCTTTAGTCGTGATCTTAACTGCATTTTCACAATGCACATGATGTATGTAGAGGATGGCAGGAACAAAGATTGACTATTTGATTTTTGCCTTTTCATTCTCCCACAATGGCCCTGAAAAAGTTCAACATGCAGCACCAAACTGTCGGCCACTTTAGTTTCCTTAGTAAAGAGTAGATACTAAAGTTATGCCACATGAGGAAGTGTCTTATACTAAACCAGGGGTCAGTGACGTTTATGACATGAAGTGCCAATTTGAAAATTTCTCCTTAACAACTGTGCCATTACCAACTATAATGCGAACTCTGTTGTTTTGTTCGGGGCGGCCGTGGTGCAGTGGAAAGGGCAGACGGCCTCTGAACGGAAGATTGCAAGTTTGATTCCCGCCTTGCTCGCCCATGTGTCCTTTGGCAAGACACTGATCCCCAAAGGTTGGCGCCAGTATTTGGCAGCTGAGCCACCGTCAGTGTGTGAATGTTTGTGTGAATGGGTGAATGGGACCGTGACTGTAAAGCACTTTGGGCCTTCAATGAAGGTAGAAAAGCGCTATATAAGTATACGCCATTTACCATTTGTTCACCTTTCGGTGTATTACTTTAGGGGTCGGCAAAGCGAATCAGCTTTCACTGAATCCCACAGGTGGTTTGGGAGAGAGTTTTACAACGAATGCCCTTCTTGACAAAACCATGTATTTTCAAGGCAGAGGAAGACCCAGTTAAAGAGTAGCATGAAGGGTCTTACATTGCATTTGTTTTTTGTTACAGTATTGTTATTAACCCCCACCCACCCCCTGCAGTAAATGAAGTGGTGATCAGCTGTTATATTAATTTTAAAACTTGTTTAAATTTCATATTGACAGAACAGAAAGAAAGTCTGGGTATAACCTGACTTTGCTTGGTTATTATTCAACAAACTAAACTAATCAAACAATCAAGCAAGCCTTTTTTTATATATATATAAAAAAGTGTTTTCAAATTAAACAGGCAACAAAATACAAAAACAATAGAAAAAAACTAAAACCGACCTACCCCTTTGCCCCCCATTTCTTTCCCTCCATTCACACATACACCCAATGTGCACACAACACAACGCATACAGGCAGTACTGACTGAAGTTATTAAAGAGAAGAAAAGGCTTGGCTCTGCTGTGAGGAAACAATATATGGCTTATACCAGGAGCAGCTCACCCACAGAACATCGCCACAGCGCCCACCCACACCAGTCAGCAACAGGGTCCACTCCACAGCCACGAGGCTGCAATGTTGGACCCCAGTCGCCTTAGCAAGGGCAAGCACCTGCGGCAATTAACACAGAGCAAGCCGCCAAGTTCCGGTACAAAAGACCCCCATGTGGAAACATAACTTGCGACGCCAAAAACATGACCAAAACAACACCCGTGCATTCATAAACGTGCAACGGCTCGCTGATTTACTTTGCGCTTTTTTCACTGATGCACGTGCTCACGTTCCATTCACAGACACGTGCTGATATCATACCACCTGTCATCTCACTGACAACAGTTTCATAACACATGGTATTTATTACAACACTTTCATTTCACCACAGCAAACTTAGTTTTTGTTTTTTTTTCCTCTGAAATTTGTTCACATTATTTTGAATCACCTGTTCATGAAGGCTGATGCAACAAGTGATGTACGTTGTGTGAAACACAAAAGTTTTACTGGGAAAAAAGTGGCAATGTTTATATAGTGTGAGCTGGCGACAGTGACAGCACTGCGGGAATGGAACCTTTCCTTAGAATTCCATTTAAATAAATAAAACAAAATTCACCAAGAGCAGGCTGTGTATCATATACTTCTGCAGCACCTCCCATTAGAGGGGCAATGGTCATCAGCGTGGACTGATGGGGCAACCTTTAAGATCACTTGAAGATCCTAGCAGGTGTGAAGATCTTATCTAGTGTTAGTCAGGACAGAACCCACTATGGTTTCTTGAATCAAAGGTTTCACTGTTGACTAGGCTCTCTGGTCTGGTTCTTCAGCTTACAAGCAAGGTGACCGATGAGTGTGATTACCCTGTAATTGGAACACATTCTTTTTTTTTTCAAGCCATCTCTTGTCCACTAAAATCTTCCCTCTATGAAGAGGGGCTGCAAGTGGTCGCACAGCTATTTGTCATCCATCAGTCTGGACAACTCCACAAAAGAACAAAGTCCATTGCTTCTAGAGAAGATTGGTCTATTTAGATGTCAGTGTTTTAGTTTGTTCACTTACAAATTTGTAAAGCTGTTTGGTCTGCAGTCTTCTTTTTAGGAGGGAAGTTATTCTACTTGGCAGCTTTTACCTTCAGTGTCATCCCTTTTTTCTCGTTCCAAAATTAAGCTTCTTTTTTTTGTGATGTAGAGACTTACCAAATCCAAATAAAAACTAGTACAACCATTTAAATTTTTTTCAGAAGGGTTCTGAAACTAAAACTTTTTGTGAGCCATTCATTTGTGGAGTGCAGTAATATATCACAAATCACTCCCCATTTTTTCTACATCCACATCCTAACCTATAGCCTTATAACATTCCACATTTTGAACAAATGGAAAAGATCTAGTAGCTATTTGCAAATTATAAATTAGAGTACTTCTGGTTTTATTTATAAGATATATTTTCCAATGTTACAACATTTGACCTTGATGTGAAACTGTGAGGAGTAGGAGTCAGTATTCCCCTCCAATACAATGCTCTTCAATGAGAAGGAGAATTCTGAAGGAGTGCACTACTGCTCTCCTCTATAATAATATATATATATATATATATATATATATATTTTAAGTCAGCAAGAAAAGATGAAAAAAAAAAAAATAAAAGATCTCTTGTGTGGACACTTCCCCTTTTCTTGGAAACATTTCACTTTGAAGCAATTTAGTAAATTCCTTAAAAGTATGCCCGAACATGACCTTTAAAAATGCGTCAAGACCAAGGTTGAACAAAAGAAAACACAGGATGAAAGGAGGTAGGTAATGTTGTCAATTATCTTTTCTTAGAAACAAAATCTAACCACAGTCCCCTTTCTTTAAATGTATATAAAAAAAGCAGCAAAATATCTTCTCAGAAGTCATTGTACTTTGGCATCCTCTCTCTTTCTTTTTTTTTTTTTTTTTTTACTTGCACGTCTTTTCCGCCCCAGTTTCTGCCTCTCCCATTAGAGCCTATTTAGCAAGGCGGTATATCTGTTGTTTCGCTCATTTCTTTCATCTGCCAGGATAATTGAGAGACACAATCAGCTCCCTCCCTGTTAGCTGATAAGTCTCAAACATCATTAGGTGAGTCACATGTCCTCACAAAGCCATCTGTTCTAGTCCCTCCTCTGGCATTCAACTCCATCATTATGGACAAGAGTCAGTGCTATTTATATGATGTCTTAAGCACATTTTGTTCTCTTGTTGCATCATTCATTTTAATTGATTAGTGTAATTTATTACTAAACATATGTTTTTTTTTGTTTTGTTTTTTTTGGTGGGGAGGTCTAAAATAAACTTTATAGTTTTAGTATGTGTTAATATGAATCTGCAGACCTTAGAAATGGCACTATTGTCAACTTTGAGTGATATATTTTATTCTGACAGTTTTTTTAAACAACTCAAAGCTTTTTCTACATTTTCTGTCTGTGCTGTAAACATCAGTATCATAAAAAATAGGCCACATAAAACGTGCACTAATAATTTATGAAATATATGTATTTTTTCCAACAATATTCCCCTTCCTTAACTTAATACAGTTACATCTAACATTATACATAACTTTATTTATGCAACATTTTTAAAAAGCAGCACAAGTTGTATGACTATTTAATAATAATAATAATAAAAAAGATCTGCAATATGTACAAGGTACTATAATTTTCAGCCAAGTATATGGATGAAATAAGTAACTGTAAAGTTATTTTTCTGCCAATTACTTACATTTAAAGAGCTGCTTGTCTCAGATATTGTTTTCTCATTTTTACTTGTTGCATCAAAAACATAGCCAATTATTTTTTTTCTGTAAATGCAAAATCTCCTTCTTTATCAATAAAATACTGTTAGCAATTATCACCAAGTATTCACACAGCCGTGATGATTTAAACTGTCCATTTCTAATTCTGAACAATTTTCCTTGAAAAAGAAATAAGTGTTGACAGCAGTGATAGTTTTCCCTTTTTGAGGCGTTGTTGATCACTTCTCTACGTTTTTGATGTTCCACATCTCACATGCTCGACTTGTCAAATGTCAGGGAGAATCAGCATTTGAAAATAACTTAAAGAGTTCACCCCTCTGCTACAGTCAGTCCCACATGTTTTGATGTTCAAGAGAATAGAGCTGTGGTGGCAGAAAAGAAGAAGAAGATGGAGAGAATGAAGTATGGGTTGATTTACTGTATGTGCCTTCTTTGAGGCTGACTGTACTACCAGAGCAAAATGACAACTTGTGGAATATCTTGCAACCCAGTTAACAAACATTTCTAGTTGTTAAATCTACATTTAGTTTAGAGATTAGTCTGAAAAACACCATTGATTTTTGTAAGTAGAGAACATCTCTCAAAGCTGTTGTAAAATTGCCAATGACATGTTATTAGCTGATATAATGCTTTGACTTGACTATGCTACAATTTTATGGTTTGCTGCCTAAAGCTGCTGCTTCTGCTTGTGATGCTATGTTTACACCAGACATCCGAATGCTTGTTTAGCATAAGGTGTACACACTGGAAAAGCAGGGAGGGCCTTCTTTTTCTACAGTTTACTAGCACATGTCCACCACCTGCAGTTGGAAGAGGGTTGGTGAAGAATGTCGAAGCAGTACAAATCTTGTGAATCTTGCTCCAGGCTTTTTCCTTCACAGCTTTATTCCAATATTTGATAAGACTTGGTGTGATGTAATTCCATACGAGCACAAAATGCAATTCTTAATTTCTCCTCTATGATCAATTTTAAAATGGTAAATGGCGTATACTTATATAGCGCTTTTCTATTTTCCTTGAAGGCCCAAAGCGCTTTACAGTCACAGTCCCATTCACCCATCCACAAACACATTCACACACTGATGGTGTCTCCACTGTCAAACACTGGCACCAACCTTCCATCAGAGGCAATGTGGGGGTCAGTGTCTTGCCCAAGAAAATTTCGACACATGGGTAGGCAAGGCGGGAATCGAATCTGCAATCTTCCGATCGGAAGCCGACCGCCCTCCCGCTGCACCACGGCCGCCCCTAAATGGGTTCCGTAAATTAAAAGAGACGCCATTTATACCTCGTAACAAAGTCAGAGTCCCCTAGTTCGACCAGGTTAAATTTCAAATGCATGTGCAGTGGTCATGGGTTTTGTATGTAGAGCCTAATGACGGATCTAAAAATGTTCGTCGCTATGCGTGAACGCAAGAGTTTTGAAGACAGAAGGCCAAAACGCGCATTTATATGCGTTGACATAGACTTTTCATTGAAAGTGGCTGCTTGAATGTGCATTGCAAAGGGCGGTGTGAACGTAGTTTGACAGTTAAACAGATGGGGAACTTCAACCCCAGAAACCATAAAACATTCAAAACATTATCTCTCAGATTATTTGGTTTTGCATTCTTTTTTTTGTTGCACTTTTTTGTTGCACAGCTGTTATGTGCTAATCCTTAGCCACTGAGTTTTCTTGCAAGGAAAAAACTAAGTTAAAAACATCAAAAACAAAATGTTGCCCTCAGTCAATTTCAAAGATCAGAACTTGGAGAGAAGCACAAGGGCTAATGCAGAAAACAGACCAAATATCTGGTTTCTTTACATTTTAAAGATTCTAATAGAAACGTCAAGCCAAGGAATCAGCAGTAGTGTTTCACTGGGTCCATATATTTCTCTGATGGAGATCTGTTGTGTTTCATCTTCCTGTTTGTCTCTTAGTGCTGTCTGGGGTTTTTAGGGGCTACTGTGCACATCTGATCTAGACCGTAAAGCATTTATCGATCCCTGTGAACTTCTGCCGCCCTCTTCTCCCAGTCCTCTCAGACTTGATATCTATGGATCCAAGCACAGTCAAGGAGAAATCTATGGCTAGGGGGAAGATGATTAAGTATAGCTCAAAGAAAAGGCATATACAACCACACACTTTTTTTGAGGATTCTTAATACAATTAACCAGATTCCAACTCTTCGCCCTTTCAAAAAAAAAGAAAAAAAAATCCATCAATGTCTCCAAAGGGTTTCACTAAGCAATGCGAGGAAAAGTTTTATTGGAATTCATTGATGTGGTTCTCTTTTTTCTCTATCTCAATGGTATGCCCATGATAACATTTAAGTTTTGTCAGAGCGCTCAGAGACAGCTGCATTTCTTCTTCTTTCTCTCAGTCCATGTTTGGCCTACAGCGACTTACAACAATCGCCACAACTTGTCAGTTTTGCTGACAGATGCTCCAACAGCACCACTCTCACTACAACCACAGTAATTGCACTTTGACCTTGTCACAATTTGCCAATCCCTCTTCTTACTGTGGAGCATGAGCAGGATTATGGGCAGTTTGAATGCAGACATACTGTGTAAAGCTTTTCCATAGATTCCTGAGAGTAGGTCCACAAATCGGTTTGGAATCGAAGCTTGTCCTTAAAAAAAAAAAAAAAAATCAATAGACTAATGGTAAAGACTCTCCTTCTTTCATCTTTGATCAGTTTTTCTCTGTACTAACTTTGTGTTTGCTCAACATCGCCTCTCATAAGGACTGACAAATGTTTTGGTTTTCTTAAATGTAGTCTCTGCAGAAAGGGTAGATTTAAAAAAAAGAATGATATATTGCGCTGCCATTTAGTTGCTGCTTTTTGATACATGGTGGCAGTGAAAGCAGGATTTAGCCAAGATTTAGCAGAAGAAAACATGCTCACACAACCTCCAACCTGTAATGCCTCTAAATCAATGGATCAAGTTCACTAAAAAGAAATGCAGCTTGGACTTAGGAGACAGAAGTAAAGACACTTTAAAGCCTGTTTTTGAGGGTAATATTTCCCAAAAAAAAATATTCTTTTCAGCCATCTTGATATTCCATTTTTGATGTGGAAACCCCACAGGTACCATTTGTAGCCACAAATTTAAAGAAAGGCTTTAATACTTAACAAGAAAAAAGAGGAAAGTTGATTTTTACTCTGTTAATATTTCATATATTCTGCTGTATCCCTGAAAGGCATTCTCTGTTGGCCTAACCTTTTCAAGAAAAATACTTTCAAATATCTTTTTAAAAACCATACAATCAAAAATTACTTAACATAAATTCTATTTATTTTTTATTTTTATTTTTTTATTATTCAATGTCTGACATTTTCATGTCAAATCTGCTTGGTTCAGTTGTTGAGTATTATAGTAGTTTTTACCTGAATATATTTCAGCTAGCTTGAATTGCCAGGCTAAACAAAAGGAAATCCACCCAAAGCATGCATAATTCACAAAGCAGGCCACCATGTGCTAAAAGCAGCAGAGGTAGACAGTTGCCAATTAAATCTCACTATATGACTTCAAAGCCAGCAAGAAGGCTTCTGTCATAGTTATAACTACTCTTAAGGGTGGATACGGTATGTTCGCCAGCAAAAAAAAGGGCCAAAAGATGTACAAGGCACGAAGGTGGTCCGCACAAAGTTTTAAGATCATAGACAACTCAGTGAGCTCGTGAAACAAATATTATTCATACACATTATTTTCTAATGTGAAGCTGTGGCTAATAGGTCATAGGAAGCCCTTAAGACGTTAGGGTAAGCCTGAAGTAGGTGAGACACAGGCACGTCAAACATTTTTTTTTTAAATTTCTTTAACCTCTCCAAAATCTGTGCTCTACACAAGCAACCTGTTAATGCTCTTCAAGTGATTAGTGCATGCTCATATCTCCGTTCTTCTAGCCTGACTCTTAGAAATTAGGAAATTATACAATCAGAATATAGTTTGTGTGGCCATCCTACAGGTGTCCTTTATTACTTATGACTCACCTGCACTCCCTGTGTGTGCGGCATTTGCGCATGGTCAGTAAGTAGCCACACCTCACTAACTAGAGTGTAGAGTAAGGGCATTGTACAACAGCATCACCTGTATCTCATAAGTGCATGTAACTTACATCATCCTTGAAAATACTTCACAATACACTTAATAACAATACATGAACAACAGTTGCATGCTTAATTTTAATGATGTCCCTTGAGGTGGCCATACAGTTCTCAAGGGAACTGCAAGATCCACCTTTGCTCCTCTTTAGATGCAGCCCCTCCTTGTCTATGTCACTCCATGGGCACTAAACAACCCAAAAATCTGCAGTATCCACCAGTATAAGGGTGCATGGGTCTAAGGCATCAGTTTACAACCTTTGTCTGCCTTTTACACTGAGCGTCACATATATGGGCTCAGTGATTTAAAAAAAAGAGCTTATAGAGGAAGAAAACCTTTAACTTGATTTAATTTTATCGAAGCAAAAATGTAAGAGGGAGTAAGGCAACGTTATGCCCCATCTTGTTTTTGTGTGACAATCCCTGTGTCAAATGCTTTTGTTCAGCACTGTTTCTTGGCATTAAATTGCATGAAGAAAACAAACAGACACAGCTATTATCATTACCCTTGGATGTCAACAGAAAATATATTGCTGATGGAAGTAAAATGCTCAGATAAAACGTACAGTAGAGTCTGAGGTGTTACTCGGGAAAAGAAATAAGATCAAATGAGATGCTGTGGAGAAAGTATTTGTTGGATAGCGCAAACATCTGACTATTATATTGAATATTGTAATAACCCCTGCTCACTGCAAAGCAAGCAGTGGAAGGGGTGCATTATGAGAGTTTACATTTTGTTCTGTTCCATTTTTGAGTGTTTGTCGATGTTTTAGCTAGTGTTTTTGTCAATAGTTATGTTTGCTGCTTTTTTTTTTGTTTGTTAGAGTTTTTAATGTTGTGTTAGTTACATGGTGCTATTGCTACACAAGTGAGGACTCTGTGTACCAGAGTAAGTTTGCTGTGGTGTTGCTTTGTCAAGGTGCTGGCTTTGCAAAAGTTATTAGAGTCTGCAACACAAAAAAGTGAGTTTAGACTATGTTCAATTAGGATAATGTAAGAATTCTTTAGCTTTTCTTAAATGCTTGCTATAGCGTAAGGTGTATTGCCATACATACAATGAAGAATAATGCTACTGATGACCCAGGCACTGGATTGCACAGCCTGCCACTGATATTGCTAATATGTGCTAAGAAACACAGAGCTGAATGAGTCACTTTCAAATCTGCGTCCATTGTTACAGTAATGGGAAAAGAGGTTTTTGCCAGCAGAGGCAGATGGCAAACTCAAAGCTTGAAAGGAGAAGAGGTAAGCTCTCTTAATCAATGCGTAAATAGAGGCAGGAGTTAGGAGAGAGGACTGATACGGAAATTGCAGAGGAACAGTGCATTAGGAGACGACTGGAGAACATTTTAACCAAGAACTCTATAGAAGGAAGGAATGAGAGCAGGATGCAAACTAATTGTACTAGTTTTTTTTTTTTTTTTTTGCCTTGTTCAAGTTCATCTCATAACACTGAAGCTCTTTTAAGTTTTTTAACATTTTCTCAAAAATTTTATGATTTGAGATCCTGAGGTGAGGAAAAACAACAAAGCAGCAAGTGTACTGGAGGTCTGCATAAACATTTTTGGTGGGTTCACACGCTACAACTTTTTGATTCATGAATCTGCTGTTTTCTTCTTTCTTAGTTTTGTGAAGAAGGGTCAAATTCCAACTTTGCTTATCCTGATCCAATTATATATTTAATATGAACAAACATTCTACTGGGCGTGTAGCAATTAATCAGTCAATAAGTAATCAATTTATACTCCTACAATCCAACTTGATCAATCTGTCTTAGGGAGGTCAACCTATAATATATAAAATTGTTTCAAAGGGAAATAAATCAATTATGCCAATATTGGAAAATAGCATTTGGATTGAGGCACTTTAGGTAGATTCTATTATAAAAACACCAAAGTACCATCACAGTGGACAACGCACATGTGACTGCAGGAAAAAATGATTAATCCAGCTTTACAGTCCAATGTGTGGACATGTGACCATACAGTGTGGTACAATGTCCTGCCAGTTATATTCTTACATGGAAAAACAGCAACTTTATAAAATAAAATGTGAATGGATTTGCCATTAAGTACTATTTACTTCTTTGTTTGTACACACATTTAATGTATCTCATTTTTATTATCTTGCAAGAAAAAACAAGAATCTGGAAAATTTCACTTGCACTGTTCAGTTCCCAAGTATTTATCTTTGAGTCACAATGGTTGAGCTCTTGACTAAAGATGTCCTGGATCAGTTTTAGGCCAGTGAATCGGATCCAGTGAATTATATCAGAAACCACTAATTATGATATGAATCAAACCATTGGTAAATTGAATTGTTACACCCCCTACATTCTACTGAAAGAATGCAAATTAAATGTATTTCTTTCCTCATTTGCCCAATGACATGACACAAACATGTTTTGGCAACATGGAGTATGAATAAAGTCATTTGTTGTAAAACTTTTTATTAGGGCCAGGTAATTAGCAATTCTACTTGTTGTTAGCCCTGTAGCCCTGCTTGTTCCAACAAATTATATGTAAAACACACTTCCTCCATCTTTTCCTGCTCTAAATCACACCACATGAGAATTTTTTAAGGACATTTGAGAATTTGTTTTCAGTTTTGGTATGATGCTCAACACATTTTCTAAAATATTGGTGCAAAACGTGTCTGAATTTATTTAGAAATGCTTTGCTTTTTCTTTCCTCCCCTGTAGTTCAGAATAATCAGGGTTTAAAAAAATAAAAAGTAGTCACTATGAATCATAGCCCGGGTATTTCTACTTTCACACGACTGCGTCATTTCCAGTGACGCATGATGACAGCAGCTCACTAGAAGACGTTTTTACAGGAAATTACATTGCAGATGTAACACTGCCAAAAAAAGAGGACAATGTGTATGAAAGTGTAATACAGTGACATCTAAAGCATTAAATGTGAAAGAGGCTGCTGTGATTCTCTGAAGTAAAAAAAAAAGAATAATGCAGAGCTCCCCAAATTTGAAAATGTGGGTTTGTTAACGTCGTCTTTCTGCCTTTTAGTTGCGTGGGATTAATGAACTGAAGGAGAAACTTGTTGTCCACAGGTGTGTCTCCTTCAGCTAAATAAAAAGCATCTGTGGACAACAAGTACGGAGAGAATCCATTAGGGGTATTTATAGCTCATTGTAGATGCTGGCTTACTGATGTTTCTGCTCCAAACACATCACATCTCTTATGCCATCATAAGCACACAAAGGTGTGATTAATTAAATAGTGCATTCTTATATTTCTCATGTATTTGCCTCTGAAATTTTGTTTTGCTGATTATTAAATTATGACAAGGCCTTTGAGATAAATGCGGTGTGCACTTATTTTTTTTTTTTTTGTCTAAAAAGCTTTTTCAAGAAAAGTCACTCTGCTTGTAATGCCTACCTGGTTACGCCATGCAGATGTGCACAGAAAATTTCACGGACACTAAATCATTAACTTGTTAGAGTTTTGCTTGTTATGCTGCCTTAAAAGTAGGACACTTGCAAAATAAGATGAACACAATCTGTAGAATGCATTAATTAAAGCCTGAAAATCACATTTCAACACTTTGTCCAGTTAAATAAAAAATTACGATTAAAAAATATAAAAGCACATGCCATAAATGAGACAGTGTCATTTCTTTAATTACCAATAACCCACATAGTGAAAATATTACCATCTTTGGGTTAAAGTGGCAGAATTTTGAAGTAAACCATTCATGCAGAGGCTATTTATTTGGATCTGATTTAATGTTGCCTGAGTAATGCAGGTCTGCGCTTTAATGCCGCTCAACCATAACGTGCCACGATCTGCTGCAAAAATGAACAGTTTTAATGTGGAACTCTAGTGTACGAACCAGAAACGGTGCAAGCTGAGCAGTGTGCTCCACGTTAAGCCCGTCACAGGGGTACGCCATGCCTCTACTTTGAGATTTTGAAACACTTATTGTACTTCCATGACTTCACACTTTAACCATGTTCAAGCCTGGCGGGTGAAAAAAATCCATTCTTACATGGTCACATTTAATTCCCTTCATCATTTTTCATCTGGAATAAGTGAAATTGGTCCTCACCATCAGCAACTTTGCTCATTAAGAGCTTGGAGAACATTTAAATATTTATATTTAAAACGCCTTCCTAGCAATTCCCAAAAGCCTATTTTACGCTTCTCCAGTAAGTGGATTAAACTGTATTAAAAATGAAAAGAAAAAGGGAGAGGCTTTTTGTTGTGCCATTTTTAAGTCGGCGAATTATAGCTTATGTTTTATGTCAAACAAACAAGTTCACTTCAGATGCACCTGTAGTGCAATTTGGTAATTATTCAGTTCATTGGGTATGCAAATTATGGGGAAACAGGTGGATAAATAACCAAAGTTAATGTTGGCTTTTTCTGTTGGGTTTTCAATGACCAATCTGAAGTGTTATTGGTATTGTTTTCTTTTCAATTTATTCCACAATTCTTGTGTCTTTAAATATGCCTTTAAACAAAAAAGATCTTTAAAAATTAAACCACTTTTCTATTTTAAAAAAATCTCCATTCTGTTTGGAGACCTAATTTTCAAAAAAGGTTTATATCTGCATATTCTCATCTCTTTTACCTAACATTTTTCTTTGAATGTAGTCATCCTTAAAAATAAATTTAAATAGAATATTATTTTTATTAAGAGATATATTTTATTAGTTATATTGCAGACAAAAAAAATATTATTTTAGTAGTAAAATTGAGCATTTCAATTGAGTTATCACTTCAAAATAATACACTTTTCAGAATTAGGAATACAAAAGACATCTTTTCAGGTGTCTTTTAAATTCCTTTTCGACAAACATCTTGACCCAGGAAGAACTAAAGCCTAATTTAGATATGAAAATTTACAAGCTGAATGTGTCACTATAAGATTCAACTCAGAAAATCAATTTAAAGACGCAGACAATCAGGCAATGTTTTCTGCAGACAATCTATTTTTATGTTTAGGAAATGTAGTTTAGTATTGACCCATTGAAAAATGATTGAAACCCTGACTAAAGGAAGTATATGTATCCTTCTAAAGTCTGTTCTGCATAACACCACATACATATATATATATATATATATTCTGCTAAGGGTACTGATACTATTTCATTCCAGTACAATGCTGGATTTCTTTTTTCCAATATGCTGATAACAATATGGACAGTCTTTTTCATCTTCGGCATCGTGCTGCTTTCAAAGTCTCAGTTTGCCCCTATGTGCTTATATGAGCTATCAATAAGGAATCATTCTTGAACTAGTCTCATTTCTAGTTTTACACATAAATAATATTAGAAATCTTAATGTATAAGCCATTTATAGATTTAGAAATGTGATTTTCACCTCACAATATGTAAATTAAGCAACAGACTGTTTGGGTAAACTGCTGCTTTTGTCATGATAATCCACCACACGGCGATTGTTGTGACTATAATCACAGAGAAAGGTAGCCTGTTAAATATTGAGGCATTTATTCAATATGTTTGAATATTAAACAGGGTCTTTTCACATGCGGCAAAATTCATTGGAAACACACAAAGAGCAAAAAGCTCGTCCATCAAGTATAGCCAATGAAAGCTGAGGACAAAAGGAACTATTTTTATGGTCAATGGGGACTTTTCCTTTGTTACAAAGCTTTTTTTCTCTTAGCATAAAGACTTTGATATATATATTTTTTTCATCCATGTTCAGATTTAACAGCCTGTGGCTGCAGGTTAGCAGCACGCACACTTACCTGCACTTTAGGATTACAAATAGCACCCAGCCAATCTGTGACAATCATAAAAAATACGTGTGAAATGCCTGCTGTTGTTTAGAAACTAGGTTTGCGTTTGGAGACTGCGGTGCTTCAAAAGATGAAAACAAGTTTTTTTCATACAGTCATGCAGAGAAACTGAGCACTGTGATGCAACATGCAATATTTTCTCTTTCCTAATAGAGATGTGATGCACTTCCATTATTGAAATGGGCTGGTTGCTAACAAGTAATATTAATAGCCGTTACTTTTTTGTTCCCCTGCTTTCTCCTTCCTCACCTCTTTTCTTCTGCAGTCATGCCCCGATTTGCTGAACAAGTGGAGGTAGCAATCGAAGCGCTGAGTACGAACCCCCCGCAGGCCTTTGAGGAGAATGAGTTCATTGATGCCTCCCGTTTGGTGTATGACGGCGTCCGTGACATCCGGAAAGCCGTCCTCATGATAAGGGTACGTCCTTTACCTCCTCTCAAGTTGGAGCGGAAAATGCTCCCTAGATAGATGTTTTGGTTTACTGGAAAAGAGGGATGCATTTACTTCATTCATTTTCACATTGAAACATTCAACCAGAAATTTTGTTAAAAATAAGTTTGGTCAGAAACTGTTACTTACATGTGGGCGTGATAAAACTGTCACATTTTATTTTATAAATTGTGCTGCTGGTTGATGGATAGTGATTTCTTCATTATTATTATTTATTTTTACCAAAATGTTTATTTTTGTCATGAACATTGAAGACAAAAATACATCTAACGTCATGATAAAAGAAACCCCATAATGACAAATGAAATCAGTTAAAGGATATTGTGTGCAGAGTTGACCGAACTTTGCGGGGCATGTCAAGATAAAAATACTTCACAACATCCAGATACAGACAGCCCAGCCGCCTCACACACGCACACACCGATTTTAGAATATTTAAATGTTTCACGCAAACTATCTTTCCTCTTTTCAACCTATAATTCATTTATTCAAGTTTATGCAGGCTGGAAGCTTTCCCGGTGCAGCTCTGGAAAAAATCTAATTATGGAAAATAATTTGTTGTTGGTAAATAATGTAAAACAGGCAGCTTTGAACTGCCCGGGACCAGCTGGCTTCATAATCCCATCCAAGTTCAATTACTTTTTGAGGAAACAACTTTGGAAGATCTGTGCTTTTCTCTGTTGTCAAACTCCATCACACAAATGTCGGAGCCACGTGTGATTTCTTTTTTTTTTTTTTCCCTCCTTCTATGTCTGTGCCATTTTTCTACCACTTAAATCGAGTAATGGCTCTTTTAGAAATGTTCACTGTGTAGATCTCATGAGAAGTCAGTGGATCAAGAAGCCAATTTTCCACCGTGTTTGAAATTTGAGGCAAATCTTGAGAAGAGCGTGAAATTCTGATAAAATTCCTCCAAAACAGAGAAGATGTGGCTGCTGTTTTACACACATGCAGACATGCGGGTAACACGTTTTCAACAGAAGATACTTCAGCTGAGTTTCAACATGAACTAAGAACAAAAAAAACCCCATCAGATTTGTTTTATCCAAACTAGCACAAAAAATAACCTACATTTGGCTTCTGTAATCTAGATTAGGACCATTTCTAGATTAAAAAGATGGAATCATAGTGTCATTTTTCTATGAAACATTCACTAATTAATTAAGAACCTGTTACCTCTGACTTGAGAGGGTCATCAGATTGCAAAGACCCACCCCACCCCACCCCACCCCACACACACACCACCACCACCACCCGGATAGGGCTACATCATTTTTGTCCAATTGTTTTAGCAACATACAGTTTAACTCTTTGCCTCACGGATTACTCGCTAAGCAGCAGAATCACCCAGTGCACTAAAGCAAACAGTCTCCAAGGTAACTGTCCCTTTGCTTTAGCACCTCTGCTGCGCCAAACAGTGACCTCATTGAAATGAGTGAGGGGGCTGTGTTTTACACTGCCTCGATATGTGTGTGTTTGAGCAGGAGAGAGCATGGCTATAGTCATATTTGGGTTTTACTAGACCCCAGTGAATTTAAGGTCTCACACTATAATGTTCTGAGGAAAGGAAAAAGCAAAGTTACTCTGACCTTTGTGGCTTAAACATACATTTATCTTGTTCTGCTGACCACACTCGCATCCTTTGGTCATTTGCACATGTAAGCACAACCAGCGGGGGTGAGCCAAAGGGGCCACAATACAGCTTGTAAACACGTAATCAAATGGTGCGGCTGTTGCGGATCTTCACAAATCTGGCGATAATCAACTACTTATCTAACCTGAATAAAGTCAGCTAATTTCTTTATGTTCTATCTTATGAATGGATTTTCAGGAGCGGGGAAGGATTTGTCACATATTTATATACTGTAACATATGCAACTACAATTAATCAAGTAAACTGAATTGAATCTGCAAAGAGATGAGATTGTCATTTCCTGTGGGAATATTTGGTCTGTAATATGATTTGGAAGCTGAGCATGCTCAACAAAGGCGCAACTGTAAATTGCTGTGGAGCGTTTCAGTTTGGTTTTTGATTTCCAAGGAGAGTTATTAACAAGGTCAGATCAGTAGAATGCCTTGATGCAACTAGATAGATGCACCACCTATTACAGCAACACATGATATATCACAGCACTAATGCATATTTACGTTGAATCCAACTACAAAGAGCTTTAAGTGGCCTTATCTGAACCTTTCGGAATCTAATAAAACAGCATTAAGGCACAGAGAGTAAAACAAACTTAATTCTTCAATTTGGGAATATTATTTACAAAAATCATAATCTGTGCATGCCTATTGATGATGACATCTCAGTGTTTCTTGTCAGTCATGCAGATCAAATCGTTCATTGGTTGCTTTTCAAAATAATATACAAAACAATTTAATTAGTGATCATATTTTTAGAATGTCATTGCTTTGCCATGAATCATATGCTTTAAAGCTAAATGAGATTATGTTACAGGGCAAAAGAATGTTTCACACTCAACTGCACAAGTCCCTGCAAATTAGTCTGAACATGCAGCTTGCAGCGCAGTCGAGAAAAGAGTGCTCGGCAGAGAAATTCATTTGTCTATAGTTTATTTTTGGTGGTAATGTAGCAGACTGGTTTTACTCACTTCTGAAACTTCAAGTTTTTGATCTACCCTGAAAGGGTCAACTTTTTGTGATTGTGCCCCAAAACAGCATTCAATAGAATTTGAAAGCAAACACATTTAAGCTCAATTTTATGTATGCTGAATTGTAATGATCAGATTTGAAAAGTCAGACAGCTGATATGTGACAAATGGAATTGGTTCCATAAATAATCTTTTAGTTAATAAACCTTCTGTTTGGGTTGTTTGGGGAGCAACTTCAGCAGAAGTTCCCAGACCTCATTCATGTTAGCTACACCCTCCAACTGTTTCTGAAAGAAAAAAAAAACACTGGAAGGTTTTAGAGCTGATAGATTTCATTTCCCCCTGGTCTGCCACAGGGCCTCTTTGCCTCTTTGCAGTGGCATACATCTGAAGCACCTGGCTCTGGTTGTGCCCGGAAGGCAATTCTCATCAGGTGCCACCTAAACCACCTCAACCGGCCCGTTTCAGTAAAGAGCAGAAACAGCTCTCCTCCAAAAGCCTTATAGATCATGGGTGTCAAACTCCAGCCCTGGAGAGCCACTGTCCGGCTGCTTTTGCAGAAATCTCCTCTACTTACTGCTGATTACCTGGATCAGGTCAGTTCTGCCAATAAGAAGCTACAAGGCCCAGGGTAGTTGGAAAAAATGACAGTGGCTCTCTAGGACTCAGCCCCACTTTTACAGATGACAAAGCCACCAAAACAAAGCCTTAGTTTAAGCACATTTCTGATCCTTTTTTCCTTTACTAGCCAGATGTTATGGCCTTTGGTGAGCATAGAAAATACATCATAGGCTGTAAGTCAACACTGGCATCATAACAGCCCAAAGCATCACCTACAATAGCTGTTGCCCAAAATGGCACAATTGATCAGGCTTTGCCACCTGACTGCTTTTTAATGAAAAGGAAAAGCTTTATTTTGCATTTAGCTCTTCCTCCAATCTCCTATTAACACCCTTCCCTAAAACATACATGGTATGTGTGTGCTTGATTGTCACAAACATGCTGTCTGCAACACTTTTCCAGACAGTTCTGCTCTTCGAGTGAGACAACCTCTTCCTGTTTGCTGCATTTGCTTCGAGCTAAATCTTCAGGGGAGGTTTTGTATAAAGAAAAGCACAGAGGGGGGTTATATGAGAGGAATAGACATTTTCCGCGATCTTGATTGTTAAAGAAATCTAACACTTTCAGCCATCAATTTTCAAAATGCCTTGTATTCTTTCTTCTTTTTTTTTTCTTCCTGTCTCTTGATCTCCGACGAACCTGCTTTGCCTTTGTGCTTCCTCCAGACACCAGAAGAGTTGGAGGATGACTCAGACTTTGAACAAGAGGACTATGATACTCGCAGCAGGACCAGCGTCCAGACTGAAGATGACCAGCTTATTGCAGGACAGAGTGCTCGGGTGAGTGGACACTTGCCTCCTTAACAAACGGAACAAATGAGATGTTTCTGTCCAAGTGGACACAGAGCCTAAGGTCTTTTTCTGAACATCACACTATATAAATGGGTTTTATCCGCCTATTTAAACCTGTGTAGCATTTAAATTACCCTAACAAGTGGTGTTATTTGAAATAAACATTGTTTGAGGATTGCAGGTGTAAAATTGCAATCACAAACAAAGAAGTAATTATCAAACTCCCCTCAGACACTCCGCAAAACACAGCATTGAGCAGAGCCAAGGCCTCACTCGTGATCACCAGGGCCTGGGCTTTATTGCACATTAGCAATTTTTCACTTGGGCCCAGCTTAAAGGACATTAAGAGGGTATCATTGCCTGCTCCCCTCCAGCAATACCAAGGCTCTAGCTGTGTGTTTCATGTTGAATGGATTGTGGATGGCAGGAGAAGAATTTGGCTCAGTGCCTCTCTCTGTGGTCCAGGCTTGCCTAAGACTCTGTCTGCAAACATCAGGGTAATGCAGAGCAACAACTACACAAATAAGCAAGCAAACATACAATTAAAATAATGTATGCATGTGGAGGATAAATGCATTCCAAATTCTTACTTTTAGACTATTAAATGTTTGAACTGTTTTATTTTTTCTTGTAAAAACAGAGATGTAAAGATCTATAGAAGCAGTGTCTGATTGTTAAGGAGTTTGTAGAAGTGACATCATGATGAAGTGAAACGTGTGAAGAGACTTACTCAGCAACCCAGCTAATTTGTTAGCATAAAGAGCTTGTCGTCCTTGAAAAATCAAGACTGCGGAGTAGTTTTAGACCAGCATCTCCAGCTCAGCATTTTTTTGTCAAAAGAAATCTAGCATGGCATGAAGAGTTACAGAGCCTTTGCAGCTCTAACCTTGGAGTTTTCAACCATTTGTTTCATTTTGATTTATTTTTCTGCTTTAATGCAATCAGAATCTATTATTCAATATAAACCCTTTTATTTTTCAAATCTGTTTCCCATTTAAAAACTAATCTGGGATTACCAGATCTGCTTGAGGCTTTTATCTTCTGGAATCTAAGAGGCACTGGTGAATTCACAACCAAATGGTCCTTTTGTGTTACCTCTGTGTTAACTTTTTGCCATTTCAGATGAAAACCTGCCTTAGTCATAGCAGAAGCTGACTTTGGGGTGCTCCAGAATAACTGCGGGGGTTCAGGGTGTGAAGTACTTTGGGTTTTGTTGTGTATAAACTCCTACTAAAGCCCCTGCGGCGTAGCATCGCGGGGCCATCTGAGCTAATATGCACCAACGCCTGTACACAAAGGAGCTTTACAGCACCAAACTGTTGACTAGTTTTCCTGGCACTCTGCAGACTTTGAGTGGGCAACTCTTTTTAAGTACAGTTGGAAGTCTCAGCATGTCCTTTTGACTTGCACCTCTGATACTATCATATAGGGTGAAATACAAATGTTATTACATCTTCCAGTTGTGCTTGGATAAAGGTAATCCATTGTGTCACATTAAGTTGTCAAACACAGTTAATCCTGTTAGTTGATCTTGTTGAATCTGGCATAAATCTGGCTCGCTAGCAAAATTTCAGTGTCAGAAGTGCACTGTTTTCCATTAATCTGGTGGGAGTCGGATGTGTTGGCGTCATGTCTGAATGACTCCCCCGACTGCAGCTTTTTTTTTTCCTCTGCAGTGGCAGTTTGATTAGGTTAGACCTAGTTTCATATGCATATCGCTTTCAGTGTAAGCCACTGCAGTAACATTAACAGCAGCTGCAGGTGAATTTTTCATGCTGCTGTTGAGAGTAATCTGACATGTTGAGTCATTTAATAAATAACAGCTTTGCCAAACTGTCCTGCTCCATTGTTTTGGCATGATAATTACCTGCAGCATCAAGCTTTTTTTTTAGTTTTATTTTTCCTATATTGTGTTTTTTTTCCCCTAAGCTTGTGATGCAAATAGAAGAAAATTCAAGCTGAAGGAGGTAAACTTTAAGCTTTGAATGTAGGACAATTGAGCTTTCAATTGTTCTCTTGAATTTCAAGTTTAACAGAGTGCTGTTTGCTTGCTAGCTTGACTTGATGCAACATGTTGTCTATATTTTTTGAAACTACATGTAGATTTTTTCATATAGACAACTGCAACTGTGAAGTCTGCATATTAAGCAGCATTGCCACCTCCTCTACTTAGAAGCTCTCTTCTTCTTCTTCTTCTTCTTATTATTATCTCTATTTGAGGGCCCAAGGCTGAGGGGTAACCATAATTCCAGTCTGCCTTTTTCTGCAACTTTACATGTCAAAAATATGCTTTATTTGACCACTTCATTAACTATAAAAACACTTGTGGGCATAACAATTCTTGGAGTTATGAACTGTAAACAATTTTCTCAATACACATACTTTTGTCTTTATGTAAACATCATAATCTATTTTTTTAGTCATGTGCACCTGATTTTCATGCACATCACAGAGTGAAGCTGAACATATATTCAATTTATTAAGGGGGGCCTATAAACCCTCCTGAGGTTGTATTTCACCCAATGACTGTCTATGTAAAACTACCGAGAGCGAGTGTGACATCACCCATAGAAAACACCTTAGCTCCAGCTCCAGCAAAATTAAGCCAAATTCAGTCATGACTTTTTTGCAATACAGACATTGCCATTTGTTGCCAGATGACAGTGATTGATACAAGGTTTCTAGGCAACTACTGTCGCCAATCATGAGTAAGCTTGATCAGTCCACACACCTTTCACTGAAAGTAGGTTTGGAAGAATCTCTCAATCAAACGTTCGAGGTGGGGGCCAGCGGGCACCGCGTGCTTTTATTGAATTATATGATTGGTCAATTTATAACTTGAATAGCTTGCGATAAAGAAAAAATATTGTAAAAAAAAAATAGGATTAGCAAAAACATTAAGAGAAATGTATCAGAGCAAGAATTTTCATTTTGACATTTATAATGTTTAATTCTCAGTAGAAGTCTATGGGATTTTGGCTTCTTGGAGCCAACAAATACTTCCAGATTGGAACGTGATGGGGGCGTTGTCACTCAGTAAAGTTCTCTATATACAGTTAATATACATTAAAGTCCAAATTATTATATTTTGTAGGTAAAAAAAAGAACTGCACAATTGTCTGCATTTTAATGTTTTTATTCTGTCACATTTAAGTTGTATTATGTTCTGTTTTAAAATAAAAGCATTTTCTTTAACATTTACAACAGATATATTTGTATTTATTTTATTGCTATTTTACCCCTCTAAATGTATTTATTAACCCATAAATTGTTGCTTTCTTCTTTAATGATGATTAAGATGGTACTCTATGAGGAAATGTTGCTCTCATTTTTACCAAATTACACTTAAATTTGTCCATTCCCTTGTTACTTTCTCCATCTTTATTTTAATTTAGCTGTTTTTTTTACTGCTACATTCATTAATTCACACTCACTTCTATAACCAAGATTTCTAGTTTAATTTCTGTGACCTGACTTCTTCCAATCGTTGTCAGCATAATGAAAGATTGCTGTGCATCCAGTGTGTAGAGCTTCATACTGTTATACTTTGTGAAGTGAAAAGAGAAAAGGATGCTTTTATTTTTTAAATCCTCTTTGCTTTGTATGTGCCTTAGAACCACATAAATAGTTTCACTTCATGTTTCTCGCACCGCACTAATAGGCTCCACTAGATTCATTGTCCATCCATGTTGCTTGCCTTTTTTTTCCCTCTGTTACCAACAAATATGTAACAAAGTGAGGAATTAGAGAAAAGTGTGTCCATGACCACGGCTGTGACAGAATGACAAATTTATTTTTAAGAGTTCACTTGGTAAAATATGTCTTTTTCTCCCCCTCCACTCATAGACAGTGTCATGCCCCCTGAGATTAAAGTTTAAAACGAGTAGAAGGCATGCACATCCATAAAAGATGGTTTTGCTGTGAACCACTGGTGATCTGCCCAATGCGCCTCAGCCTGTCATCTCAGGATAAACCCTGCTGTCCTCTCACGGTCATGCCAACTTGACCTTGGTGATATGTGTTTCTATTCAGAGACAAGAGGAAGCATAATCCATTTTTTTTCTTCCTTTGAAGCTGACATAAGCACGCAGAGGTTTACAGTGGTGATCCCCCCCAAAGCCCGTGCAGGAGGTGGACATCACACACAGGGACGCTGGCAAGATCTCAGTTTAAGTCTCCTTGTCTTGCAGTGTCCTTAGCACTGAGAAAATTCAGGTCAAGTTCAGAGCGACTTCAGCGACTTTGTCCCTCTGGGTTTTTCCTTAGGTTTTTCTCACTCCAGTCATCTTGCTATTCAAGCACGTGCGGCATAAACCCACTGTAGCTCCATGATGTGGAACAGGCAGCCAAAACACCGCACACTTCCAAAACATTTTTTGAAAAGACTGATTGAAGAACTGCTGATAGACCATCCATAAAATTGAACTGTAAATGTCTGGGCAGTTTATTTCAAATGAAACAAATTAAAGTAATTTCAAGATGCCGCACTTGGCGGAGAAACTAGGAAAGTGCTCTAATCCCTGCAGACGCAGCCGAGTCGCATAGTGTATTGGCAGAGCACTGCCTCGGACGGATTTGCCACTGTGTTAAGCTCCCAAGGCCTGCTCTTGTTGTTATCAGTAAAGAAGGGGAAGGGATTTGGGGATAAGTGAATTCTAGAGAGCTGCCGAGGAGGAGAAGGAGGAGGTGCAGTGCGGGGCGTGGGGGTGCTTCACCAAGAGCCATCCTGCTCCCTTGACACCCCAGTTGGCTCATGTGTTTACCCCTGTTCTGCAGCTTTTTTCTTTTTTTTTAAGTGCACAGAACCACTTTCTCTCCTGCTTCTTTCCTGGTGCTTACCCCTTTGTAACACTATTTTCAGAGTGAATTGGTATGCTAACAAAATCCCTTACTTTATGGCTCCAAGTTTTCCTTGATCCCTGTTTTTTTTCTTTTACAGTGAGTTTTCAGAGCTAACTGTTGAATTTCTGAAGACTTTCTACTTCCTTTTACTATTTGTGCAAGCACACTAAGAATGTGGGAAACTTTGTTTTTATGGAAAAATCACACACAATTCATTAGATGTTTGATATGTCAGCAATGAAATGAAGGGGATGGATGTTCATAGTGCATATCCAGTCCTGAATTCAGAGTTCTGGGCTAATGTTAGAGCACAGTCACAAGCTTGGATCTTGATTAGGCAGCAATCACAGTACAGCTTAGGTTTTTTTGTGTGTTTTTTTATATTATTTTTTTTTTACATTGTATTTTTGGCCACACCGATTATGAGCTTGTAATCACCGAATCAGGTCCCAGGAAACCAAAAAAGTCCAACTGAGATGTCAAGTGGCCTAAAAGCCTCTGCATTTTAAATACCTTTTGATTTTGGATGTTTTCACAGCTCAAGTGCGGTTGAAAGCAGGCCATCATTAAAATCAGTGCTATACATGCAGTAAAGGTTAAAAAAAAAGATGTGTAATGAGAATACATAGTTATGAACAAACTTTATAACCCTTGTCAATATTTTATTTCACTTTTATTCCCTCAAAATGCTATTCATTTATTTGTATTCTACATGCATAATATGTAAAGGTGTCTTTTTTTGGGTGAATTCCAAAAAGGGCGTTGATTATATGGAGTCCCCCCAAGATCAAATGAAAACACAAGAAATCAGAAGGGATTAAGCAGATTCAAAAGCACATTTGCTTATTTTTATCAAAAGACTAGCCATTTTGTAAATGAGAAACTGAAAGACGCAGGATCTGTAAATTGAAATGGAATGAGCATGGGTGGATGAGCAAGCATGCCTGCACTATGAATATCTCTTGAGAGTTGTTGATCATGTACTCTTCATTGTGCAATTGAAGAACAGATGTTTCAAATGTGAGCAGTATGAAGGGATTTACTTTTTTGGAATATATTTTTGCGTGTGTGAGAATGTTGGCATGAGCTGTTTTTGGACTTGGAGAGGGCTATTTTGCTTTGTTGGGTTTGCAAACAGATAACCCAGCAACTGAAAGAAGATGGTCCATCGGCAAGCTGTCTTTTGTGTTGTAGCAACAGTGCAAACAAGAATTACTTATCTTATTTAATTTTACTTTTTCAATAATCCTTCAATTTGCCCCTTACTGATGTGCCCCCTACCCCTCGTATGTTCCCTTATTTTATTTCAAAGTATGTCAGCAAAGGAAGTCATCTATTTTTCCTGCTTTCATTTTCCTCCTGACACATCCACCAGAGGACACAAGCAAAGTGATGAACCTCTCGCGCAGCTCACAAAAAACACAGGCTTCCCTGTGAGAGGAAATTGGTGAAGGACGACTACGGTGATTATTACATTAAGAGATTAGCAGTTCTTGGAGGACAATCAATAATACATGAGGTTAAAAACTATGGAGATTTTTTTTTCCTTCACTGTATTAGTTTTTTCTCTTCCGTTGGAGTCAATAGAATCGACCTAATGGAAACCAGGTTACTCCTTTTTCCACTTTGCCTCGCTGACACAATGTTGAACAAATGCATTATTTATTCTCTGGTCTAAGAAGCGAGGTAATTATACATTTATCTCCCAAATAATACTGGGTCCTAACTGCACCTGTGACCTTGCCACAAGATTTATGCCATTTGGGACCTGCCCTCAAAGGCTGCTGAGAGAGCAAATGTGTTCTCAGAAATTGAAAGAGAAAAAAAGAATTTGCTTTCTAGCAATGTAAGATGTCAGGAGGTTTGTAAAGGTCTGCTTTTAAAATGCAAATAATATAAGGACTTATTTTAAAGCTTTTCATAGGGGCAGGAATGGACAGACCATAGCACTATTGTACAACTTTGGTATTTGGACATGTATAATAACTTAATCAAAATAACAAATTTTGTATCTTTATCCTTCTGTTTTGCTTTCAACCATCACTGCACTTGATCACCTCTTTTCTCAGGAACCTATTATTCTCCACTTGTATGCTTTATCACCTCTTCAAACTGTATCTATACCCCTCATTTTGACAATTTCTGCTAAAGCTTGCACTTTCCTGCCCCTCTGTGTTTCCTGTACTGCCTGTAGGCCATCATGGCTCAGCTTCCACAGGAAGAGAAGGCCAAAATCGCAGAGCAGGTGGAGAGTTTCAGACAGGAGAAGTGCAAGCTGGATGCAGAGGTCGCCAAGTGGGACGACAATGGCAACGACATCATCGTGCTAGCCAAGCAGATGTGCATGATCATGATGGAGATGACAGACTTCACCAGGTAAACACAACACATGATGAAAATTGAGAATTATCTTTTGATACATATCAAACACAGGATTTGTGTGTCTTTATGGGCTTTACAGCTGCAAGGCCCAAACTTCTGAATAGTTATGCATCAGGGTTGTTGGCTCACAACGCCTTCTGCCTGTGAGGCACTGGCTCTAACATTACAACTTTTCACTGACTCCAGTAACTCCCGATTAACTAAATAAGTTTTGCACACCATGCATATTCATGTATGCTGATCTTAGTCACTTTAACAAACACTTAAACATTAGCCGCTTGCAAGTTTAATATTATCCTCCGAATGAATCTGCTCACTACCAGCCCAAACAACACAAGCATCTCTCAGGGATGTATTGTTATATAGACTGTAATTTCTCCATGCTTTAGCTGTGACATGTTTTATTGTTGGTTGATTTCAACGCATTTGTAATGGCAGCAAAAACAAATTAGCTTCTATATTTAAGCCTGTACGACACAGGGGTGAGCTCAATCTTTAAAGAGAAGCCCTGCATGCTCACTGCCTCTGCAAATCCTCCCATCGCGTCTCATACCTCCCCCTATTTTACTCCTTGAATTTTAACAGAGGCAAAGGCCCCCTGAAGAACTCCTCTGATGTGATCAACGCAGCTAAGAAGATCGCAGAGGCTGGATCCAGGATGGACAAATTGGCTCGAGCCGTTGCCGACCAGGTAGCTTCGCTGTTAAATTGGTCTGATGTTCTCATATTTTTTTTTCCTCTTCATGTTTTTCTATCTGTCTTAAAGTAACCATGACTGTCATGGCAACTGCAGAAGGGCAAATTTAGAGTTAGAGTAAGTGGGCATAGCGAATGGAAATCATTGTTGTGAGTATTGATGAGGGTAACTGGAGTGGTGAAGCTTTGTTGCTGCATGAGTTTGTTTCCCAGCGGAGCAGACACAGAGAGAGCAAGACAGCAGAACTTAGTTGTAATATAATTAGCTTCCAACCGATGTGATGCATTTATTATCAGATGAGTACTTCTCTAAAACACTCTGACAGACCATTTTCAATATATAATCAATCAGACTTGTGCTGGGGGAAGATGAGAGGGAGTAGAACTATACAATTCTGCTGTGTAGGTGTGTGCACACCTAATGAAGTGGGCTTTTTTTTTTAACCAAACACCCTCTTTAGACGAAGCGTACTGTAATGTTCTTTTCATGTTTTCTGCGTCAAAGGAGAAGTGCGAATAAATCTTGGCTCAAAATTCACTGATTTATTGAGACGTCCTTGTGTGTTTGTAATCACATCTCCTGGAAGCTTGCAGGCCCTTGATACAATCACTGTTGCTTTCAGTACCCCATGCTGAGCTGTAGATACAGTGTATTAGAGCTCAAATAAACCTCAAGAATGTCACTAAATCCTATGGAGGTTCACTCATTTCCTGTTTATAAAACATATTTAAAAATATTTGTTGAATGTGGTTTATCATATACTGCTGAACTTCTGAAACCAATATTTAAGTTACGTTTTCAGATTTAGATCATGAGGATTATTTACTTCAGTTTTATTTCCTTTTCAGGACTTCACTTTTATTTATTTGAAAGTACATTTTTTCGACATATTTTCATTTAAATATAAAACAACCCATTCTTGTAACCTATTTTATGCATTTTAGTGACTTGTCTAGGAAACTAAAGCTAAGTTAGTACGGAAAATGTCACTGGCGACACAAAGTCACACGGGCTCTACCTGAATTAAACCTGAAGTACTGCCGCTCTGCTATTTCCTAGAAACCAACAACAGTTTTTTGGTTTTGGCTAAAAATTGCATAATCATAATTAAAAGACCACTGAGAACACTTTTACAATAGATCAAAAGATGATTGGAGTGGGACTTTTAAGGGTTAATTGATCAGCTAACTGATTTGATTTAATAAACATGAAGGAAGATATAAAAACTTTTTTGAGAACAGTTATCATTCTTGTGGACAATAGAAAATTGTGTTTTTCTAGAAGAGAAAACGTTATATTTACTGGCCTCTTGTGACAGGAATTGACTTCATAAGAATATGTCATCAGTGCAGAGTGTCTGCAAGTTCTTGTAGCTGCGGAGCAAGCTATGCTTTTTGTTCGGACGGACGGCTTTAGATAGCTCCGGCACTTTTCTCCCGGTGCCACTCTGGCCTGCTCTCTAGAGCATATTGTGCTGCACAACAAAGTTTCAGTCTAATTGTGTCTCTCCAAAACTGTCTGTTGTGTATTAATGAGCTCAGATGAAGAGATTAAAAGCAGGATCTTCTGGTGTGAATGCCTCGTAGTAAACACTTGTGCGTTTCTATGGAGGCATTTATCTCTGTGTGCAACAGACAGGATGAAGTCAAAGTAAAAACCTGTTTTTGCTGCCTCCTTCGTGGACTGCCAAGTGCCAATCAGTGTTTAACAGGGCTTTGAGTGGGAGTGGATGTGTCACGAGGCAAATCACTTGAAGAACCTGTGTCGGAATTAGCAGTTTGTTGTAATAAAAAGAGCAGGCGGCTTGCCATTTTTAATTGTCATTTCCTAAACCGGTGTTTATTGAATATTCAAAGCCTTCTGCTACATTTCCACAACATCAAAGCTTTATTTTCTGACATAAACTGGGACACAAAGCTTTTTTTCTTTATCCAGTGAGTTTAATTTTTAGGCATTCGGGCCATGCTTTTGCCTTGGCATTAATAGAATTCAAAGCCAAAAGAAGTTTTCCTCTCCTGAACCCCCTAAACAGAAATACATCATTAATAGCAGAACACTGACTACTTTCTCGTGTTTCTTCCAAATATATGCAGGAGTTTTGCATTCAAACTTGACCTGAGGTAATCTGTGGGAGTCCTGCACTTTGACAGTAAGACAAAAGGTTGCTCCGCTGCTTTCATGCAGCTCCCTTAAGTGGCAAACCTTGTCACCATAATTCCACATCAGCCCTATTGATGAACACATGTGAAGCAGAAGGTAATTCAGCATGGAAAGAAAGGAAGATGGCATGCTCATTCATAGTCATTTAGGTACCAGCACTTGACGTGGAAAAAGCCTTCAGGGAACTTTACCTCATTTTATTCCAGAAATGTCTTTTTTTTTCTTTCCTCATCTCTTATTCCTTCTCAATCAGCTGCTCAAGCTAGAACATCAACTCCCAAATCCATTACAAATTCCATATTCCTACATTCCATTACATTGCAATTCTTGGTATTTCATTCCATCTAAGCTCCACTCAGAGCTTTTTTTAGCAGCTTGAGTCTTCGTCTTTTTATCAATCTTTCACTTGCTTGTACACTCATGTGCATTGGCTTTAAACCCTATAGTAATACACAGATTTAAGGTCTGATATGTACCCAAATAGGGGGTTGACTCATAAGGGGACTGCAGGTTTTTGGGTTGTCCAGACCTGTGGAGGGAGAAGCACCTGCATCCTAAAGGGTGTGGAAGTGTCTCATGCAGTTACTTTGTGGCCACTGGACATCAAGAAAATGAAACAAAGATTGTTGTGCGTGTGGTAAGTGTATCATGAAGCATTTGTAAGGATAATGTAAGTTACACACACTTATGACATACAGGTCATGCTTTCATATGGGGCCTTAAAGGCCACACTAGTTATTTGTAAGGTCCGAGTACTGGTTCCTTACTGACTGCAGGCAAAGAGTGTGCACACGTACTGTAAGTGCCTGTAGGGTGCCTGTAGGATGCCCATAACAACCATTGCTGACAGGATGTAAAAACACTCCTGTCACTTATCCATGTCATAGTTGAAGTCAATTTTCGAATGTTTTTATTGAATTCCTGCATACTTTAAGTTCTTCATTAAGATTGTCAAATGTCATCACATATTCAAATAACAAACTTATACCAAAACCCTCAAAACAGATAGTGAATGTTTTGGGGTATATTCTATTTCCAATTAAATATAAGAGCTCTGCTTTTTGTTGATTTAATTTGACACTCTGACACTTGTGTCAATAACTACTATAGATGCCTTTAGGTTAATGTTTATTACGGCACCAGAGGACATTGTTACGAACATGTAACAATAGCAAAAATCCATATAAAATGCATTAGTAAAACCCTGCTTCCAGAAGAGCTATAGTGGCCATTGGCATTGATTTTAAACCTACCTGTTTGTTTAGATCTAATTGCTCTAATAGATCTAATTTTTCTTGGCCTTGGTAATCCATGGAAACAAACCCTTCTTGTTGTGCCTCTTTCTTTTTTGGGGGGTATGCTGTTGGGAGCTTTAACATTTAACATGTTGAATAAGACCTTTATATTCAAAAAAAACACTGGGGGAAAAACAAACACTTTTTTATGCATGCTTTTATGCAAACTTTAATTTTAGCTTTCAGTTGCAAAAAGCAAAAAATAAATAAATAAATAAAAATAAAACAAAGCAAAACCCGAACAAGTGTCATTTATTTTTTATAAGTGCTGCAAAATAGACACAGGGTTAAAGTTAAAACAGCCAGACTTGTGTGTGTAGCTGTCACAACGAGTGCCTTTGCTGCTTTTGATTTTCAAACAGGAGCAAAGCTGTTGCTGCCTGCTGACAACAGGGAAACAAACGTGACTGCCGTGTAATTAAATGACTTAGGAAAAACAGGAACTAACCCAAATGAATGTATTTTGAAGCATACAACAGTGCTGTTGTTAGAACAAAAGGAAGCATCGGCAATGTTGGAAAATTATGCCAGTATATAATGAAAATTTTTAATTTATTTGTTGAAAAATTTTGATCAGAGATGATAAAAGACAAAAAAAAATAAAACTAATACTTTTTTCCTAAAATGTAATGTAATACAGACCCTGTATGTTAACCAAGTAATGCCTACATTCTGGTAGAAATTCCAGCTTTCTTGTTGTCCCAAACATGGCAAATTTCCATCAACGGGACATGTATTTGTTTGTGTTGTGTGCTGAAGCATCAGCACACTAATAGCTGGTTTACCATTCAATACCTGTCAATTTTTCAGTATAGATTCAATTTTGTATGTGTTTTTCTGGGCCCAAGAAGGTTTCCATTTACAATCCATTTTTTATAGAATAACATGCAAAACCGTTGGAAATGCTTGAAAAGTGAAGAAAAAAAAAATCACAGCACTCCCATCATTATGTCTCTGTTTACCTTTGCAAATGGGTGTTAGCGTGTCATGCATTTCTGCTACATGCAGGTACCGCATAAGTGGCGTTACTGTATCATGTTCCAGATGTAGCAAGGGGCTGGAAGGAGATGTTTTCCTAGCAGACTATAACACCTCATTTCACCTATCTGTGTTACCCAAAGTTATGGTTTGTCAGGGTAAGGCAGAACATGCAATCCTGCTCGAATATTAATGAGTTCATGAGTTGGATTAGGTTGAAAATGGACATAGATGGGTTTTTATCATTGACTGTATAAGAGAACCAGACCAAGTGAGTATGACATCACCAGTAGAAAATGGCTTAATTCTGGCTCCAACAGAAGGAAGTCAATTCACTTGCCATCCTTTTACAATATGTATGCTGCCATGTTATTAAGGGGCAGGCATAATCTGACAATCAAATGTTTTGAACGTTTGAGGTTGGGGCCAATAGGCAACATATACATTTACTGAGGCCTCTGATTGCTCAGAGAAAAAATATATATATATATATATATATATATATATATATATATATATCCATCCATCCATCCATTTTCTTCCGCTTATCCGGGACCGGGTCGCGGGGGCAGCAGTCTCAGTAAAGATGCCCAGACTTCCCGCTCCCCGGCCACTTCCTCCAGCTCCTCTGGGGGGACCCCGAGTCATTCCCAGGCCAGTCGAGAGACGTAGTCTCTCCAGCGTGTCCTGGGTCTTCCCCGGGCCCAGAGCTCATGACCATAGGTGAGTATTGGGCGTAGATCGACCGGTAAATTGAGAGCCTTGCTTTCTGGCTTAGCTCTCTCTTCACCACGACGGACCGGTACAGCGACCGCATGACGGTGGACGCAGCACCAATCTGCCTGTCGATCTCACGCTCCGATCTTCCCTCACTCGTGAACAAGACCCCAAGATACTTAAACTCCTCCACTTGGGGAAGGAGCACTCCACCCACCCAGAGAGGGCTAACCACCTTTCTCCGTTCGAGAACCATGGCCTCAGACTTAGCGGTGCTGATCCTCATCCCTGCCGCTTCACACTTGGCTGCAAACCGTTCCAATGCATGCTGGAGGTCCTGGCTAGATGAAGCCAACAGGACAACATCATCTGCAAAGAGCAGAGAGGAAATCCTGTGGTTCCCAAACCAGACCCCCTCCGGACCCTGGCTGCACCTAGAAATTCTGTCCATAAAGACTATGAACAGAGCCGGTGACAAAGGGCAGCCCTGCCGGAGTCCAACATGCACTGGGAACAGGTCTGACTTACTGCCAGCTATGCGGACCATGCTCCTGCTCTGGTCATACAGAGACCGGACAGCCCTGAGTAAGGCTCCCCGGACCCCATACTCCCAAAGTACCCTCCACAGGACACCACGGGGCACACGGTCGAACGCCTTCTCCAAATCCACAAAACACATATGGACAGGATGAGCGAACTCCCATGAACCCTCTAGCACCCTAGACAGGGTGTAGAGCTGATCCACAGTTCCACAACCAGGACGGAAACCGCATTGTTGTTCTTCGATCTGAGGTTCGACTATTGGCCGGACTCTCCTCTCCACCCTGGCATAGACTTTCCCAGGGAGGCTGAGGAGTGTGATTCCCCGGGAGTTGGAGCACACCCTCCGGTCCCCCTTCTTGAAAAGGGGAGCCACCACCCCTGTCTGCCAGTCCAGTGGTACTGTTCCCGACAGCCAGGCGATGCTGCAGAGACGTGTTAACCAAGATACTCCCACAGCATCCAGAGACTTGAGGTACTCAGGGCGGACTTCATCCACTCCCGCTGCCTTGCCACCGAGGAGCTTGTTGACTACCTCGGTGACTTCAGCTTGGGAAATGGACAGCCCCACCCCAAGGCTCTCAGCCTCTGCTTCCTCAAGAGAAGGCGTGTCAGCAGGATTGAGGAGATCCTCAAAGTATTCCTTCCACCGCCCGACAATGACCCCAGTCGAAGTCAGCAGCTCCCCACCTGCACTGAAAACGGTGTCTGCAGAAAACTGCTTCCCCCTCCCGAGGCGCCGGATGGTTTGCCAGAACCTCTTCGAGGCCAACCGATAGTCCTTCTCCATGGCCTCACCGAACTCCTCCCAGGACCGGGTTTTTGCCTCTACTACAGCCTGAGCCGCAGCTCGCTTAGACTGCAGATACCCGTCAGCTGCCTCTGGAGTCCCACAAGTCAGCCAGACCTGATAGGACTCCTTCTTCAGCTTGACGGCATTCCTTACTTCCGGTGTCCACCAACGGGTTCGGGGGTTGCCCCCACGACAGGCACCAGAGACCTTGCGACCACAGCTCCGAACAGCAGCAGCGACAATGGAGGTGGAGAACATGGTCCATTCAGACTCAATGTCACCAGCCTCCCTCGGTACCTGTTTGAAGCTCTCCCGGATGTGGGAGTTAAAGACTTCCCTGACGGAGGGCTCAGCCAGACGTTCCCAGCAGACCCTCACAGTACGTTTGGGTCTGCCAAGTCTTTCCGGCCTCCTTCCCCGCCAACGAATCCAACTCACCACCAGGTAGTGATCAGTGGACAACTCTCCCCTCTCTTTACCCAAGTGTCCAAGACACACGGCCGAAGATCGCCTGAAACGACAACAAAGTCGATCATTGATCTCCTGCCGAGGGTGTCCTGATGCCACGTTATATATATATATATATATATCGTGTCTTTGTTCTTACACTTTGGACTAGGAAGCAAATTTTTAGAAACCGAATGGAAAATTTTCTCCTGCAAGGTTTGTCTGCCTTTTGTCTTTTTCTGAAGCAGCTGTCATGTCTCATTTGGAACCGTTATTGTTTTATGTAATAGAAATGTAAGAACAAATGAAAAATGTAAAGAAGTAAAATTAAACAAAAGTCCTGAAATGACCTCGTCATCCAAACAACTATTTCTCAAAGGTTTGAGAGGTTGTTTGTTCTGGATCAACACAGGGATATTTCATTTGCCAACAATTTTGACCCTGACTCATTCAGATGTTATTCAGTCAGGTCTAAAATATCCAAACCACAGGAACAAACCACTCACACTAACTCCTCAGAACACAAGAGATCTTCCAAAAATACTGAAGCAAGTGTGAAGATGGAAAAGAGTTTTAGAAAAGGTCAAACAAGGAATGTTTTTTGACATGTGGAACCCAGCTTCATGTTAAGGGGGAAATAAGCGTTCAATGAGCCATGCTGAGTAATGAACTATACCATTTATTTACATCAAGAGGGAATCAGTGAGATAACCAGGCAATTAGTCAGCTGTTCAATTGAGCAGTGTTCCCCAACCATTTTTTGCAGCTGCGGACCGGTCAACACATTAGATTTTACCGTGGCCCAGGGGGTATGTTGGGGTGTGCAATGACAAAGAAATAGTATACTTCAGTAAGAAAATTTGCTTTAAACCTAATCATAAACAGTTCTGACAATAGATTTAATCATCATTTCACTCAGTCATCTGACATGCACATTTTGGAGGATTATTTAAAAAACAGACATAGTTACGTACATATAATTAAGAGATAATAATTATTTTGTTACCCCCTCCCCAGACAGCTTTTAGCACTCAAGTGACTGAAATGTAATTAAGAGAATCCGGTTGATTTTCAAAACCAGAAGATTTTTCCAAGATAAAAGATCGTTCAGACGTAGTTATTTTGCTTCCCTGACCAAACGTTACAGCTCAAGTGATCGAAGATGAAGCTAAGAAAATCTGGTTATTTTTCAAAATAAAAGATTTCTGGGATTCAAAACAAAATTATTTATTCTTGCTTCCGTGGCCTGCTGGCAATTGATCCATGGACCAGAACTGGTCCGCGGCCTGGTGGTTGGGGACCACTGCACTAGAGGACAATTGTGTCACGTCTGTATCAAAGTGTACAGATGTGTGTGTTTGTGCAAGTGCTTCTAAGTGAGTGAGGCAAGCCAGCAGTTGGGATGCAGTAATAATACCAAGCAATAAACACTCTCCTTGTCCCTCTGGCTGCTCTGTGAGCTTGAAGCTCCACCTCAGATTCACCTAAGTGCTCCCATCTGCTGCTTAAGTATTCTTCACTGTTTTGCTTTAAGTCGAAGTACATCAGAAGTGAAAAGCATTTTGGAAATTTGAGGAACAAAAAAAAAAAAAAGGTTTTGATTTGCTCCTGCAGTCACACTTGAAAGTGTAGAACGATCACAAGTACATGTAATTAAATTTCAAAACCTTGAGAAAATGAGCAACTTTATCTGCTCGAAGAAACTGGGGGGGGGGGGGGGGGGGGGGG
>BSAI01000119.1:11138103-11245513 GCA_036245035.1 Adrianichthys oophorus | reverse complement strand
GCGGGGGGTGTGTGTACTTCTAGCTGTTGTTTTTTAAAAATAATTATGTGTGAATCTGTGACCAGACAAGTTACTTTTTTTTTTTTATAAGACTGATCTGTGCAGACATGTGCAGTCACTTTACATCATTAAAAAAAACAAAAACAAACAAAACTTGTAATTTTGTGGAAGGTGTTTCAGATTACACACAATACTTGGACATTGATGGACAGAGGGGGTGTGATATCAAGGTTCTGTGCTAATTAATTTCCTGTTTTTCTACTTCAAGGCCTTCATCTTGGTCAAATATGGCCAGGTGGGTGGAACAACCATGCCTTGAGTCACATGTTTGTCAAAAGGCCATGCCCCTACTGGAGCCTGAATCAGTATCGAGCGTAAAAAACAAAGAGATGAATGTGTGTACATCTACCAGGCCAAATGCTTTTTCTTTTTTTAAATTAGGCTGCAACTGTTGATTCTGCTGAAGGTTACATTAGTATTTATTGATTGAACTAACTTGGTTGGGCAAAGAGCTCCCTATGGATACTTGGTGAACTGTAGCTTTTTTTTTTTTCCCCTTTGTTCTTTAGTTGGCACGAGGAGTTTACCAATAGGGGCGGTAAAAATTCTGCAAGATATTGAGGGAAGAATATATATCTGTTACCGTGACTGTAAACGCTTTTCTAGATGACATATATTTTTATAGGGAATATATCTACAAAAAATTAGACTCAAAATGTCATTTTTTGAGTATTTTTTATTCAAATTGTTGTGAATCATGAGCAGACCTAAAAAAATGCTGTTTGAAAAATGTATCATTTGCGATGTAGAAAATATTCTGGACAGACCATAAGTTCCCTGCTCCAAGCTCTCAATAACGGGAAGGGGGCAGCGTTGCTTCGTGCCAACAGTCCCACCCACTATTCAGAGGAGAATTTGTAATAAAATACTGCAGCTCTGCAGAAGCTTTGTCCTAGAAAATGACGCAGCATAATCATAATTAAAAGACCACTGAACGCTTTTAATATAGAGCAAGAAATTATCAGAGTAGGAGTTTAAGCATTTGATAACTATTGGATCTTTTGAGTTTTTTTTTTTTTTTTAATACATAAACACTTTTAATTTCCAATCAAGTCTACAGAGTGCTAAAAGAAAATATTTATCAGCATATTTTCAACAACAGTTTTCTTAAACTTAACATATGTTGTTTTTTAAAAGCACTCTATGTAAAACACTTCTATGGTTTGTAAATGAAAACACTTGAATGCCTTTTGCAGGTATAGATGTGAGTTAAAGCTACAAACGATACGCCATGACCCGCTTTACTGGCTCTGCCTGACCTTCAGCGACAAGCACTTACGGCTTGTCGATTCTGCTCATCTTAGCATGTGAGGTCTTTTGTTAAAGGGAGCGGATTATGTCAAAGACAACATCAAGTCCAGGGGGAGGTATTTTTATCCCCCTGCTTGATGTTTGACCTACTCACTCTCCCTGTGCAACAACAACCAGAAGGATATGAGCTGTGCATTTTCCTATGCAGGTTTGCTCAATCTCCTACTTTGGGCAATTTAATGTTAATTGCTAAAAGGAAGGTGTTTCTTGGGTATGATGCTTAAAGACTTTCAAGCCGCTGATGCAGCTTTCTTAACCCACTGGGAGCTTAGTGGGCCATAGCTAGCTTCTGGAAGCCTTCCAGATGGAATAAAAAGGTGTAACTTGTGTGATGGCGGGACACCTGAGGAGGCGGTTCTCGTCCTACACGTTGGTCCATTTACTGCTCTGTATGAATACTGTCTTTGCTGCTGAAGCAGCACAAAGGCTAGCAGGACGAGGTTATAACTTCTGATTTGTATAAAATCAAGAGGGGGAAGATAAATGAAAAGGAGCAGCTGCAGTGGAAGCAGCTTTTGAAAGTCCATCTATTGTTAATTTGATCTTCTTTTATCGTTGTACAACGCCTCGTGACCAATATTTTCCTCCAGAATAAATAAGTGTGACAGCCTCAACCTGCCTGCAACAAAACAACAATGGAAAGAGTGTTGAACGACTTCATCCACACTTAAAGAGAAAAAATAGCAGCCAGAATGCAGGGTGACGAGTTTTGTTCTTTTTCTTGCCATTATTTTGATTTAAATCAACTTTAAAATCAGAGTCCTGGAGCTTTTTCCATTATATGTTGGAACAAAAAGACCCATGTTTTATAGTTTTTTTTGGTGCTCTGCCGTCCTTGTATGTTTTTCTTCTTTAGATAGTGGAAGCTGAATAGTGGAGCCGGTTATTAAAATAACTGTGCAATTCGTGGTGCAAGCACCAAATGGGGCATGGATGCACATTAGGATCCAGTCTTTCAGAAAAGCACATTAGCCATGAGAAAATCCAAGATTTTAAAATAAAATATACCTATAGCAGGATTTTATAGTTACCCCTCACATTAAAGATTGCATTTTGTGCGTTAGCATCCTATTTTGTTGAGACAGGGGCAAAAAGACATTGAATATTTTTGTAGCAATTGAGTGTACGGCCACCATCTTTACAAATGGCCCCCAATTTGGATGTTTTTTTTTTATCCATGGCCAACGTGCTTTTCTGAAAGACGGGATCCTGAGGTACATCCATGCCATATTTGGTGCTGTACCACCAAATGTATAATTTGTCTGAAATATCAAAAGAACAGAATCCGCTTGAATGCATGTCATCGTAACTTTTATTGATCATGCAGACTCATTATAAACCAGCAGTGACCTGTTTTTTTCAACTAAAGGTATATATGAGGTGCAGAGGAGAGAACTTAAACCTGTTTAATGCTTGTGTGTGTGTCCTCTCATAGGTTTTTTTTCTTTTTGTTCTCATCTCCTGTTTAGTGTCCTGATTCAGCCTGCAAGCAGGATCTGCTGGCCTACCTGCAGAGAATCGCTCTGTACTGTCACCAGCTCAACATTTGCAGCAAAGTGAAGGCTGAGGTGCAGAATCTGGGTGGAGAGCTCATCGTATCTGGGGTGAGTCTGTCCATAAATAACTCGGGTATGTCTTGATTCTCCTTCACTTAAGCTATAGATAGAATGTTAGTGGTAAGTCATGAGACTTGATCCTTGTAACACCAGTTTTTACGCTCCACATGCTACGTGGCTCAAAACCCTCTTAGTAGTAGGTCAAGATGGAGCTCAGAAGATAAAAGGAAAGGTCATGCAGATTAACACTGATGTGGTATTAAGTGAACTATGCGCTACAGGATTTCTCCATTTATGATTTTCAGAAATTCCTGCTCACAATTATATTGTTTAATTATTTTTTATTTTTCATCTTATTTATTTGTCTTGCTGTTGGTACATTTAAATAACCCTTTAATTCAGGTGTTGACATTCTTTCAAGCACCGTAACTCTTCAACCTTTAATGCAATTAACGTAATTCCAGTGGATTCTGAAGCAGAGAAAAGCAGCCTTGCACTAACTTTACTGTAAAGTGTTGCATTGACTTGCGCAGGAGTGAAGTGCTTATACAATCTATGTAAATTGGCTGATTCTGTTGCAGAGAAAAGCATCTTTGCACTGTTATACAACAGTTTACGTTAGTAATATGTTGCGTATTGGTGCAAAGCTGAAAGGAAAATCCAGTTTTCTCTGCGCCAGAATAAGCTGATTCACGTTGATCTCACAAATGGTCAAAGAGTGATGGTAGGTCAAAGAGTGTGTGTTATTTCAGTGTCATACAACAACATCTCCGGCATTAAAGGGTTGAATTGTTAGTTGAGATGCTGGGATTGTTTTTTTTTTTTCTTTCAAATACATGCCAAATAGGAAAATATTTATTTTTTTAGTAGTGTAATTAATGATGATGCTGAGTTTCATTCTCTGTAAAAGTAGAGCTCCAGGTGCCTGCTAAGTGCTGGAATATTTACAGACCCCGCTGGCCCTTGTAGTCGTGTTTCTTCCCAGAGACCTGAAGGTTTTACTATTTGAACAAACTACAGCGGGAAGGAGTGACAGACAAATAATGGGAAGGCTTTCCATCAGCCTGGATTTTTTTTATCCACCCCTCCACTCCGACGGACTGTAAAACTGTGATCAACACTCAGACAACTGTTTTTCGCCTGTTAATTTTCAGATGCCCATGTTTTGTGGAAACATATTTCCAAAGAACAAAAAGAAGTTCTGTAAGGAAAGGGCCAGGGTTAAAACAGGAAGGAACTGATTTGAGGCATTATTTTGCGAGGGTGCTTGATTTTTATTATATGTTCCTTGTTATCTGGGCCTCTATTTTCCAAAAAGTAAGACCTGTGACAATCAACAGATTTTGTTTTATTGCTTTTTTCATATAAAGAATAGGCTTTACTAAATTTTACCACTGAATGAACAATGGCAGGAAAGGGGCTACTTAAAAAAAACCCAGTCAAGTTTTGATTAAACTGTGACGAGTTCTTTCTGAAACACAAAAAACTTTTTCCTATATTGTGCTTCTGAGGTTCACATTAATGAAAAAAAGAGCTTTTGTCATTACTCACATCCTGACTTGGCTCTTTCAGGTTGCATAATTTCTGTAACATGCAAGCCCTGCTGAGAATCTTACCTTTTGGTGGTTTCCTGCTGGAATGCACACTCATTAAAACGAAACTGTTGACTTGTCTCAGTGTGTTGCTGGAAGAGGCCCTGTGGCCGCCGACCCCTAAATGTCAGCCAAACAACACAGATGGAGAGAGAAATACACCTGACTCCTGCCTTTGCTCATTAAGAACTGCCAAAATAAGATATTGTATAGAGAAGGTTATTCTAATCTAATTGGTCGTCTTTACACAGAAAAGGTTTTTCAGATGGCTAATATGCCCTATATCATTGCAGCCTTGCCTCCTTCCTTACACCTTGATTGTCTTTACGTTGTAGCTGGATAGCGCCACATCTCTGATCCAAGCAGCCAAGAACCTGATGAACGCCGTGGTGCTGACCGTCAAAGCCTCCTACGTAGCTTCCACCAAGTACCAGAAGGTGTACGGCACGGCTGCGGTCAACTCACCTGTGGTATCTTGGCGCATGAAGGCACCCGAGAAGAAGCCTCTGGTAAAGCGGGAGAAGCCAGAGGAGTGTCAAACACGCGTACGGCGAGGCTCCCAGAAGAAACACATCTCCCCCGTCCAGGCTCTCAGCGAATTCAAGGCCATGGACTCCTTCTAAGAGGTTCAAGGAAAAAGCAGCAAAAAGAGTAAAAAGGAAAATAAAAAAAAGATAGCAACCACACAAGTTGGTTTAAAAAAAAGTATCTTTTTACAATGTGTTAACCCACTTCTGTTTGCTCCCTCGTGTGCTTGGTGACACCTCAGGAGGACTGCAGTTAAGGATGTTCGCGCTCGTGAACATCGTGCTGTTACAGACAGCCAGCACACTCCCAACTGTATTTATTGATCTTATTGTAGCTTAACATGTGAAACGAGCAACTTCTGAAAATACTGAAAACATATCAGAAGAGGACAAGTGGCATTTAAAACATAAAAAAATTGTGGCAGTTAATATTTTAGCTATATCATTGTTGTGCTACTGACTGGCTGTGTGTGACCACACTAAAAAGCCTTGAATAGTTCAATAGAGGAGCTGTTTTAACGTACAGATTAATTCAGGCATTTTTAAAAATACTTTCTTTCTTTTTTTTATTTTTATTAGGTTTTTCCCATGTAGAGCAGAATATACAGTATATGTTATGTTTAAAATACTAGGCTTGTTTCCTTGTCCCTGATGAGTACAATGATGTTATCCTGGTTTGCTTTTCTTTTGGAAATCTTTTTGTAAACCAAAGCACACTCATGGTTTACGGTATTCCCTTTATGAAACCATCTTATCGAACTTCTCCATTTACTCTGATGAGCTTGTTTGGAAGTTGTGTAGCGTATAATATAGACAAGAGAGGTTTGGCTAGTTGTGGTTTTGCTCCAACAATAGAATTCCTGCATACAGTAGCTTTATATTCACCCCCTTCTCTAATAAACCCCTCAACTTGACCCTCAGCGCTTCCTGGTGTCATTCTTGCCCGTGAGCCATACAGCCTCAAGGTTTTTCTTTAATGATGTGTTCGTTACTTATCTGTGATCTGCAGATGAGAAGAGCCCCGTTCAGGGAAAAATCTATAACTACTAAAAGCCTGTAACAATGGAGGAATTGATTCGGGGTCAGAGGTCAACTCCTGTTTTTTTATTGTGAGTAGAAATAATTGGCTTTTCCTTCACAAGATCACATATCAACAGGTCTTGAATAGATCCCTTCCCTTAGAGTTGTTGTTCCCTCAAAAATCAAAGGTCCTAAAGCTTTGTGGACGAGGTTACCAGAAAACATTTTACACAAATGAACATGTTTTTTTTTTCCGGTTAAGAAAGTCTTAACTTCTGTCAATGAGCAGACCTCCCCTCACCACTGGTTATTTCTCTGTGTTTTTCTATTTCTGCTTGACATTTCTCTCTCTCTAAGTCATTTCTGTGGAGGGAAGGACTCAATATTCTCTCACCGATCACTAGAGACCAGCTGAGAATCAAAGGTCCGGACCCGGACAAAAATCCGGCAGTATCACAGCGAGTTTGACATTTACGGGGTTAAGTGCGGTGGCTCGACCACTAATGTATGGATTTCCATTAATCTTAGTTCAGAATTTCATGTTCCTCTCGGAGGATGAACTGTTATCTACGGATGGTGACCGCAGTGAACTCGGGGAAACTCAGGCCGCCCTCCTAAAAACAGCATTCAGTCACCAACACATATTTCAGCGAGAAAGCGGAGCTGGGGTTTCTGTTCATGCTGCTGACTCCTCTGTCCTCCTAACATTTACTCAAATCAGCTGTTTTTAGTTATGAACGTTAGCCTTTCTATAAAAGCTATTCGATTGTCTTTATTTTATTTTGGAATATTAAAGACCCACTTTGATGAAAATTGTGTTTTTGGTATTTTAAACATGTTCTTGTAGCACGGACGGAGGACATATAGAAAAAAAACTAAGCCTCAAATTGACTTTCTAAGTATTTCTTTATTTAAATCGTTGTGAATCAGGAGCGGATGAAAAAGGCTTTTTTAAAAAGTGCACGTAGAAAATATGATGGCCCCCCTGCTCCGCTCCTTTCCAATGCATCCACTTGTAAACAAATAGATCAATCATTGTCTTTGTTTTTCTTGTCTGAGCTGCTATCTAGTTAAAAACTGTATGGTTGGATAGCTCCAATATGACTCCAATATTTCATTTTTGTTGCACATGTAATGTTATGTTGGGGTTTTGAGGGACTCTAAGCTAGCAGGAGAGCATGTAAACAGAGAGCATTCAGCAATGGAGAGAGAAAGAGCGGTGGGGTCGCTCTGCACCAGCAGTCCCGCCCACAACTTAGAGGCATAATTTTTAATGAAATACTGCTGCTCTGCAGAAACTATGTCCTAGAAAACGACTCCAGTTTTTTTTCTTTTGGACTAGACCCAAAATTGTCTGGAAACAATTTTGAAATAGCTCAATAGATGATCGGAATGGGTCTTTAAATGTAAATGGCTCAGCTCTTTTTTTTTTTTTCTCGCGCATTTCCTCTGTTTCATTCATTGTACATATTTTAACTACTAGGTCAAACTTGTAGCAAACTTGCAAACCAAGATCAACGTAAATGAAAAAGTTTTTTGTCTTTCATATATTTTACCCCTCAGCCTTTCTCAGGTGAGTACGACTGTCTTCAGTTCACTCGAGGAAGAGCTTCTTAAAAATAGATGCCTGACGATGAAGAGATCACCGGTCAGCGAGGCAGAGAGGTTGAACCTCTCCTCAAGCAAAGACAGAGAAAAGAGTGGAGACTTTCAATGTGAAGATCTCCAGAGCGGCTTTTTGGAAAACCACTGAGACCTGACAGCGACCTTCCTTCATGGTGAGTGGTTCTGTTGAATCAGGCCGCTTTAGGAGGCAGCACAATGCATTCCTTTCACAGAGGATCTTTATCAGGTCCCTGAAGGCATCACATGAGCACGCTACTGTTAAAATGGCTAATTGCTGCACACGACCTTGATCTCTCACGAATCAAATCAGAAGCATCGACAAGCAGAGCTGTCCCAATAATGGTTCACGCAACGCTAGTTAAGATAATTCTGCCGCTCAGTCATTGATAATGAATGAGGTTTAGGATCTAGCCGCATTGTACCGCTAATGACCATTAAACACAGCATGCACAAGACATCCGTGCATCTCCAGAGCACTCTCTGTTTAGGAAACGGGGCCACAGGGGAGAGGTAGCAACACATTTCAGTTAATGGAGGGATTAATTCCTGACTGTGGTGCCATCTCAACCCAAATAATCATGACATGTATCCATCTCCACTATCCAAATAAAACAAGGCAGGATGGCAGTTAGCCCGCCTTCTGGAAATTAAAGGAAGAAGTAATTAAAAGGACATTATTGTGTCAGCAGAAAGGCCAGTGCAGGACATAAGCACTTTAAATGGGTGGGATGTCTGTGATGCCGCGTATTTGAAGGATTAAAAACCCCCAAATCTAATCTAGTTAAACGCACCTCCCTCAGACAGCATACATAGAGGAAAATGACTGTCCTGGTCCCAGAAGGAAAATGTTGACGGATAAGGCACAGCCAGCTGCTGTGGTGTGTTCGTTTGGCTTTGGCCCTGCCGCGTAAGCGGACTTCTGACACTGAAAACGTTGCCATCTGCACATATGGACATCAGCGGCGTAAAGGGATGTCTGCGGAAAACAAAATCAGTTCACAGTGAGGCAACCTTTTCATAGGAAAGGCACAGAGCTTTAAAAGATTAGGAGGATCGTCAACTTGATATTCTTATTTTATCAGATGTTTCTCATTTTTATGTTTGGGTAACTAAAGCAAAAATGTGATTTCTGACATAAAAATACTTTTATTTAAAAGATTTTTTGCACATTACAACAATTTTTTTGTAAGGTGCAAAGGTCAAACTTAGTCCAGATTTCTTCAACATGTCATCAAGCCAAGCAATTCGAGTTTTTCCAAATCTACATAATAACTACTATTTTGCAAAAGGTACATTTTCAAGCCTGGCTCCACAAATTCTGCCTTCATGCTTCCTTCAGCTCCAGCTCAGCTTTTTCAATTGGCCTCGAGGTAAAGCTGGCAAGACCCCCTCAGTGTGGCTGCCCAGATTCAGAGTCCTCTAAAAGAGTCATTCAATACATTCAATAGGAAAGTCCAGACAGTGAGAATGCTGATAATTAAGCACAAAAAAAGAAAAAAAAATCACAAAACAAGTGGGCAGCATTTTTTTGCCTGATTTTCTTCACTTCTCAGCATCATTTTTTTTCCTTTTAAAACAAACAGAATACACACACCCAAATGGATCTGGCTGCATAACTTAAGATGCAGCCTCTTTCAGCCGGGAAAAGATGACTAAACCAAGCGTCATTCATAATGTCTAAATGTTAACGACTGTTTTCTTGCACCTTTCTTCAAGATCAGCCCATGCTGCTTTTATCAAACAGAGGTTTTTTTCATGCTACATTAAATATAGCCGGGAATAAAAAAGCATGGCAGGAAAAAAACTGAATGATTCAGCTTGATCTGATGAGATCTTGTATGATGTATCATGATTCACATTTCTGAACATTTGTTTAACATCTATTTTTATTTTACATTTCAAAGAAAACAGGCCTTTTGGGGTTGCTTGCCTCAGTTCTCATTTGATGTTCTTTACTTTGAAACACAAGGCTCGGGCACACTGGCATCTTTTAACCATGACTCCAATGCATTTGTTAAGCAGCATCTCTTACCACGCTTTCAGCTCATAAATCGTATCAATAAAAAAGAAAAAAAAAATAATAATAAAGGTGTAATTATCTTTGACCTTGCAGAGTGGGTCGGAAAAACTCGTCAGCGTCGACACTCTGGTGTGCCATCTTTTTGTTCGTCTAGTACCTTTTGGAGTAAGTGTTGCAAATACTCCTGTGTACTGTGAGATCTGAGCGGGGCAAGCAGCTCCATCAAATAAAAACAGCACCAGCATGATAATGGTGCAGACGCACACTGACGCTGATTCAAAGTCTCTCTGGATTTCTGTTCAAGTCTGCAGTAAAAACTCTGCTCTCTCAGTTTTTAAGGTAATTCAATGCCACGCTGACCAGGTTCTTGCTCCGTGTAGCTCCGTCTTTGCACTTCTAAAGTCTGATTGTATAACTTTAAATATGGGTGCATTGTGTTCTGCTGGGAATTACAAATTATTTTATAGAATTCAAAATGAAAGGGTGTTTGAGCAATTTAACAAAAGCAGCTTTTTGCAACCTGCACTCAAGAACTTCAGCAATTCTAAAGATGTGATCATGTGACCTATTGATTTGTATTGGGCTAATATGATGTCAAGAAGCCACACTGAGCAGACATGATATCAGCAAAGTCTGACCTGACAGGGTTTTGGCCATTAGGCTACAAGCAAGGCTGACAGATGTTGAGACATACCTCAAGCGGTTCCAGTGCTGAAGGCTCAGCAGTGAACCTTCACACTATAAGGCATTCTTGCCTTATAGCATGGTTCAAATCCCGGCTTGGGACCTTTTTAATATGTTCATTTGCATGTTGCATGTTTGCATTTTTTCTCCAGGCATCCTGGGACTCCCACAGCCCAAAAAAGGGCTGCATAGATTAACTGGATGCTCTAAATTGTCCTGGGATCTGAATTTAAGTGTCTGTAGTTGTGTGACCCTGCGACAAATTGGCGACCCATCAAAGGTGCACCCTGCCTTCGCCCAACAGTCGCTGGGATAAGCTCAGCAACCCTGTGACCCTGAAAGGGATTGAGTGGGTTTGGAAAATAGAAGCATTTGTGACAAAGGCCACTTTCCAAGGGGAAAAAAAACATTAAAAAGCTGTAAACTATGTTTTTTTTTTACTTTTTAAATGTTTACAATTTAAGGCATAAAAAGGCCTGATACTGGTGGAAAAACTCAATTCTAATTTTCAATTAAAAAAAAGAAAAAAACATGATGAGGATGAAGAAAAATATAATCTCCTTTAGAGGCAAGCTAGATTTGAAATATACAATCTCACAGTATTTTTAATGAGTGCCACTGCAGAAGGTCTGACCAAACTTCTCAGATCAATCGAGAATACTTCAGAGTTCCCGACTCTGTAGATAGATCTGTCCTTACACAACCCTCTTTGGAGAAACGCAGCTCAGCTGGAGCGCTTACTCAACACATGTAGTTACATAATCCAACAGGACTAATAAAGAGCAGCATCACCTACATTTTAATGAATTGGTCCAATGAGGTCCACGCCAGCGCACTCAAATGAAACGTACATTAAGGGGTAATGGGCAAAAAAGTACTTTTGAAAATAGCTAACAAGCAGACGAGCAGAAACCACCCTCCACAGTGGCTAAGTAAGTTTGATTCAGGTGCATCTGAAACACAATGGAAAACACTCATTTACAAAAATTTTTCTCATAATTGTCTTCCTTATTCGTCTTGGTAGCTTCTTTAAGACCCACTCCAGTGAAAACTGTGTTTGTGGTGTTTTTAACATGTTCTTGTGGCATTTTTCTGATGATGAAGGACAGATATAAAGAAACTTATGATTAAAATAGCATTTTCTGAGTATTGATTCAAATTATTATGAACCAAGAACAGTTAAAAAAAAAATGTTTGAAAAAGATTTTAGTTGTGACATAGACACTACAACTGTTGGACCAAAAGCTCCCTGTTCCGCTCCATTCTGATTCATCCACTTGCAGACAAATCGATCCATGTTTTCCTCATCTGAACTGGCATCTAACTCAAAACAATACGACTGGATTGCTCACTATTTTTGTTCTACCTGTAATGTTAGGTTGGAAGTGTGAGGAGCTGCAAGCTAGTGGGAGAGAGTGTAAACAAAAGGATAACAGGATGTGGGGGCGGGCTTAGTCCGCGCCAGCAGTCCCGCCCACAACTAAGAGGTGACTTTCTAATAGACTACTACTGCACTGCAGAGACCATGTTGTCTAGAAAACAACGCATTTGTTTTCAATCTTACTGGAAAAACTGTATAATCATAATTAAAAGACCACTGGGAATCAAAAAATGATCGGTTGCTTTTCTTTTTTTTGTTTTTAATTAAGTCCCTTAAAATCTCCTGCCAATATTTGGAAAAGAAAAAAACCTGGGATCTATACCTTATGCGGCCATAAAATACCCAGTCCAGGCTAATTATTTTTTTAGAGAAGTGAACTTGAATCATTGCATTTTGATCTGAAAGTACGCTGTAGTCCCCTGCATGAGCGGCAAATGACTTATACACAAAATAACCATTTTTCTCTGTGCGCTACATAAAAGGTCACACTACCCCCTGCATTTCCACGGAACATTTGTGCCGGACATAAATCATGCACGCCGCAGACATCTAAATGTGAACGCGAAGCCCAGATATAACAGACCGCGCATACGCCTGTAAAAAGAATTGCTCTTTTGGAACTGCAACGCCTGTGTTATTTATTTCATCTGCATTGTTGATCTTTCTCTGGGACCCTGGCTGCATATTTTTACAGGTTTTCACGGATCACACCCAGTGCGTCTCTGCTGGAGGTTACTGTATATCTTTGTTCTCGTGTGCGTATCTATCGTCAGTCATGATTTGTACAAAATCGGAGCAGCACAACAAGTGCTCTAGCTATTTATTGCTTTTTGGTTTTGTTTTTTCGAGGTGCAGCTAACCTCCACAGGTGCCTCCATAAAGCTCACAGATGGAAGATGTTGAACAGCTGCTGTCAAACCATCAGCTGACTCACTGGCTGATACATGTTCTTAGCACTTTGGATGTTGTCAGAAGACGCCGCCTTTCTTGGGCAGAACCTCCTCAATTTACTCCTCGGCAGCCTGGCAGTGATGGACAGTCGGAGGGAGAGGGGAGAGCAGAGGCTACGTTGCTGTCTTTGGGTGGAACAGACAGGGTGGAAAGTGTGAAAGGGGACCATGTCCACAGTGTTGTGCTGACCTTAAGAGTGATGGATGTTTCAGGCTGGAGAAAAAAAAAGTGAGGAAGATAGGCAATGTGAGCGAGGGTTAGAAAGCTGTAACTATTGTCTTGTTACAGCTGCTTGTTGGGAAGGCGGTGACTCCTGGCCAGAGCTCCTCTGGTCAAAGATCTGATCACAGCCTTGCCAGTTGTTGTGTATGACATCTTGATAACAAACAAAAAGTTTTTTTTTTTAATACATTTTCTTAGTAGTAACTATAGAAGTTTATTTTATCTTGGGAAGTGTCACAGTTTAATACAGATAAACACTAAATTGAAGCTTGTTTATTAAAGAGAAGAGGTAGTATTAAGTTTAAACTAACTTTCACTTGACAGTCTTCACTCTACTCTCCAGACAGCTTCACAGTCACACAAGATCAGTGGAGACATTGGGGACACAGTGCTGTCAGGTGTACTGCGATCATTCTGTTTACATCAGAGTTTTACTTCGCTTTGTGATAAATGTGTTAGCTTTTTATATTTCTACCATACCTACACATTCCTGATCAGGGAATATCTGTGCTGCTCCTTCTCATTCCCACTTATATCACACGTCACATCTCATCTCTTTCAGCAGTCTGAAGTCGGCCGATCAAATGCCACAGCGTGGCCACCTGCTAAATTTGCTGAAAAACTTACATTTAGGTTCATCAAGCAGTGGCCTTTTGGGATATGTGATTGCAGTCTGCACGTTCATCACAGGCCTGGTGCGTACATACAGTAGCAGCATCAAAAGCGAAAAATTAGATCTTAGACCTTAGGTGAGCTAGAAAGGCATAAAAGTTCCTAACAAGCTGTTACTCAACTGATTCTGTGATTCTGGCTTACAGGGTTGAGGTGCAACCTGATGCTATGGGATTCAATGTGAGGGCTACAAGAAAAAGCAAGGCAGAAGAACCCACAAAAAAGTCCTTCAGGTGAAAGTTATTTATGAATGAAAAAAGTAACCAACTTCTGTTTAAACTCATAAAAATTGGCTTTTTTGTCAGATATCAGCACTAATACACAGCCTTAATTGTGCATTTTGAATGTAAGCTGAATGCTCAAGCATTTTACTGTCAGCACTTTTAATTGTGTTGTACAGTCTGTATAATAACAATGAAGTGCTCGGTTCTGTTCTCATTGTATTTCTCTGTTACGCCTGCTCAAAGGTGTAGCATCACAGCGTCCTCTCTGTGTGTCTGTGGATTTTACTCAGGTCTTCTATCCCGCTGCAGCTACAACCATGCTTTCATTTGGCTGTTGACACTCATGGGTGCACTGTTGTTTGATGCTCCACCCATTGTGACACATGTTGAAGGAAAAGCATTAAATAAAATAATGCCAAACAACTTATTGCTGGAAGATAATTTATTTTTATACATGTCTTAAAGGTAGGGGCAACTAAGCCAAACAAACACACTCATCTCATTTTTACGTTCTATCATGAATTAATTTAAGTTATTTATTGATGTTTTTCGCTGCTGTAGCTCTTGCAATGGAAAACGTCTGTAAACCTTTGCTCCAGTTTGATAAGTAACCCAACATTATTATTTACTGTAAGCAAACCTCCATGTGAACTTGTAGAACTTGTCCATAAATGAGACTCAAACATTTCTATATGCGGGAGGCTGCAGTTCTCCTCGGGTTAACTGCTCGCTGTAGGTCTCTCAACAACATTTCCATGTGATTAAGGTCACAACTTTGATTTGGCATTCCAGAACACTTCCTTTAATTCTTTGTCATGCAACTGCGCATCAAAAATGTATGATTTCAGCCTGAGTTTTGTCAGACTGCCTCCTGGCATTGTTTTTTTACTTGGTGTAAATGCAGCTGACAACAATCCACATATATGGATTTCTTTTTTTTTTTTTTTTTGCTTGGCTGCACTACGGTCACACATCCCAAAATGCCACCACGCGCCAACCTAAATGCAAGTTTTTCAACAAATTCGTCAGGTACCAGTTGCATTTTTACACGCTTCACAAAAGCAATTTAACAGCTTTAAAAATGTGTGCAGACTTGCTGTAACTTCATGAAGTATTTTCAAAACCAATGCAAGAAACAGATTTTTTTACCTCATTTTTTTTAAACATCTCCTGTTTCCACTTGAATCATTAAATACCTCCACACTTTCTGCTAACTGTTCAACAAAGTGCCGTCTACCTGGAAAACTGCTGAGAACTTAGCCAAAAATTAACCGAGGAGATCATTGGAGCGTGCTGCAGATCTGCACACAACTGAGCACTTCTTTCCTTTATTGTCTACTCCACCAGATGGTGCCTTAATGAGCCAAAGCTGTCACAGTTTAAAATACACGGCGTATGGGATGGAGTGGCGCAGAGTGAAATATCCTTCGCAAATTTGAACAAGGTCAGAATAAAGTGTCCAGAATGGCTGGAGAAGCAGCTTGATTTATGTCTGTCTGTAATTGAATTAGGAAATAGAGTGACCTCCGCTAAGCCCGAAAATTCTCTCATTCAGCAGGGTCTGCAGGAATCATTTCTTGCCATCATCCTGATTCTCTTTGCAGCTATTAGCCATGTTCTGAACATTAGCTCTGAAAGAGCAGACTAGAGATGGCCGCATCAGCTGGGGAACATATTTACCCATCAGGAGGGTTGTTCCTTTTATTGAGGTTAAAGAGTGGATAAGAGGCAATTGATGAAATTTCCTCTTGCTGGTCAGCAGCTTTTATGGATTGTTAGGAGCACAGACGGCGCGTGATATAAATCAAGCTTTAGAATAAAACTATTTGCTTTGATGTTTCCTTTTTTTCTTCTCTCTTCTGTGTGCTCAAAGACAAGCCATTAGTGTCACACAGGGATGGAGTTGATTGACTGGAGGAGGCTAAAGGTCTATGAGAAAAACAAAACAATGAAAAAAGAGGGGAGGAGGGGGGCACAAAGGAGCATTTCTCTTCCAGCAGACTCTTTTTCATGCTGATTCAAGAGGAACAGTTACAAAAACATTTCTGTCTTAATGTGGCTGAACAGCACCTCTTACAAGAAGCTGGCAGAATGGTTCGTAACGCTCAGTCAAGCGTCTTCTGAGCTAACATTTGTTAATTAAAGCTCACGCATCGTCTGCGGCTGATAGAATCTCAACTTGATAGTATTTGGTAGGAAACCAAATTACTTTGTGAAATAAGATTTGAAGGGAGATGGTGCCACTTGGTAGAGTAAGAACATTATGGGACAAATGAAATGCATCCGTTTGGAGTTTTATTACAGTGCAGGCAGAAAGTTTGCAGACATTTCTGTCTAAAAAGGTGGTGGACCGAGTGAAGGATGATTCATCCACAGCACTGCACCATGACTTATAATTGAACTTTTATTCTGGGAGAATAGTTCAGTTTAGCTGACATTAATTTGGTGATATGTGTGAAAATTTGGGAGAATGTTTTAAAATGTTTTTGAATAAGGAATACAGCATTATGCTTTGGAAAAAGGGCCAACAGATGCTGCAGCATATGGCATTTACTTGGAAAAGAATTAGTGAAACAAGTGAAAGAAGTTTAGACAATAACAGCCTGAGCTACCTTATGTCTGATTGATACTGGTCAGTCTCATGACTGTTTACAATGTCTCCTTTGCATTCATTGACTGTATTTAGAGAACTGGACTGAGTGCCCCCCCCCCCCACAAATAGGAAGTACCTGCTGGCTCCAAGAAGTCAAAATCTTGCTCTGATACCTTTTTCATTACATCTTCTTGCTAATCCTAATTTTTTGGACTCCAGTCCGTCCCCACTCCCCCTTGGCTTTCGGAGAAGTGGTTTGTCCAGCCACCCCTGTGTCTGTAACTATGGCAATATGCACGTTTTGTGTCATGTATGATGTTTTTGTACTTCCAATTAAAACTTTTGTCGTTTGTGGCAAAAATGGTCAACAGTGTTCTACACGATGTTAATGTACATTATCACGTTGGTACATAACCCTTATTATAGAATAAAATTGTATACATTTTTTTTAAAGTACAACAAAATTTATTATTTTCGAGCCTGGACCTGTTTCCTTTTTCTACAGCTTTTTGCCGCAAAATTGACGTGTCGACGGACTGGAAATAGGACTCCTGCAAAAAGCTGGCATTACAGAGAGATGGCCGTCAGATGCAGACATGACAGAGGCGATGTAAACATTTCAATTGATTAATGAACATTCTATTTTTTGTGCCAACGTAATGGAGACACACCGCAGATAAACCAGTGTAAAACGTGTAAAAAGGTATTTTGAAGTTAAATGTAAAAGAAAGAAAAATAAAATAATCTTTAGCCCAAAGTGAACAGATTTTTTTTTTTGTTTTGACTTTTGTGTCGGCATCTAAAAAGCGCAACATTTTTTATTTTGATTTGGTCTTAAAGCTACCGAGGCCCAAAGATCTTCTTTTTTTTTTTTCTTTTGTCAGAATCAAATGTTTTTTTGTTTTTTTTTGGCAAACATGTTCATCACATTATGAGGCTCAAGAGTCATGAGGCAAAAAAAGTGAACGACAGTTTGATTTTCCCTCCTAGTCCTCGCTTATGTGGGCATTTTTTTATATCTTTAGAGTTGTCTATTGACCCAACAACACTGCAGGAATATGAGGATTCTTTAATCACATTTCAAGAGACAATTTCCTTTTTTGTGTGTGTGTTTGTGTCTATTAATGAGAATGTTTGTCCAATATAACTCTACTGGACTCAAAAAAAAGAGAAGAAACATTTTCACTTAATATGTAAGGGAAAAGCAAAAGCCCCAGGTTTCTTTGAAGAGTTCAAACCAGGCAGTTTGAGTTGTGGCTCTTTAGGCCAAATGTTTCTGTAAACTATCTTGCAGCGAATGCACATCAGGATGGTCCAGAGGCCTGCTTTTTTTAGGTTCATATTGAGTCTGTAAATGAACTAAAATTTGTAAACTAAAGCATGTCTGTGAGGATCTTTGCACCAAATGGCTGGAGATCAGGAGGGCGAGGCAACACAACTTCTGAAAAACATTCATGGAGTTGTTTTCTGCTCCACCTTTTCTTGGATAATTGTTCTCTTGTTGCAGTTTTAAGAGCAGCGGTTTTCAAACTTTGTTTCAACACTTTTTCTCATCCAAAGTGCAGTTGATCTCTGCGGTATTCACCGGACAAACGCTATCATTCTGAGTTTCTTAAGGTCATCAAACAATACATATTTTTATTTCTTGCAGCCTAATGCATCTCATACCTTTCTCATACTTCGTACATTGGATCATTTTTTTTAAAATAATTACCATTCATTATTGTCTTTTAATGCAGCTTTAAGTTGACTAGATTTAAATCAAACTTACTTTTAGACCTAAAGTTCTTATACTTATGTCAAAAAGTTTATCAACCACACTCCTAATGGAAGAGACAGGGAATCAGAATAAATGCAGCAAACAATATATCAGGATATATTTCAACCCTGTATTGTTCTTTTAAGAAACCCTAAAAATAAAAGATTTCTTTGCTTTGTTTTCATCAACAAAAATCCTTCTTTGTCACTTCATTTCCTAGAATGTAACACAACCAAAACGTATCTATTATCTCTTCTATGACTTAGATGTATTTTTTTTCTGGTATGTAATTTGTATAAAGACAACAAAGAAAAAAAAAAAAAAGAACAAGACAGGAACCTATTTTTGAAGTCACAGAAAAACCAGTCCATGCAGCTGCTTAAGGGTTACATTTATTTTCCAAACCTCAGTCGACATAAGTGGTTGTAGTGAGAGCTCAGACAAATTGCGTAAGTGGTTTCTCAGTTTTTGTCTGTTAAATCCGGAATGGGATTAAAAAATGTTCACCTCATATGCAAAACAGAAAATGAACTCCAGTTTGAAAAAACTGATGTCTTGGACTTCAGGTTTAATCAACAACTGAGCTCCTGATCGTCTAGGTCCGTATATCTAATTTCCTTGTGCGGATTAAAAATGTATTTCTTGTATTGGAATTTTAGTGTTTCTTAAAGAAATCCTTCACTTTTCAGAGGGCAGACTTAAATGAAGGTTTTGTGAGTTTCTTGGACTCCCTCAGTTTCTCACAGTCCCCAGTTATGGGCTTATTTGCTATGGAACCACTTCCAAGCCTGGAATTTTTTACCTCTTTATACTTCAAACTTTCATTTTTAAGAAGCTTTGTTTAGCTGGTAGACTTTAAGTCATCACTTCAGTTTTGCTGCTTAAGCCAGAGGCTGCTGAGGATCTTCTCTCATGTATCTAAACTCTATTGTGTTTCTTTTCCCTTTCCCGTAGCGGTTATCCTCGGTTTGGTTCTGCCGGGCTTTGTTTTCTTTGAAAAATGACCTCCTTTTCCCCAGTTTCACCCACCATCCTGTGCATGTGAGGAGGATCTTCTATAGTCTGTTGATGTGGAGCTTTGGCGTTACATAAACACAGGAAGAAGAATTGTAACTATTTTATTTTAAGGAATATGACCTAAATTTCTGTTTGGATTGAAATTGATATTCTCAATCTTTACCATATTTGTAAAGTGAAGTAAAACAATTAGTTGCCTCATTACTTCACATGCTCTAGGATAAACCCTGAACCAAAGTCATCCTCGTGACGGTGGTGGATAGTGTAGAATAATGCCAAATTGGGCTATACAGGTCCTCACAAGGTTTCAGCAACTTTCAACTTTTTAAACTACAACTTCAAACCTTCAATTTTATTTTTTAAAGATCCAGTCCAATGAAAATTGTATTTTTCTTTGCTTTTAATATGTTCTTGTAGCATTTTTCTCACAACAGAGGACCTATATAAAAGTATTTATGATTCAAATTGTGTTTGAGTATTTTTTTATTCAAACCTTGTTTGATCAGAAAACAGGATAATTGACAAAGCTCCGAGTAATGACGCAGTTACTAAATTGGGCGTGCCAAAGTCTTTCTTCTTCACTCTACTCCGCCCCCTTGTGCGCATTTATTTCCATGTCCGAGCTGGCCTCTGGCTCAAAACTGTACAGCTAGAGTGATCTTTTTGATTTTGGCTAAAAACTGCACAATCATAATTAAAAGACTACTGGGAACGATTTACAGAAGAAAAAAATATGGTTGGAGTGGGACTGTAACACTTTTCCTGCAAACACATATCTCTATTATTCCAGAAAAAAGCATCAGAAATGAAAATGTAGAGCAGTAGTTTCTTAAATGCAAGACATGTTATCCAATAAAAAATGTGTGTATTTACTAATTAATAGAGGTCCTGTGTTGCTAATGTTGATATTGATTTAGATGTTTTCTAAATAAAAAATAGATAAAGTAACTTATTTTGGGCTGCACGGTGGCGCAGTGGTTAGCGCTCCTGCCTCACAGCAAGAAGGTTCCCGGTTCAAGTCCTGGCTGGGGGACCTTTCTGTGTGGAGTTTGCATGTTCTCCCCGTGCATGCGTGGGTTTTCTCCGGGGACTCCGGCTTCCTCCCACCGTCCAAAAACATGCTTCATAAGTTAATTGGTTACTCGAAATTGTCCCTAGGTGTGAATGTGAATGTGAATGGGTGTGTGATTGTGGCCCCTGCGGCAGACTGGCGACCAGTCCAGGGGTGTACCCTGCCTTCGCCCATGAGTAGCCGGGTTAGGCTCCGGCAACCCCGTGACCCCGAAAGGGATAAAGCGGATTGGAGAAGGAATGAAAAATTTATTTTACTATACAGTAAAAAAAAAAGGCATCACAGATAAAGAGGTAAATGCGTTACGAAAACAAAAAAATTTAACAAAATCTGAAGGTTTTTTTCTTATTTTCTGAGACAAAAGTTACATTTAGTTTGCATTTAAAAAAAACGGACATTCTACCCGCCTAATAACACAACAAATAAATCATTTTTGCAGCCTACAAAGAAAAATGTTTATTCAAGGAAACCATTTTCTTTTAAATGTTGTTTAAAACCACTTTAACACTTTTTTTTTTTTCCATGTTCTTTTATCATCTGTCACAGCAGGCTGCTTACTTAGCAGGATGAAAAGTAACACTGCAGACCATATTGTTGACACACATCCATGAAAAGGTCATAAACTCAATAACTCTGAGAACATAAATTGAATTTTCTTATCAATTTCTAAGTAACGTCAAACTCCAACAACTGAAAAATCGATCAAGTTGGCTCGGAATTTCTCAGCTGCTCTTTTCTTTTCTCCAAAATGTACTTCATATACTGCAGGAGTATTGTCTGTTAGTAATCAGACATATGAATGAATCACATACACCAACAGAAATGACAGTGAATTGAAATAATAAGGACGATACTTATGTCAGACTACAGTTTTAAAGACGTTCACTTCTCATTTGACCAAATCAGTTTTTAAAGTAAAAAGCACACTTTCCATATTTGTAATTTTTCTGGACTAATTTCAAAAGCATAATTAAGAAACACAAATCTTCTGAAATTAGATAAAACACAAATGTAGTTAAGAGAAACCATGCATGTTTAAAAAAAAGAATGATGAAAGCTGGAAGAAAACAACAGAAACTTAAAAAAAAAAAACTGAGAAGAAAAACCCAAAAAGATCAGTGCTGGAGTTCAGTCTAATTATAAAACTGATCAGATACAAACCGTTTGAAATGAAAGGACAAAGAAATTACAGTCTACTCCATCAAAAAGTTTATTTTCTTTTCTCTCTTTGTAGTAGCAATATTTTCAAAAGTATGCAAACATGTATTTAAACATGTATATAATTTATCGGCTATATGTTTAAAGTTAAAGTGGGTGAACATTCTGTCCGAAGCGGAAGGCAGAAAGAACGGTCATTTTTATTTACGTCATGGTGTGGCTCTGGCTCTGTTAAAGACCCACTCCAATGAAAATTGTGTTTTTGTTGTTTTTAACATGGTTAAACAACAAGCATCCATTAACAAGCATCCACTTGCTGATGAATAGATCCATTAACGTCTTCATTTTCTCATCTGAGCTGACATCTGGCTCTGTTTTTGTTGTTCTGCTAATGTTAGCTTGAGATTGTGAGGGGCTGTAAGTTAGCGGGAGAAAGGGTTAACAAAGGGATGATGGGATATCAGCCGTGTATTACTTTTGCTCAAACAGCTCAGGTGAATTTCTGATGAACTCCTGCCACTCTGCAGAAAATATGTATTGAAAAAACAAAACAGGCTATTGGATTTTGGCCAAAAAATGCATAATCATAATTAAAATACCACAATTAAAAAAATGAAAACAGAAGAAAATATGTCCAAAATCTGAGCACTAGCCCTCAATATTTTCACAATTTGTGATTTCCATTGAAATACAGAACACATATCCCTGCTGTTTGGAAGAAGTTTTAAAGTATCTTTCCCAGCTTAATGCTCCATTAACCTTATTTGCTACATTGCATGCATGTCTGTCTTATCCTAGAGAGAGATATGGATGGTAATGTCCCAGGGTTTTATACACTATGTGATCACATAAAAACTCGCTTGCTGAGACTGATTCCGTTCCCAGTCCATTAAAATTAACCTTGCCAAGTCTGCAGAGTAATTCAGTCAGTTTTCACAGCATGCTACTGTCATGTTAGCCAGTGGCTAATTCTGTCTAATTGAGTAATGACAACAATTTCATCAAGTGACATCTGCACCACAAGGTTACCCCCAATAATTGCCAGCTCCACACAGCGAAACTCAGTCGAGCCCACTTGCACAACGGCGCTCACTGCAGGAGAGATCCTCAAATCCAATAAATCTAACTGCAGGTAGCAAACACATGGAAGTACAGGACTGCAAACACATATACCCATGAACGGAGATGGCTTTGGCATAGCTTGATCTTGCATGCAGTTTTATCAATTCCAGCCTTGGCATTTGACTGTCACAGGAAAATGTACCTGAACCAGCTGGTAGGGAATGTTTACATTATCTGTTTTGTGTTCAATTATTGTCGCTTTACAACAGGGATAGGAACTCCAGGCCAGATTTCCAGATATCCAAGCCCTACTCATGACTGATTACCTGCTTCCGATGTGTCCAGCCAATTAGAACATGTTGGGAAAACATGCAGGAATGCAGCTCTCGAGGCCTGGGGTTGCCTATCCCTGCTCCACAGTGACCTGAGCTCAAATCTTCTGTGGAGATTGTTCATAAAAGTGGGGAATCTGCTTTTCTATTTCTCAAAAGAATGTAACCATCAATAATTTAGGTGCATTAAAACCTCAAAAAAAAGAAAGGCAATACTTTTCACAAATACTTCAAATTTCAAACTTAATCTAATAATTTAAATATTATAAAAAACACATTATCTTCAATTATATTCATTAAAATTTTAATATAACATACTTCTTTCAGCTCCATTTTAACTGCCATTTTTTATTTTTAAAAAAAGGGGAGGAAAAGCATACTTTTAGGACAGCTTTGTCTCCATAGCAGTCTGAATGTAATCCTTTCCCCCTAGTTCAGTTTCTTTTTAGTTTAATTTGTTTTCTTCTTTTTATGTCAGATTCCAAACTCAGGATGACCCAGAAGTGTCTTGTAGGCATCAATGATAAAATCTGATTAAATTCTCTTTAAGCTAAGAGGGGAGATTTACTGATTCTTCTGGTATATATATGAAGTACTCTCTTAAAGGAGATATTTGTGCACCACATTTTATTTTAGCTGCAAAGTCATTCTTGATTATTTACATGAGCTGGGACTGAATGGATATTTAATGGATTTAAATGGATATTTAAACAAGTAAAGGATTGAAAAAAAAGGATTTTAGGAAAATAGGAGGTCAGGACAATAAAGGCATGAATCGACTGGTCGGGATTGGCTATGAAAAGTAACATATTAATTTTTGTCTTTTTCAAACGCTGCACATATACACCAGTGTTGAAGTCACTGACTATTATCCTACAAAACACCGCCATCCTCCTTCCTTGTTTATCGCTTGATTTAGAGTTCACTCTGTTGCACTGTTTTAATAGCTGCGTGTTTGGAGCCACTATTGTCCACAATTAGCACTGTCCAGAAACTGTGGAAGAGTTTTAGAAGCACACCTAGCTTAGTTGTAATAGTTACCACTAAACAGTGCTCTATTTTGAATCACGTCGAGAACCTCGGGTTTATGCTTTATTCAAAATTCACAGCACTTTTGTCATTAAATCTCTTTGCTTTGCTCTTTGGTTCCCTGTCCACCTGTGTTCACAGTGTAAGTGAACCACACTAGAGTTCACTTGAATACAAGGTAGCTGCGGGTTTGCAGGCAGACGAGAGGTCGGTTGAGCTTTCACAGCTGCCAAAATGAAGCAGACTATCTGAGCACATTAACTGTAGTTCAGACCAAACAACCCTGATATGAATATATTCTCAAACTCCCACACTGCAGTTTTGTATTTTCCCTCAAAAATGGAGTGGACAGACCTTGTGGATCATAAGGCAACTGATGCAACTTTGTGGTTTCTTTTATACAAATATTTTAGGTTGTCAGATGCATATTTCCAAATATCAGATTCACTGAAAGCCATGAGTGGGTGTAAAGGGCTTGAGGTGAGTTGTACAGTCTTTGAATTGGTCTATTGGTACTCTCTGGGGCCTTCACTTTTATTAAACCTTGTTCATGTCCTTATAATTCCATTCTTGTTGCACTTAATAGTAACAAGAGCTCAGTGCAGGTACGGAGGTGCTGTTCTATCCATTAAAATGTTCGACTGCCCATTAAATGCATCTGTACCTCTTTGTAAGTAGCTCGATCCATCAATATTATGACTGGTATGTTCCCTGAACATGGTCCTGCAGAGACCAATAATAATAAGTTTAGTTTCAGCATGAAATATGGGATACTTAGAGCCACGTTTGGGTAATAAAAAAGAGGAAGGGGAATAAATAGGGGTGCAGACCAAGGATTAAAGATGAGACAAGTATCCACAACAAAGTGGACTTTTTTTTTTTCGTGTCGACCAATACAAATAATTATCAGGACACATTTAATGCAGGGAGGTCTTCAAGAGCTGCAGCTTTGTTGTGATTAATACTTCATATACATTCCACGTTTTAGTGTAAAGTTTAATGAACAGAATCGTCTATATTTAAACCAATTAGCTTCTTATTTTTGAAGTCAACACAGTCAGAAATAACACACAAACAGCTGTGGCACTATCACAGATGCAGGTCTTTCTATTGTTCTGAGCATTTTAACTAGTCAGCTTCACGCCTGCCTGAACTCTGGTCAGACTTGTTAGCGGATTACTTTCAGCTCAGAAACTGTTTAAAATGCACCCAGGCACATGCAGGCACCAACTAGTGAGACAGACATAATTTATGCTTTTTTTTGTTTGTTTATGCTACATATATTTTTAAATACTTAACACACAACTTTTTATTTTTGCATTTTTTATATGCTATAAAAACTCGACCAACAGCAGAAACAGTAAAGACTTGTGTCGGTTGTAGTAGCAGTGGGGTATATTTCTTTCTAGAAAGAAAAAAAATAAAATAAAATCATGCTGCCTGGAGCTAGCCAAATCCAGCATCTGCAAAGTCAGAGCTTTCCACTGTGGAGATCCTCCAGAACCAGTGAAGGATCTAAGCTTGAGTCCTTCAGCTACCTCAGCTCTATCCTGGCCAAGGTAATCACCACATTCTCTGTCTGTGCCAGCAAATGCTTCCAACGAGAAGCAATGAGGCTTTTCCTCCTTCGAGCACAAGAAATACCAGAGCAGCAACCTAAAACATTACAACTAAGCAACCCTACAGCTGTTTCAGCCAAACTTTACCCAGCAGACCATGCACCTGATCCAGTTTGGAAGTGTCCGGATCTAAGTCAAAGGGGGAGACAGTCTGTGGAGACCCCCTTCAGCCTCCAGACTGTCCATTAAGGGCTGAGTAATACTCTCATGTAATCATAGTTTTGACTAAAGAGTGATGGATTGAGCAGAGCTCTTAAATAAAAATAATTTGAGACCAGTTACTATGAGCAGACTTTAATGTTGAATTTAAATAAGGCTGCTAATTATTTTATTCTGAACTATTTAAATATGTCTTTTTTGATTTGAAGCAGCTAACAAGTTGTTCGCTTTACCAATAAGCCAGCAGTGGTTGTTGAATCGTTTTAATTGCAACAGTAAACTCTGAGTTGTTTCAGTGTGATCGATGTTCCTGAACGCTTAAATGAACACAATATGAAAAACAACAACAAATGGCTAATTTAGCAGGTCGGGGAGTTGGGCGAGACTATACCCATTAAAGGAGCCTGTTGGTTGATGCAGGCCCAGCCTCTTTTGCCCAAAGCACAAAGAAACGGAAAACAAAAATAGACTCCAGTCCTGCCAAAATACTTGAACTACTGTCAAGCTGCATTTTTCCTGAACAAGAAAAGCTGGATTTATTGTTTGTCAGAAAGCAGCATTGCATTTAATAGTGTCATTTTCTACTTTTATTTGATATTACACAGTTGTGATACCAGCAGGAAATGAGAGAAGGGAGATGGGAATGAGAAAGTATTCTAAGCAGGGGAGGCAAAGGTTCTGGTCAGTACTTTAATCTCTGGAAGACCAACTCTTTTTGACAGTTCTCAATTTCTTTTTTTATTGGATTTTTTTTTCTTTTTTGATGGAAAAAAAAATCCTTTTGGTCAAGGTAAGTTGAGCTCTGTCTTGGACGGGGTCATTACTGACATACTGGTGGGGAAACTGGCTTACCTAAATCTCCTGCCTGGATTTAAGATTTCCTTACTGTGAGGATAGCCCACTATGAGTCCACCATCCTGCTCAGTGCTGGATCTCCACAAGGCTGTGCTGCTACTGTTCACTATATTCACTCGCAACGGTGTCTAATACCATCTGTGTTATCAACTTTGCAGATGACACCACGCTGGTTAGACTCACAACAGCAATGAGTTTGTTTGTAGAAATGATATGCAGCAGCTAGAATAGAAGTTTGAAGAAAACCTTCACTCAATCACATCAAAAAGACAGAGAGGTGGTCATGAGTTACAGCATGTGCCTCATTGTACAACAATGACACCATGTAGAGACAGTTCCAACATTCATATTTGTTGGCACCTACATATCTTGGACCTCTTTGGGCACCGTACACCAAAGCTGTGGTTAAGAAATCCCAGCAGTGACTATACTTTGAGAGTTCTCAGGAGAAAAACTGGAAAAGCTGCCGATCTCTTTCAATGCAACCGTTGGCCTGGTAATTTGAAACTTTGGATCAGGTTTAAAGTCATTTGGATCAATCAAAGATTTTGGATTGGTATTTCAAAACTTTGTTGGATCAGAACAAATTTGCTCAGATCTACTCGGACGGGAATTTCCAAATCTGCTTTGCCCACAGCAAGGGCTGTGAGTGGGACAACTTTTCAGCCCATTTTTAGCCAAATGAAAATTAACATTTGAAAAAACATAGCCATGCATACAAAACCATACATACAGAATAACTCCAGATTCCAGAATCTACAGGATAAGTTACAGCCTAAGAAGTGTGCTAGTTTCTGCAACCGTATTTATGATTTTATCACAGTCAATGGACATGAGAATTTCTTTTTCTGTTGCCATGAGCATAAATGCCTTCTCGTGCTCCTGACTGAGCATGCTCTGTAGCCTGTTTTAATGAACTTCAGTGTGGGGAAGCTTCTGTCACGTGCAACTTGAGACAGTGAAAGGGTCAACAAAAATGTCTATGCCAGCCCAATAACTGGGTAGGCATCTGTGAAGAGGTTGTATTGTGTCAGAATATGGTGAACACAAAACACAATTTCTGCATGAGGAACAGGTTCTGCTCTCAAGTTCCATGTCTGGTTCACCTTGGCCCTCATGGCCTTCCTGTGCTATCTCAGCACCTGTCCTGACAGTGAAATCCTCCAGAAGGGACTTCTGAGCCTATTTGGGATGTTGGACTGGACAGTTCTGTTTGTAAAGTGGTTGTTGTAGCTCTCTCATCAAACCTAAGCAGACTTTTACTTATTTCTGTAAGTGCTGAGCTGGCAAGTCCATAAGCTTTATCTTTGCAAAGTTTTTAGGATCAAGGCAAGCAAATCTGAGACAAGTTTGGTCATCCGTCCATTGGCTATCCATTTTCACTCATGCTAAACAGTCGTCAGGCCTGCTTCTCTCTCCCGCCCTGACTTTTGGTAAGACGCGCTCAGGTGGACTCAACCAACTCTGAGCAATGCAAAGGGGTGTTTGTGACAAGTGGTAGCTCCCAAACTCCCGGTGTCGTTTCTTAAAGCGACGGGACGATTCAGAGCGAACAGCCCTGCGTAGATTCATTCATATTCTACCGTGACTATTTTTCCTTGACTCTGACCGACCTGTGAATGAAGCGGCCCACCGGGAATTCTCCCGACTCTCCCGATTACCCACTCCACCTTTGGCCCACAGAATCAGAGTTGAGAACCCGGAAAAAGGCAGACATTTTTCCCGCAACGAGCAAGCGTTTGCGACCAAAAGTGAGTATAATTATACTTTGGGATGACAATTTTTAAAACTTGACAAAATGATTCATCATATTTTGATAATAAGTAGTCATCATGAGAATGTATTTTCTGTAAGAGCATGCCAAAAAAAAAAGAAGTTTGCTGAGCTTCGAGCTGGCTTCATTCATCAACAGGACACTCGCTTTTTAAAACATACTAACTAAAAATCACTTTAATTCTATTCTGTTTCTTTGTAAATGCATTTCTGTTTGGTTGAAAGATGCTACCATGCAGTAAACTGACGGACACGTTTGATTGCTTTATCGTTGCAGGTCTGAAGGCTGTGGAGATATGAATGAAGCATGCAAGACCTGCTGATATGGATCTGCAGGAGTTCATGCGCTTGTTTCGAATTATTTTAAATATCTAGCAATATAAGAGTCTTTACTGCACTCAGAGTTTCAGTGGATTTGTATCCCTTCTTTTTCACAGCGTCTGTATTTTTTCAAACACTGAAATTTGTACAAAAACATGTGAAATGATCAACAAATCCTCAGAAAAGAGCAGAGCCATTTTGCCCAGGAACTTTTAAAACGAAATTCTGTATTTTGCCTTTTTCTTTTTCATCAGGTCCAACAAAAAAGGATTCAAACATAATCAATATAAAGTTTAGCCTAAATTACAAAAGAGGTTTATACAAATATACACTTAGTGTGTCCGAAGATTTTTAACCCCCGATTGTAACAGTAAAATCTGTCCAACACAAGAGGCTCTCAGCTCATATCTGTTTGCTCAGCTGTTGGACCGGACAAGTTAGAAAAAAAAAAAACAAGATTAGATGGTTACAAGTAGATATTCAATGGACCTTTATATGCAGATAATTTTAAGAACACTATTGGTTGACATCTAAAAGATGAACAAAATAGAGTTGCCAGAGATTTCCTGTAGACATCTACAGTAGATGTTTATAAAGTATCTTATAGACACCCTGTGCTAAGCAGGAAAAGCAGTGCAAATTTTAGGGTTTCCTCTTCAGGGCCATGACTTTCCTTTTGACCAGGTGCAACTTAAGTAGCTGACATTTGGTATGTATAAAGATTTTAAAGTTGAAAATTACATAATAGAACTCTGAGACAAGATAAATTAAAAACACAATCTTTTACCCAGCGAACTTTCTTCATAAAGCCCCAGGTGTGCTCCCTCCACAGTTCTGCATATAAATAAATTTTTGTCCCAATCTTATACAATTCTACAGCTAATAAGAGGTGCTGCTCTGCATCTGACAACACAGTTGTGTTCTCTAAAAACAGAACATCCAAACTTTTTGAACTTGTCATCTACCTCTGCTTTCTCCCCTTGTTTACTTCAACCCCCCACCTTCACCCCAGGCACACACACGCAATAAATGAAAGACACTGTGATGGACCATAACCCGTTCAAAAGTATCCCCTTGGTCAGACATCATCTTTTTCATGTTGTAAAAGGCGCTGGATGGCAGAAAGGTTTTCAAACGACTTGAGCCAAGTGTTTCTGACAGAGGAATAAATGCACCAGCCCAGATGACTTCAAAAAAGAGCCTTTCATCTCATCTGTAGTCACTGAGACATATCATTCAAATCTGAAAGGCAGGAGAATTTCAGACGCTCCCCAGAAGGAAAAATGTGTCCACTATGGGCCCACTGCAAAGGTAAATTTCAGTTAATCTTTAAATTTACAGTCAAAGCAATCCTTCCAACAATACTTCAGCTGAATAAATTAACCCACTAGGATGCGTTAAGCTTTAATTAACCAACCTTTCCTCCTGTGCGTCTGATAATTAGAACGCTGCTCTGCCTTCATTGTAGAAGTGCGTCTTCTCTGGATTTACCACAGGAATAATGAGAAGAATAAAAAGAGGATACATTTTGTGATGAGCGGAGCTGAACTGCAGCTTTATAGATGCTGGAGGGGCTTCACGCCATCTTAAAGAATCAAATGTGTGCTTGTTGGAATTCACAGCAAAGTTAATCTTGCAGCACAGGAACAAAAAAAAAAAGGTGAAGCAGGCTGTAGATTGGTTTTTGAAAAGCCAACACTGCTTCACAGGGGTCAGAGAAATACGTTCCTAAAGAAAACAGACCTCACTGCAGTACATCAATGAGCATTGGATTGATTTTATCCACTCTAGGAGAGAGAGCTGCGGCAAATACCCAGCCTATATTTCACATGTTTAACAAACTTCCAGCCAAGACAGCTGGGGTTAACAGATGCTAGCAGTTTGTCAAAGTTTGAGCGGCTCTCTCATTTCTTTGCTCGTGTTCCATCAGCATCAACTCTGGCTGCAAACATGGTGACCTTTGGACAAAAAGATGCAAAGGTTGATTAGGCTGAAAACCCTCTTACAAAAAGAAAGAAAACTAAATTTTTTTTTAATCTATTTGTGTTTGTGATATCTGAACGTCTGGGGATGCTGAAATAAACTTAACTCTGTATTATTTAAAGTCCTGTGTTTTCCACACACTTAGACAAACTTAAAAACCGTATTTAAAAAAAACAACAACTCTGCTTTATAATCCAGAGCACCTTAAAGGGATAGTCATGCCAGATTGGATTGATAATGTCAAAGCAATTTTGAGAGGAACACGACTCTCTGTCAAAATCTTTGGTTGGGTGTTATTGTGAGAAAACTAACGCAGCTGACGTGTAGCAATATCAGAATGTTTTTTACGTGTTGCTAACAAGGTTAGGAGAGGGGAGTCACAGTAATGTTTGTTTAAGTGCTATCAGTTGCTTTTTTTGCAAACAGGTTTGGGAGTAACAGGTATAGTAAATACACTAATAACGTTTAGTGGTATCGAACTATGTTTTTATTATTTTTGACGTGTTACAAACAAGGTTGAGAGTTACAAGTATTGTGAATGTAAGCAGCTCAGTCTTAGTGCTAGCTGGTTCAGAAAATTATCTGTGTTGTGTTCGTTTTTGAACGACAGGACAGCCGGCTTGTCTTTGATTGTGTGTTTATTTTCTGTTCAACAAAAAGGTGATGGTCAGACATGGAATGCTCCTGCCTACATTACACAAGCAGCACTCTACAAAAAGTAAATCGTCTCTTTAACAAACACGTATTAGCTAACTTAAAATACATTGATGTAACAACAAAACACTTAAATCACATACAACAAAACAATATCTTACAACTAGACATTGGTTACAAATGAAATAAACAATAATACAGAGTGCTGCAAAATGCGACCTACCTCGCGCATGTCTGAGTCTCAACAAAAAAAGTTTTGCTGCTGCACAACCAATACAGACACAAACCAATAGGGGGTACCCAAGAGCCAATAAAAAATAATAAAATAAATAATAAGTGGCAAGTGGATTCACATTTATTCTGTTACGTGAACATGGCATGAACTTCCAATGTGGCTAATGTGTAGTATGTTAAAATCAATTTCTACAGTTACTGTGAATGTAACAAATGCTTTGTCTTGAGTGTTTCAATTCCACCAAATTCATTGTAAATAGTTATGTTGTCATCTCTTGTACCTGTATGTTTGTCAGTCTGGTACGTGCTGATGAACATGTGCACAGACTGCTGCGAGCCATGAGTAATACTCTCAAAAGCGGACTGAGGTCAGGACAGTGAAGGACTGTTTTAATTTTGTGTCAAACAGAATATAAGATCAATCAAATCATCTTCAATTACCACCGGAACACAACACAAAGTATAGCAGGCAACGTGACCCTGTTACAGGAATACAGTTAAAAAAGTGTGACTGACATATTTCTAAGTCTTTAGGTCTCGCCTTATGCCCCTTCGGTGTGCCTTACATAAAGCATAATTTCAAAAATAGATCATTCATTGATGATTAGCTTTATAAACTGGTGCGCCCTATAGTGCAGAAAATATGTTAGTTCCTTTGAGCTGATCAAAAGTCAGTCTGACATTACGCTTTTTAAAAAAAAAGCATTTTAAAGCCTAATCTATAAAACTTTGTGATCAATGTACTCATTCCATCTTTGGCTGGGTTTGTAATGAACAATTTTCAGACAAATTCCAAATGCACAGTGTTTTCTGCTTCAATTGGACTGTAAGTATCATGAATAATGTATACATGTGTACAAAATAAACACTGTGGTCTCTGAATGCTGCCAAAACCATGCATCTCTATGCCCTCTGTGGCCACAGTTGTTTCTGTTGCCGTGAAGCTCCATTACGGCTGCCAGACACACAACTTCTACCAGAGTTGTGTGTCCATGATGTCTGTAGGCAAAGTTTCACCCTGTTTCTCTACACTATGCATTCAAATTTTTTTTGGTCATTTCTATCAGTGTTTCACCAAAGTTTTCTTTGATTTGAAATGGTTTATTTCAAGTAATCGAGCAAGAATAAAACATATGTAAAACAATCATTCAGTAAAGGTTTACATGTATAAAAGCATGTCAAACACAGGATAAAACATTTATATAATATATCATGAGAAATCTCAGCAATATAGAACTAGTTTCCAAAATCTGAAAAAGTCATTTACATAAATCAGTATAAAAAAACAAAAACATTTGTAAAATATTTTTGTCAGAAAAGTTATTTACTTATCAGGTATAAAAAATAAAAATAAGTGCAGGTTTTTTTCATTAGAAGATCCTTATTCATGAATCACACTTTAGGGAACCAAGTCAAGTGATTTGATTAGAGCCTTTATCCAAGATGGTATTCCTTCTTTGGCTGCCTGATTAACAGCTGTCCTTCTGGGTTGTACAAAGTTTATAGTTATCCTCATTGTTGTGACTGCAGACTTTGGTTGTCAGGTCCATTGACCTACAGCTGGTATCACAGCAAGCAAGTTGAGCTCGAATTGTCTGCAGGGCAGAAATCGCTGCTGAAATCAGAGTCCAAGTTGACCTGAGAGACAGTGGAAGGAAGATCCAAAGTGCCACATTTTCTTGAAATCGTATTTGACTCTTATTTTGCATCAGGTTCAAACGTCCGTGGCCACACACTCCTCAAAGTCTTTCATGTTGGTGATTACCATTGCCTTGGACAGGTCTGGTGGACCAAGTGGTTTAACATAGATCCTCAGAATCTGCTTCCTCAGCTTCAGGAGCGTGCTTTGCCAGTTCAGCATTTTTTGGTGAGATGGTCATTAAGATAAACAGCCGTCCCTTTCAAGCTTTTTCTTTGCTTCATCAGAGCTGTCTTGTGCTCTTGATTCACAAATCTGATAAGGATCAATGGTTTGAGTTTGATCAATGAGTTGAAATCCCGTCAGAATGATATTATTCATTTTTACTTGTTGATCCAAGTCGTTCACTCTTCTATTCAGAAGGTCAAGGTGATTATCTCGTTGTTCATTTCTTGCACTTTGTTGTCAAAATTCTTCCACAAGGTCCATCAGAGGTATTAGCTTAGCTTCTAACTCCACCAGGGGAGTTAGCTCAGGTTCAAGTGCCATCAGTGGTTTTAGCTTAGCTTGAATGTCAGCACGTGCAATTCTGAGCTCTGCAAGGTCAGATATTTCTAGTTTTTTTTTATTCCATTTTCATCTCTCTATATTGCAGAATTACTACTTTTTTTGCAGTACTTTTGTGCTAATTTAAGACTAAAGTCGCTTAAAGGTGATGAAGATTAGGAGAGCTGAAGCCACGCGTCCGCCCGTGACCCGGAGCCGTAAAGTTACAACTCATCTCTTTTTTTTTGTTTAAATGCAGTTGCAATGCCCATTAAAAATAAGCTGTCTGTTAACACTTAAAGTCTAATAAAATGTAGAGCTCATTTTGAAAACATAGATTTCGAAACATTGATTGTGTCTAACACTCACCCAGGGCAAAAAGCAATAGAAATTTTCTTCATGTAATTTTTTTTTTTTTGTCGATTGGGCTATTAAAGGGTTAATGTGCTCAAGTGCACACTGATAATCCAGCAAAACATTGATCCAAAAGTCATCAGTGAGTTATGAATGTCTCAAACAAAATGAATGTATGGATAAAAAGATCTATTTGGATTAGTTAAAGTTTTGATTTGAGTCTGACTGCAATGCAACATGACCTTTACCAGACCCGTCCTTCATGCTGCAACGCCTTTTTTCTGTTCTTGAGTAAGACGCAAAATTCCCAAAAGTCAACTTGAAGCAATTATCAATCCTGCAAACTTGCTGGTAGAAGTTCCTAGGCTTTGTGAGCTACAGACCTTTAAAAAATTAGGTAACAACTGTTTCTGCAAATACTTAGATTTCGCAAAAAAAACCCAGCAAATTTCCTCTACAATTTTTTTAAGATTAAAAAAATCATCGATTCCTGAAGTTACCTGTGAGCTGTTGCATGACTGTTAAAAACACAATGTGTTTGTCGCATTTCTTGCTCTTTTGGCTGAGGGTCTTGTGGAAAATCATGAAGATTGTTTTGCAAGACTGATGCTGTAACTTAAAAAAGGTCTGATTCAGTTGAAAACAGTCAACTGCTTAGGATTTTTTCCGAAAAGTGCAAACATGAACTTTGCCTGCGCTCAGCCAACAGCCTTGTTAGGATTGATCATAACTGTTTGATAAAAAACAAATGCAGAGCAGATGACAAAGTAAAACAGGACTGTCAAGTTGCATTTTTAGGGAACCCTATTCATCTTTAACAGGTATCAGTAAATGGGTTAATATTTCCATCCCTTTTTAAGGGTAATGCAGCTGGAAACATTAAAATGCATGTCAAGATTTGCAAAGTTTAAACTAAGACATTGGCATCTTGCTGTTTACATCATCTCATCTAAATTGTTTAAAGTTACAGATGCTTTAGTTCATAGAAAAATGTAATGAAATGAAAATGACAAGCTTGAAGGTTGACTATATATGTAGAATAAACAACCTGCTTTCATGCTGTTCAGACCTTGTAGGTAGCTTTGACCTTGTAGCTTTGACCTCAGGAATATCAAATAAAAGCTCAAATATAATTATTTTTTCTGCAGCAAAAAGGATGCAATACAAAGCAGCATGGTCCTTTACATTTGTTAAAGGAAATGAAAGTGTGTGTGAGGGAGGTGGGGAGGGGTGCACTCATCTCCTACTGGAGGTGACTAAATTGCTTGACAGTGATTTTGTGAAAAATACAAACTGATTGTCTGTTCAGCCCAGTTTATATGTCAAAGCAGAATATCTCATTTTTGTAACATAGAAATATATTATTCCAAGAAAATATAAGTAATACATTTTAATGTTGTTGTTGTGGTTCTTTTTTGTTTAAGGCACTATAGTGACAGAAAGACAATAAAGTATCACCTAAGTAATACACGTACACACTTACCAGCACATTTATGCTCTAATCTAGGTAAAATAAAACACCTACCATCCCATGTGATTCAATATTAGCCTGCCTCTCAGAACTACTAGCTAAATGTTGGCAGTGGAGCCTCTTTGATTTCTAATTTAAAGTCAAATTGAAAAACACTGAAATTGCCAATCTAGCACAACTTGCTCGATTACATTTTTCATTTGTGCGTTATAGTTTCTACTCTACAGGGAACAATGCTTGATGTCCTCATTTGCATGGTTTACATTCCACTGAACACTCTCTCTTTGAGCAACCGCTGTAGCTCTGTTTGAGCTGAGTTGGCCCTGTTTGAATAAAGTTTGTTTAAAATTAGCCAGTGTTCTCCCCTAAAAACACACTCTCACCATAATTATGCCAGAGCACTTCGAATGCATCACCAGCGGTTGTTTTTAACTCTACAGCTGCAGTTTAACCCCTTGGGATCAGGGCAGGTTAGTTTTCATGTTTTTAGATCAGCATGGGGGAAAATATATTGCTTATTAATGTTTCAATGTGTTGATTTGCTGCAGACACCAAAGACCTGCACGTTTTACGATGATTTTCTTTTCAAAAAGCGGTAAGGTGCCAGGGCAGATACCATATCTAGTTCAAAAAAAAGAAAAAATAATACTGTGTGAAGATAAATTGAAAAATCAATTAATGACGATTCTCGAGGATGAAGCAACAGTACATTAATAGGTTATAAAGAAGCCTTTGAAATTCAGCTCCTTTAATCTAACTACTACCATTGTGCTCCTTTTGCTGTTATACTGCAGCACACCCCCATCCTTCCTTCATTCCTCTAGCCTCGGGAGTCTGAACGTCTCCAGAGGCCTCCACTTCTGTACAAAAGTGGCATTAATTAACTCTTTAGCTTGCGCAACTGCTCTCAGGAAAAGAAAAGTACAAAAGAAAATACTTCTGATGCTTTGTTTTTTCTTTTGATTTTATAAAAACGATCAGAGACATTCCTGAGTCACTAATTTCGAGCAGTGAAAGGAACATTTTGACTATTTCATCCCCATAGAATTGGGGAAATAGCTAGAGTAAGGCATAAAAAGGAAGTTCACTCTGCTTTGACTGTCAGATAGGGAGAATGGCGGGACGGGAATGAGCCTGGGGGCCCGCACTCTGGATTCTCTTTATAGCTTTGCCATCCCATGCAAAAAGGAATTTTGAATGTAGCTCCTACATATTTAATACACAACTTGTTTCACAGATGTTTCTCCAGACATTTTCTGCCTCATAAAAAGGTTATATTATTTTTTAATAAGCAAACATCTCTTGTTGTTATGAAGATAAGTTATAAAGCCCATCAAGTTTTCTTTGATGTGAATGCTGACAGATAAATGCATAAGCTGGAATGACGGCAAAAGGCATACAAACGCAGAGCTCCTATTCAACTCAAAGTAGCAATGGCTGAGGCAGATCTGCCCAGAATGTCATGATATCAGGAGTGTTGCAATAATGCATACTTCGATTACAATAGATGGCAATTTTCTAATGGAAGATGATTTTAATTTAGCATGGTATTGTAGGTATACATACACTGCATTAAATAACAATGAAAAGAGAAAAAAAAAAAACAATAATGATAATGCAATTGTCTTGACTACTTCGTCTGTTTTTTTTTTTATATGAACTGGGCTACTTAGCTTACCTTTCAATAAAATAAAATAAAAACATTTTATATTATAAAAGAGTTGTTTTATAATATAAAACTATTACAAAATCTGTCACAGTAATAACTAGATCTTCTTACTTGATTATGCTCTTTACAATAAAATACCACTCACTCTTTTCAAATGTTTTATTGATATAAATGATACTTTTTTATTTTTTTCAAATCCTTTGACCTTTTTTTAGTTCCTAGTTTAAATTCATAACATTCTTTGTGGTTTCTACTAAATTACTGGTTTACAAGACAGAATTGTCTAAAACAAGGGCTAACTCAAAAAGGAAAAATGATGCTAATCCAAAGACAATCGTGTACTAACCTCTTCTATGTATCATGGTACAGACAAAGCATTTTATGGTGCTGTTTCTGTGCCTTTTTTTTACTTTGAGTTGTCCCTTTTTTCATACCTGAGTTGAATTTAGCGTGTGATATTTAACTCCCTTAGGTTTATTTTTATGAAGTCTCTTTAAATATAGCTACTTTATTAATCAGTGTAATTCATTGTGACTTCTAACCCCACACTTGTTTTAATTATAAATGAATTACATTTTTTATACTTACACATTGTTTTTTTTTATTTTGAAAGAAGAATTAAAATGTTTCTTAAAATTGATAATATAATGTGATGTGAAAATGTTTGTGAAAATGCAATGCTAAAAGAAATGTGGCATGATGTGATGATTATCCATCTGTCAAAGTTGGTACTGCTTTGTGACCCACAAGTTTAGCTCAGGGCAAAATGTTCAACCCAATACTGGAGCTTCGACTTAAGTGTTGGCATTTTTTTGGTTAATTTAACTCTCCACACCTTTATGCAGTTAATGTAATTCCGGTGGATTTTGAAGTGCAGTTTTGCACTGATATGCAACACTTTACAGTAATGAAGTGCTTGCGCAATTAGCGTAAATCAGCTGAATTTGTCTTGGTGAAAAGCGGTTTTGTGCCGTCGTGCTGATATGCAAAGCCGTGTTTCTCTGTATCAGAATCAGCTGATTCACATTGATGCCATAAATGTTCAAAAGCTGCGTTCACAGCTGCCGGTGCCATGCTATTTGTGCGTCAAATTTGCGTCAGCCCCCACTCTTTTGCCGCACGTCAAATTTACTGCTCAACCCCTGCCCTAAATGTCCTTGATGCCTTGAAGCCCCAGCTGCATGTGGGAGAATCAGCCAGTTTTTCTGGACTTAGGTTGATTCGTTGTCACTTGCATTGTGACATGTGAACGTGAGAGTTATGTAGAAGCCCAAAACACACTAATACGCGCAATTTCACAGGCTTTATTGGAAGCAGTCGCAACATGCATTTGCAAGTTGAACAAGCATTGCCAAGGCCAGTGTGAACGAATCATAGGCGCCAACCTATAACCACCAGGAGCAATGTGGGGTTCAATATTTTACCTAAAGACATTTCGACCCATGAGCGAGCAGGGCAAGAACCAAACTTGCGATCTTCTGATCAGAGGTCGACAGGTGAACAAAGACAGTTGTAACGAGCTAAAATATAGTTTGCAAATGAGAAATAAAAATAAAATATGCATCTCTCATTTTTTTTCCTTTTGTGAATGTACATTTGAACATGGACAACAACCATCTTAAACTGAGCCGGGCTAACTCGCTGAGCTACAAGCATAAGGTCAATAAATTGTTCATGGTAAACGTGAGGAAGCATGTTGTCAAAAAAAAAGTGAAAAGTTCTTTAAACCAGTTTTATGGTTGTGCAGTGTTAAAGTAGCATTGTCCATAATAACTGAACCCAGTGTTGACATTGGGCACATAAGTGGAGTTATGTGCTTATTAGGTCAGTACTACTACATTGTAAAATGTTACATAACTCAGCCATGTAGGAGATATGCACAAATAAAAGATAAGAACTGGTCACATTTTTTAGAGCAGAAGTCACACAGGTATTTCTGGATGTCTGAGCTTCTCTTTGGTGTCTCTAACTCCTAAAACCCATTGTCCTATCCTAAAGACTGGGTACTTGCAGTGAATAAACCCACAATACACTTTTGTGTTTTTTCACCGGACCAAATTTAATAGGGTGCTATTTCTCTCACCCACTTTGTAGGAGCTTTTAAGGAACACCTATGAAAGTGTTGGAAGTCTGTTATAGGCCTTTTAGTGGTGTGGATTCATGCTGAGTTGTGAAAGTGCTGATACAGAGCAGTACAGGTCTGCCTGTGCAGCCACGGGAGCAGGTTTCATTTATTCAAATCTGTAATAGACCACACTGCATCCTTCTATGTTTTTTCAGCCACTTTATTCCAAAATGAATAAGGTTATAGTTGTTTCCAACAATATATTGCTTTTAAAATACATTTTTAGTTTTATTCTGGGATTGGAAAACAGAAATCAGAGCACCTATTTAGGCTAACTATCTTCTAAAACGTTGAACTTTGCACAAAACTAAAATAACTTATAATTATTAAAAGTAATTTCTCTAGTAATTCTTATAGTGAGTGTGCACAGTGCAAACCTCACCCAACATATCGACTAAAATTTATAAAATCAAGTCGTATTTTAATTGAATCTACGGAAGAGTTTGTACTGGTACAGTGAAAAACCCAATTATTTTTGAATTTATGTATTTTTCTATTGAATTTATCTATTTGTCTGTTCAATGCTTTGAACAAGGCAGCAGAGTTAGACCACAGTAAATGGAATTTTTTATTAGTGGGGGTTGTGAGTGTCTTGAAATAATCGTTTGACTGCTGAGCTTTTATAATGTGCTATTGTCTTCCAGCTTATACATTTTAGATATCATTTTGATTGATTTAGCCAAAGATGGTTTATTTCTTTATGCATGTTTTTGGAACATGCCTGTACCATGAAAAATCTATTTTTTGAGCTTTTAATTGCATTATACAGTTCATGCCTCATTATAAAGAACCCCAAAGCTGTATTTTGATCCATTCATGCATTTTTGAGTTGAACTCCAAAAACCACCGCTCTTTCCATATCCACGAAATGAGCGGGTTTTCACCATGTGACGTAGACAAGTGAAAACACCCCCTACCAGGAAAAGGCTAACACAAACACACACTCACTTTCCCAGCGGAACTAGCGGTAATCAGCAAAAAGGACTCATAGAAGAAGTGGTTCCCCTTGATCTACAGAGAAAACAACGGCTGTTTTCTTGCAATGCAATGTCTTTTAAGAGGAAAAAGTGTCTTTTAAGTGTTTTTAGGTTTGAGAGATTTTGGTGTTTGTTCAGCTTTCCCAAAGAAAAGTCTGGTCATTAGAAATGGTTGGAGTTTATCTTCGGGAGTGAACAACAGAACGGCAACTTTTTTTCTGCGACTGCCGCTTCACAGATGACTGTTTTGTTAACCTTGGCCTTTATCAAAGTGGATTGTTCAGTAGACTGATCCTCAGAGCTGACGCCATTCCTACAATCAAACATGATGAAGATGTCAGACCCGTAAGTAAATCATATAACTAACTGAAATTACGCAGTATAAGCATATAATGCACAAGCTAATGCTACACTTCCACACATGTTGTGGCTCAAGTATACAAAATCGAGATCAGACTGTGAGTCAAGGCTCCACAACATGCGCATCCATCTTTAAAAAAAGTTTGGTGTTGTTTGTTTTCATGAGCGGACACACGCAGGCACACCATTGAGGCCAGCTCTAGGTTGATATCATGGTTTGGGCGTCACCCACAAGGAGCGAAAGGCGGTGCCTCAGAGATTGAGTTGTTTTACTTCAGCATGTGAAAAAAAACTAACTGTTACGAACAAAACTAACGCACAAAATAACACGTTAATTCTTGTCAAAGAAGTGTCATCTACATTGAAGCAAGATGATAACAGATGAGATTTGTGTAGATTCTCAAGCTGTATTTGAAACATTGCAGATATGCAAGAATTATGTCAGGTGTCACTCAGATCAATCATGTTGCTGAATCTGACCAATCCTGATCAAATGTGTTTATGTTTAAATCTAAATTCATATTTTAGTCCTGCATCATATATTAAGTTGCGACACATTTGTTTATCATATTTGAAATAAATAAAAAAAATGTTATAAAGCGTATGGAGTAAATGTAAGCTACAGAAATACCCCAAAAAACTTGCAGTATGTGGTTTGGGTTGGCCAGCTGGTTGCACACAGACATGTGGTGTCCAAACTGTGGAAAATCTGTGTTTGCTCTGTTTTTGGCACGCATGATTATAGCATGTTTTTCTTTGTTTTTGTCAAACTAATACATTTGTTGTATTACTAATGCATCAATGAATGTAAATTGAACTACTGCATTGATTTTGATCATTTACTACATTATCAGTGATCTTAAAACAAGTGTTCTTTAACTGGGCATTGACCAACAGAATGCTATATTAAAGCATAATGAACACAAAGGCAATTCAAATAGCTTTAAAGAAATACAAATGCTTTGGTAACATACAGGAATAGGCTAATAAATGAATTAATAAACAAATGAATAAGGAAATCAAAAGAACTCAAAATCAAATGTATTAAAGTGCATTTATTATAAAAAAAATGCATGAAAGCAGAATTACATTATTTTAGATGGATTTAGTAAATTTGAATGAGAATGGACTTGTTTAATACAATGTCTTGATGATCTATGTAAGGCTTAAGTAAAGATTATTTTGTTGTATGTCCAACTTTGAAGAGATGAATGATTGACAGCTATCAATGAGATCCCAAAACAAAAAAAAAGTGTAAATCTGACAACAAAGAAATGCAGAAAGTCAACAAGCCAACTGTTCTGAGCTCAGCTTAAAGCGTGATTTGATGGTCACAACTAGTTGTGAAGTGCTTTGCAGGCTAGTCATTTGACCATGTTGCTCTTTGCAGGTACAACCTGCAGAGTGAAAGAGACGGGAGTGAAAGGGATCTTTCTTCTGTTTTTTGGTAATGAGATGCAAATGGATTATTGGTGAAGAAAAAAACAAAGCAGGGCCTTTTTAAGCTACCCGTGCCTTACAAAAAACGATGAATTGAACTTTGTGCCATGATACATTTAGATTTAGTTTCATACGTGCTTGTTTATGTTTGTTTCGACTCGGATGAGATACCCAGAAAAGATTAAAACAGTAATTTTTCTTTTTATGCAGCTTGAATTGAAAACTTTCCAAATCATAGATGCAAGCTTCAGAAAATGAGGGGTGCAAATGAGGGACACTGGAGCTTGCAGAAAATCATCTGCAACTGAGCAAGAATGCAGCTCAGCAAAGTCTTCCTACAATATGAATTATAACAGTGCGTTATATTTATTACCGCAATCCATCAGAAGACAGTTATCAGGATATGTCTTTCTACCGAAAGAAAATGCATATTCGTGAAAACTGAGAGCTAAATTACTGTGGCTCAGGTACATGCATGATTAAACAAGCTCAAAGTCAGCCATGTGTCTGCTCGCAGAGTTGTTTTAGCTCAGGAAGGAAGCAAAGGGTTTGATTTTATTTGAATGTTCCACATCTTTCATAGCAGGCTGCAGACTGAAAGAGATGAACAAACACAGCATGGGTTTCTGGGACAAGTCCTGTTCCACTGTGCACCATGACTCCACAGGACAATAATAAACCAGCATAAACATAGCCTGTCATTATCTGCATGCAGTGCATGTCTGCTGACAAGAGCAGAATTTCAAAACTGTTTAAATTTGGTTTTATCCAGCTAGATTCTCCTCCACTTGCTTTTTAAATTAAAAAATGGTGCCCCTCTAATAATTTGTAATGGTATTAAACTTGTTACACACGGCTGTAGCTCAAATTATTTTGAATTACTTTCATTCATTTATTCATCTCCTGAACCCACTTCATTCTATTTGAGGTCATGGTTTTACTGGAGCCTGCTTTGACTTACACCTAGTTAGAAGTACAACACTGGACAGGCAAGAGTGATGTCTGATTGCAATGAAATATCTGTGCTTTTTGTGTGAAATTAAAATAAAAACATGAAAGAAAGCCCATGTGCAATCTGTCATGGGGAATAAAATTTTCAAATGAATTAGCAAAGGTTTTATAAGACAGAACCACCTTTACAGCATATAATAATTTGACAATGCACTGGTATTATACATCGCCATACTGGAAAATAAAACTGTACCAGTGCTTAGTACCAGGTACATAAGTAAGATTAAACATTATTCTAATGAGATGTGCAAGTCACATCACAGTTTCACTTGTTAATGTGACACTGACTTTGTAAAAAGATATGCAATTGAATGTGTTCCCGTTAATTGATGTAACAAACTGGAGGATCAATCAGCTTGGTAAAACACTGTGGCAAAAACAGTCACTTGTTTGCGTAATTGTATTGGTATTAAACGTGGTTTTTAAAACCTGGGTCACAGTCCTTCATTGGTTTGTGATTGATCCATGCATCCATCCATTTTCATCATGGTGTTGCTGAGTCCCATCCAGCTGCTGTCATGTGAAGGCTGGTAGACCCTGGATGGTTAGCCAGTCCTTTGCAGGGCAAACACCAAGATATACAAGCACACACTATCACATTCACACCGAGGAACAATTTAGAGTCATCAGCTAACCAATGAAGCATCGTGGGAGAGGATCCCTCCTTCATGTGGCCATCCCTGAGGTTTCTTAATTTTTTCTTTAGTTTTTTCTCAACGAGAAGGAGGGGCTAAGGGCTGGGATGCCAGTTTAGCTTAGCCTGTTTAGTTTAGTTTATCAACCAGCTATTGTTTATATTTTAATGACTGACTTTATGTTCTTTGCATAAATGCCAGTGTAAAGCCCACTGAGACAACTATGGTTGTGATATTGGATTGAATTGAATTGACTTAAGATACTAGTTTGTTTCTTGCAGTTTGAATCCTGTGTTGTTGCTATTTATAATGCAGTTTTCAGAACAAAACTAGGACATAGTTTCTGCAAAACGTCAGTAGTTCATCAGAAATTTGCTTCTGAGTTTTTGGTGATACCATTATTGCAGAGTAAGCCTTCCCATCATCCTTTTATTTATACTCTCTCCTGTTAGCTTACAGCCCATCACACCACAAAGCTAACATTAGTGGTGCAACAAAAAATAGTTAGCAATATCTGAGCTATGCAGCTGTAGAGTTCTGAGCCATATGTCAGCTCAAATGAGAAAAATTAGGATGTACAAGGATCTACTTGTCTGCAAGTGGATATATCTCTATGGAGCAGAGAGCTTGTGGCATGCTGATTGTTGTCTGAACATAACTACAATTTTGTAAACAGTATTTTTTAATCTGCTCCTGATTCACCATGGTTTGAATAATTCTCTTCATATATTTTCGTCATAATGAGAATTCAAAAACATGCTTCACAGGTTAATTGGTTACTCTAAATTGTCCCTAGGTGTAAATGTGAGTGTGCATGGGTGTGTGATTGTGGCCCCTGCGACAGACTGGCGACCAGTCCAGGGGTGTACCCTGCCTTCGCCCATGAGTAGCCGGGTTAGGCTCCGGCAACCCCATGACCCCGAAAGGGATAAAGCGGTTTGGAAAATGGATGGATAATGAGAAGAATGCTGCGAGAACATGTTAAAAACACCACACACCATGTTCATTGAAGTGGGTCTTTAAGGACAGCATGCTGCATCTCCTTGTTCTAATGTTCCATTCAACATTAACAGTTCCCTGCCTAACTCAGATAAATTACAGTGAGGTATAAAATAAAAGATAGGCATAGCCCAGGGTTTGAACAAGAAAACAACTCGCAAACTTGCAAATGAAGGAGCAAAGGCAACAGGCGTTGGTATGCATAAATGTCTTTTCTTCCATGAGAATTGGGTTTGAACTGGGATAGTATTTGTGAAGTGTTTGAGCCATGTTTATTCAACCTATTCTCATTCCTCCCATGTGAAACACTTCCATTTTATCACAGCTGGTAGCATGTAGGAGCTACACACATTTTGTCCTTTTGGTGTTGGTTCTGTGGCACATCAGAGACAGCTTCTTTTTTTTTTTTTTTTTTACACCAGAAGCTATTTCTTCCATATTAATGAGAGATAAAATCCACAAAAGGAAGTTAAAGGGCGGAAATCTCCCATAGATGTTTATTCTGCACGCAAGCAGCTAAACTATTCTTAATAATTAATTACTGCTCAGTATTCAGTTCCACATAGTTGTGTTGGACAAAGAAATTTAATGAAGGACGAAAACTGGGATTCACGAATAACATTTTGTAATCTCTATGCATATAAAGTTGCCTGGCTGTAACAACCAAGGTTAAAACACAGCTTTAAAAATATGACTTTTCCATTAAAAGGTCTTGATTCCAATTTAAACTTGTTTGAGATATGTTGAAAAATCTTTGTGTGCAACAATACAAACTTGTCATAATATTTGCTTTTTGACGATGACTATAGCACTCAGAGCTTATATTATGGGGGCACTGGCCTTTTTCACAGGAAGACACTTGGAGCAAAGTACAAGAAAAATGGTCCAATGTTCTGTAGGAAAGTGCAAACTCAGAAATCTGGCAAGGATGTTGTTTGAGAAGTTAAGACTCAAGTCTGTGACAAACTGATTAAACACAGGTAATATCAATGCCCCCATGGTAAGCCACTAAGTAATAACGTCACACCAACACTCTTTTCTGTATAATTTGGTTTGTCGCTGAAATTAAAAATCTTACCAGAAGTTAGTATTATTTACATGTAGGTAGCTTTAGCCTTTTCATACACAAAGCCATTTAAATTGATGGTAAAGGTAAACAATTTTTTTCTCAGTGCAACTTTTTTTAACCAATTAAAAAAAATGCATAAAAATAACTTTTTGCCTAAATGATTAAATGAAATTACATCTTTTAACAAAACCTTAATAGTACATCAAAATGTATTTTCCCTTCATGCCTAGTATAATATTCCTCTTTTCTTACTTTTTCTGTCTTTTTTTTCTTCAGTCTTTAAAATAAGAGCTGGCACTGATTGTAACAAATTTCAGACCACTGTAGCCTGCTTTAACCCATGTGTGGTGTTCGTATTTTTGCTGTATGTAATACATATGTGTAGGGTGGGTGTACAGTATTCGGTCAATGAAAATGTGTTTTGATCCATGTTCTTCACAGAAAATGAGCCAATGCTAATGAATTTCAGGTTGTAAAAGAAATATTTTTTTTTTCATTTTCCTACCATAGACCCGAACACCATACAAGGGTTAAACAATTAAACTTTAACACACACTTAAAAATTGGTTGTGCTGTGTTGTTTATTAGATGTATCTTGTGGCACAATCTTTGAAATCGCATTCATTAACAAAACACACACAAACAGGTGAACATGGACTTGTTTCTTCCATCTTTTGTGTGTTTTTTTATTGACAAAATATGCCCTAGAATCTTTTCCTAACAATTCTAATTCGAACAACAATCCCCAAACTAAATGTGACCCTTGAAATATGTCGAAAAACATGTTTACCAAGCAGACTGTCCTCCCAAGATTGAATGTCCTTCCAATGTGGGTCACTTGTCGAAGGTTGGTCCTCGCAACTATATAAATACATGTTCACACACAAATACATTGTGGCACAACTGATAAGTAAAAAACTTCTGTGAATAAAAAAATTCATTCTTATATCTTATCAATATTTGATAAACTAGCTCAAGTAGGGTTAAAAAAATCAACAATTGAAAATTAATGTAAACCTTTTGAAACAATATCATGTTTATTTGTGTATTTTTTTTTCAAAGACTTTGCGGCCATTAAGGCAGAGAAACCTTTCTAAATCTTTAAATAATGCAGTTAAAGCACTTATTGTGGAACTGTTTTTCATTATGACAGTAGATGTAGAAGATGTCATCCTGCTTCAATAAAAGAGCTAGCTTGCAGATTGTGCAGCTCTAGTGAATTTTATTGTGCTGTTTCTTTCTTAATCACAACAAGAGCATGTCTGTTTCATTTTTAATATCTATGAAAAGCTGTTGGGTTTTGGGTAGATGTATTTTCCGCTGAATGTGAATGAAATTCGAATGTGTGTCATTTAAATTTTAATGTTTGAGAAGAACTTAAATATGTAATTGCATTTTTTGCCATTTATAAGAGACAGAAAGTCAAATTTTGTTTGTTATACTTGATTTATTCTCCACATTGTGGTTTCTTAATTTATGCTATTTCTGGCACAAGGTTCATTTTGGCCCCTGCAATGGCCTGGGGACCTGTTCAGGATAGACCTCAATTTTGCCCAACAGTAGCTGTGTTGGTTTCAGAAACCCTGTGACCCCAAAAGAGAAACAATGCATTCAGAAAATGGATAGCGAATGAGCTCTTGAAGTATGTTCTGGATGTGGAGCTGGAGATCTGGATCATTTGTTTTGGTAAGGTAATCACATGTAACTAGAAAAGGAAATTAGTGAAGCAAAAAGCTTGACAAATCTTCTAGATTGCAGTATGCTTACATTACAAAATGAGCTGTGTTCACTCCTAAATGGAGTCTAAAGTATTTTTTTTCTTTTTTTTTGTAAATCAATTAGATGTAAACCAACTAAGGAATAGATTTCTAAATTTGTTATATACCTTTGTATTACATTTTTACTTCAGAAAAGCAGTGTCATGAGCCAACGCCAGCACTGCACTAAGTTGGAGACTTTCTAAAAAAAAACTAAATATATAAACAGACAGAGCTATTTTAATGAAAAACAATGACTTTTTACTTTACAGATTAAATCATATTTTACAGCATAGTTTCACTCATCAGATTTGTGTCAGATTCTTATTTTTGTTTCCAATCCCTCACAATTTATTTCATAATAAATATTTTCACACAATTGTCTTGGATTTTTGCATGTTTTTCTTCATAGTAGTACAACTCCTTTAAAATGTATTAACTTTTAATACATTTTGTTTGCAACATTTTTAATTTGACATAAAACTGAAATAGGAACCCTCTGCATATGTTATCAAACTATTTGGATACCTCCTTGAAAAAGTGCTTAGTTGCTAAGAGTCCCAGTTTAATACCACCCTTAAGCCCCTGTCCCATCAAACGTCAAAAAGGCGCAGACACATACCACACTTATTAAAAACTGTGATATAAAGACTCCCAAAAGATTCCTGACAGCTATGCAAAGTTCTTTGGTGGAAGTGATCCAGTGTAATATACATATTTTCAAGATCCAAAGGCTAAGCTGCCTTATTTTACACTGGATCTAAAGTCAGTATTGAAAACAGTGGAAAAACTATTTACATTTTGTTCCCAAGAATAGACTCTTGAGCCACATGATGCTCTAAACAATGTTCAAGTTTCTTCTGGGCAACTGGGCTTGAAAAGTTGAGTTAGAAGACATCTGAGTTGCTTCTTCAGTTCTAACTGCTGCTGGAGAAAATAGCTCATTTATACCTTTTTACTTCAGAGGTGGGGAAAAAGTTAAATAACTACATGTTATGAAGGTAAGACTGGACTAACTATCCAGTGGTTATCAATATAATTGGCTAATATCCTATTACTTACCCTAATCTGCTGACAAAGAAAATAAAACAGGGTTGTACAAAGGAAGTGTCTCAGACCTCCAACAATGTTGAGGAAAATGTTCTCAATTTCCCTCAATGGAGAATTAATCTGTCTTTCATATGCATAATGCACACTTTTTATTGTCTTCAAGAAACCTAAACTTCCCATCAGCAGTTAGAACTGATGAAGCCACTTGAATTGTGTAGCAAAAGGCCTTCCCAATCAGCCTTTTAAAGTTCAGTTTACACGAGTAACAGAATCCTGAGATAACATGACCTGGATGAACAAGATTCTTCTGACATTTTACATAAAGTTTTTTTTTTTTTTTTCAGCCGTATGTTGCGGATTTGGTTCTCATCTTACTTGCACATTCTGACATAAATTTAGTGGCTCTAATGACATCCAAAAGGTAAGTCGTGCTGAACTAAACAGGGTTTAGAAAAAAAGTTGTGCCTAATCTGCTTTTCTTCAGAAATCAGTCAAACTGGGGGCTTTACTGATAGGAGAGTTGTAAACAATGTTTTTTTTAATACCCACCCTGTCTTCTAGCTAACATCAGAAAGTGTGGAGATGATTTCCAGAACCGACATAAGAAGAATAAAAATAAAGGAGAGGTTACATTCTAAAACAATGTCCATATTGGTCATCAATTGGTAAAAAAATAAAAAAAATATATATATATCCATTTCCCCCTTATTAAAGCTCCCAAAAGCCCAGACATCTTCAAATCACCACCATATTTCTCTGATATCAAACTCATCCATCTAGAATCTTTGTTGTGTAGTAATCTTTAGACCTTTTACTATGAGATGTTTTGAGATATCTGTGATGAACCACATCAGCTTCCAGCTTCCATTTAGTTTGGACCCACTGCTGTTTGCAAATAGAGCAAGCACAGGGGATACAAGTTCCCCTCTATTCCACCTCAGTGCCTCAACAAGAAGATCAAAAACCCATACTAGGTTCCTACAGTCTGACTTCACAGCTTGACATTTAGCACAATATTGCATTTGGACACCAAGTTGTTGCTGCTGGAAATCTTGTCCATGCAAATAATTTATGGAATTTATAAAGAAGGAGAAAATATAAAGTTTACATTAGATGTCTGATGTTTGAAGTAGTCAGTAAGTTACCCGCTTATCTATCGTCTGAGTTCTCTTTTTTGTTAATTTCAATACACACACCATGAAAGGTTTGCTGAGGACTGTTATGTCATTGAAAAGTGGAAGAGTAGCTTACTATTGGACAACGTAACATTTTGCTCTCAACACCTGCAACACAAAGGCAAAAAAATAGATTTTTGGAAACAAGGTAAGTGGGGAAAAGGTGCAGTTTTGGACGTTACAAATGAGTGACACGTTGAACTCAAACTACAATGCCACAGTTCTTACCTCAAGGGTCCTGCACTACATTTATACTCTAAACTAATTTTACTTGGTCAAATGTTCCTTATTCATTTTTTTTTTTTTTTATGAGTTTTTCCTCACCGCGAAGGAGGGTGTAAGGGCAGAGATGTTTGTTCAGCTTAGTCTGTTTTACAACCAGCTATTGTCTACTTTTACATGTTTATTTTTTTTTTTTTGCTTCTTGCAATATATTGATAATCAGTCCAATGAGACGACTATGGCTGTGATATTGGGCTGTCTAAATAAAATTGAATTGAATTTTAATTGTTCACTCAGAATGCACATATATATGTGTGTGTGTGTGTGTGTGTGTTTATTATTATCCAAACATCTAATTTTGCATGAAAATGTTGTGTTCACAGGAAAAAACTTGAATACATTGTTTCTTTGGTGTGAGGAACAGACAATGAATTGACACAGTGTGACTTCAGGTCCGTCTCCCTGGAGAGCAACGCCGGTTAAGGAGCTTGTTATTGATCTAAGTAGGCTGAACAAAGAGAGATGGAGTGCAATCAGGGAGGAACCGTTGCCCTGTTCAGCACTTGTGCGCCCCAGCAGACAGAGCTGTGAGTCTTTATCTGCTCCACACCATGACAAAAAAGGGAAAAAAAAGAAAGGAAAAACCTTGAAGGTCAAGTTTAAAGGTTTTTTTTGTTTGTTTGTTTTGAATTCTTTTGATTGTATATTCTCAGTGCATAGGAATGAGCATAAGTGAATTTACTATGTAGGAGTTTTTGATTATTCCAAATTGGTAGAACGTTGTAAAGTTTTATTTCTTTTTTTCCAACAGACATTTGCTAACAGAATTGTAAAACATATTCATGATTCATGCTATTGATTTGGCCCACCTTTGATACAGCTTTAAAAGCAAAGATTTTTAACCTTCATCAACTCTTTCTAACAAAAAGGCAAAAAAAAAAAAAAAAAAAAAATCACACGCATAATGTCAGTTGTTGAATAAATTAATTCTAATTTACAAACTGCATGTAGATATGGCCTTCCTTAAGACAAAGTATTTCAATGCCAAAAACACATGTAGAACTGTTAAAATACATTTAGTTTCATCCTGTAGAAATAGTTAGTTTTTTTGCCGACCATAAAGAATGAGGAAAACTGTGAGAAAAGGAGGCAAGAGAGGGCTTTGTGTCACTGCTAAACACTATGGCACCTTGATCGATCTATGCAGCATGTGTGAAGAGTTTGCAGGCTCGCACTGTAAAGAAAAGCTTATAAATCATATACTGAAAGAACATATAATGAACGTTTTAAGAAAAAAGAGTGTCAGTTTAACTTTGAATTAAAACTCTTTGATTTACTAAAATGCTTACTTTGAAGTGGTAATCTATGCAAGCTTTCAAAAGGTTTTCATTTTCCAGATTTATATGAAAAGTTGAGGGATTTTTTTTGACACATCTGGCATAGAAGCTTTAATGGTCATTGGCACTACATAAAAATCTCTGCTATTGTTGTCATGTTTGTAGAGAAACCTTAAACTGATGTTTTCTACTTTTTGACACAAATATTCTTTTGTTTGATAAAAAAAAAAAAATCACTAAGCAAAGCGTATTTTATAGGAATGTAAAGGATACAGATATGTATCAAGAAATGATTGGTTGAAAACCACAGATATGAACAAGCTTATATTGGTCAAAAGGTATAAAATCCATTAGGAAGTAAATAATTTGTGTCTAGTTTCTCGCCTTGTTGCCCTCTGTACTTGCTGCCATTATATGAACACATGATGCACAAAAAGACGTCCAATCACAAGCTTGATTCTACCAAGATGGGTCAATTACAATTGGCTGAAAGTTGTGTGTACTGAACATATATAAAAAAAAATATATAACTTTTTTTCACAGCCCCTCAAACAATGTCTAAAAAAATATTATGACTCGTTTTGAACCACGAAAAACAAAAGACTAAGATACCTAAAATTCCAGGTTTAAATATACACCCTACTAGTCAAACAGGGGCTGTGATTGTAAGACATAATATTTATCAACTCTTGCATTTATATCGGCCTCTGACTTTTTCTGGTAAATTCAGTGAGCAATGCCAAGAAAAGATTATTATATCTAAATTAGGGCTGTCAGTCGACTAAAACAAATAATCAGATTAATCAGACTTTTGAATTGTGATTTTTACAATTAACTTGCTTAACTAGGTAAATTTTCTATGACAATATGTGGCTTTAAAAAAAAAGGCCAGAGAGAACATGTTTCCTTCATTTTTACTGTCTGAAATGTTTTAAATTGTAAAGTATTAACTCAAATATCCCAGAAATGTAACTAGTGTGAACAAACAGATCAACAGTAAGATAAGCAGAACTCTAAAGAACTGTAAAGACTTTTATGTCTGCAGTGTAACTCCAAGAGAACAAAGATGCTGATTTACAGCCATAAGAAGCAACATTGTGTTTCTGCACTTTAAATGGTCTGGGAGAATACTCAAATCTGATTGGCTGCTGTGTATTCATACGCACCAAAAGTGTTTCCGGTCACATAGCCCAATTGTTCTATATCACTGCGCAGGCTTCTTTAAAACAAACTTTTTGCTTTATCTTCTGGACAAAAACAAGCGATAAGAGATGAACTTTCTCTATGAACTGATGCTTTACGGTCGCACCACCAATCAAATAGTCTGCTTTTTGTGTGAAAGCAGCGTAAACCAAATAAATAACAAGAATAAAGTACTGAAAACCGACTGAATATTTATTTATTTTGTAAGTGACTATGATATAAGCAGAATAGTGCCCAACAAAGTGCGTATCTTCAGAAACTGATGCATGTTGTGGAAGCCTGAACTGTTCAACGCAAAGCTTCGTCATCAATAATCACGCTTTAATTTTTTAAAAATAAATCTTGTGCGTTAATGTTGACAGCCCACATTAATAATTGTATGGCTTTTTTTAGACAAATGATTGTTTAGAAAACCCTTGGAAATGTAACCTCTGAATCAACACCACGAACTCTATTAACTCTCTGAATCCTTAAATGCTCTGAAATTTTCATATAATGTTAGCAGTGATTTTCTTAAAACCATGTGGAATTTGAAAAAGCTGAGTTTGTGTAAAACAGCAATTTTTGCTGAATTGTTTAAAGATGGAAACATTAATCTAACTTAAAGTAAGTACAAGTTTAATAATAAGAATCTCTGCAATTAATGATGAAAATGAAGCAATAACATGTTTGTAAATAGCGGATTCATGAGACACGTGCAGACTCATTCTTCCTGACAGCACAGATACTCAATATTCTTGTAAGTGCATAGCAATGCTGTAAATAAATGGAAGCGGTGTAGACACTGAGGCGGGCTGATGTGCTCCTGACAGCTTGGTATAGCTGTGAGTCTGGTGGAAAAGAAATGTGTTGTTTAACTTGGTGTAGCAGAAGCCATTTGAAGACTCCAGGGGTTTCTTGGGTATTCACATTCAACATTTACATGAGAGGTTGTCATGTAAAGCACATGGAACTTTCTCCCTTTGCCTGCACATACTGAGCAAGTGAAAAGGGTGCTTTGTGTTGATGTTGTCAGGTACTTTTTAAAAATCTGAGGGAAGTAAAACTGGAGATTTGTAATTCATAAGTGAGCTAATCCAGTGGTCTACAGCCTTTTTCAGGCCACGGATCACAAAAGCATATGTACGAAAGCACATGTATACATTGATTCCAATCTGTGCTTTTACCACAAAATGCACAGTTTGTCTGAAAAATCAACATAAGCAGTTCTGTTATTCCTCAGTTTCCACACTGGCCCTTTAATGCAAAAAAAAAAAAAAAAAAAACTTTTTAAATGTGTTTGGTTTTGTTAACTTTGCTAGTTTGGGGGTTTCAACTTAGCCGCACTGACTTTTAGAAAGTAGAGAATGTACTTTTCAACATGTGACCGAGAGACTTGACATGCTTCAAGAAAGAGTCGGATGTGGTGGAGAGAATACGGCAGTTTTCTAAAAAAAAAAAAAAAAAAAAAATAGGCTCAATCAAAATCAAATTGTCAATAACAGTGGAAAGAAAATAGGTTATGTTTATTTTTTTATTGGTGGTGGTGGTGGGGGGGGGGGCTGTGAATGTTTACACATGCAATTAGTTTAAAAAAAAATTACTCGTTATTATTTATTAATGCTGCATTCATTAATGCTTTGGTCAAATTAGACTCCACAAAGCAACCATCTTCCATCGGTTCAGGCAGTATTCGTCAGTTTCTGATAATGCACACTTCGTCGGGCACAATTCCACTTATAAAATGGCCACTAACAAAACAAATACATATTCAATTCAATTTTTTACTTAATTTTACTTCATTCTTGTTAGTTTTTTGGTTTAGACAGCTTTTCACATAAGGTGGACTATACGCTGCCCGTTGTTATTGTAACACAATGCGTCGCTGATTTGGCAGCAAGCTTGAACTGCAGTGCCAAAGGAAAGCGATATACGTGCTGGTCGTCACGATAGGTTAAATAAAGCATCAGTTCAGAGAGAAAGTTCACTGCTTGTTGTTGTCCAGATCATGAAGGAATAGTTTATTTTGAAGAAGTCTGCACATATAGAACATTGTGACCGGAACTTCTTCCAGAACACCCAACAGCCAATGAGAATAGAGTATTCACCCAGACCATTCAAAGTGCAGAAACACAATGTTTGTTTCTTATGGCTGTCAATCAGCATATTTATTTTCTTGGAGTAATACTGCAGACATAAAAGTCTTTACAGTTCTGCTTACCTTGCTGTTGAAGTGTTGTGTGCACACAAATTAAACTTCTAAGTTTACACTTCATAAATTTAGGCAAATTTCAGGCAATAAAAATAAAAGGTATCATTTTCACTCTGGCCTGTTTTTGTTCAAAAGCTGCATATTGTCATATAAAATTTAATTTGTAAAACATCGTGATTAATCAGATTAATCACAACCCAAAAGTGTGATTAATCTGATAAAAATTTTTTTGATCGATTCACAGCACTACTTTTTTTTCTCTCTGTGCGCTGATTACAACTGTCCCACGAACCTATGCCAACCTGCAGCCTGGAAGCTGACCTTATCAATTGCAGAAATGTAGCCATTACCAAAGCAAACAAAAGATACATTTTCAATAAAAATATAAAACTATTTAAAAAAACAAATGTGTAATGGTAAAATAAACTCAAAGTAATTGTTTTTAAAAAAGCTAGTATCTTTTTTTTCATATTGATCTATTATAACTGTTCTAAGCAGCTGTTGTTCATTCATTTATTCATTCATTTTCCAATCCGCTTTATCCCTGTCGGGGTCACGGGGTTGCCGGAGCCTAACCCGGTACTCATGGGCGAAGGCAGGGTACACCCCTGGACTGGTCGCCAGTCTGTCGCAGGGGAGCAGCTGTTGTTTTGAACAAAATAGCAGTGCCAATCTGCCAGTGCTTTTGAAACTTCAATAATGTAAGCTCTCATGTGACACTTTATTAGAAACATCTGTATACCAGATTACTCATGCAATTTTCCAATTATGCAATTACGAGGTAACAGTGTTTGGAATTATGCAGAGAAAAGTGTCTGCAACATCTACATTAAACTTGGTAGAAGAGAGGAAAATGTGACATTTACTGTGACAGAATTTCTGCTGATTTCATGGAGTTGTAATTTGGTCCCCTCAATTTATACAAAACAGCCGAGAACAGAATTGATTCTGAAAACAGAAAGCATTCAGTGAGCGCTGTTCTCCACATGGAAACACTTTATTGACTGGAAGTCAAAGAAAAACAGTTTTACTGGTCAAGGCTGACAGAAAGTCTATGATACCAAAGATGACCACCCTGAGCAACTGTGTACGCACAGTATGTCAAAGCTTGAAGCAGATGGGCTACAGCAGTCAACAAACCCAGTGGGTTCCACTGCTGTCAGCCAAGAACAGTAATCTCAGGCTGCAGGGGGCAATGGCTCAGCAATACTGGACTACTGATATAATAAATCTTGATTTCTGTTAAAGCTTGGAATTTGGCATCTGCAACAGTAATCGATGGACCCCACATGCCTTATCTCCTCTGTCGAGGCCAATCTGGTGCTTGTTTAATCTTCCTGCCTATAAAACAGCAAAGCCATTGTTTGAAAGCCATTGGCTGCTTTATTGGTGGTGCTGTCCATTTAAGGTCATTTTGTTTACACAATTCACACATTTTTACGAGTATGTTAAAGCTTTCAAACCCTTAATGTTTTAAATGATCTTACAGTCAAAAAATGCATCTCTTTAGTTGACATAAAATTAAATAAAACAAAACAAAAAAACATAATTATCACTGGTGTAGAAGGATTTTCATTATCTTCAAATATTTTTGTGTTTAATGTACAGAGAGTTTTGAAAAATCAGTCAAATGGACCCTTAAAGTTTGTAAAGCATTTTGAATATCCAGCATTGAAAAAATTGCTAACACTTAAATCAATTATATGAAAACATCAAAAATAAAAGAATCAATTAAAGTTTCTCTAATGTATTATGCTGTCAGCATAAGCAGTGTGCACCCATATGTCCAACTATCTGATTCCTATAATAGATTCTTATAAAACCAAAAACGCTTCGCTGATTTACCTTTGCTTCCATTTTTTTACATCATAAAGTTGCTAATGTGAAGTCCTCATGTAATTTTAACAAGGAGAGATATGTTGTTTCCTTCTCTTTTGGCATCTTGGGCCACTATCAGTTTCACGTCCATTGCTATCAATTCATTCATTGTTTTTGTCATTTGTGTTCTAGATTCTGATCACCAAAAGACTAACTAGAAATATGTATTTATAATTCAAAGATATATAGTTTAAATTCATGACTCTATTGTTCAATTTAAGATCTTCATCAGCAAGTACACTTCTCTTCATTGTTTTATTTTATGTAGATTAGTGGTGTGTTCTTTCATTACCCCACTAAGTTAGCTTTACACATCCTATTTGTTCGGGGCAGATGTGTTGTAAATTCTAAATGTTCTAGATCTTCATTCTAACACATTCAAAATGACTAAAAACTGAAAGACTTTTGTTTTTGTTTAGTTTTTTCTTAGAATGACAGATTTGTTTTTTTTCTTTCTAAGAATTAACTTATTTTACTCTACAACTACATGTTTGAATAACAATAACATGTTTGAATAGTGTTGCAGATGGGTTTCATGCAGATGAAACTTTGGGGCAGCTAGGAGTCCGAGGTGAGGTCTACAGCCAAAGACAGGAGCACAGATAATCCACCTGGAATTTCATCCAGGGAAACGGGGACAATATATGAATCGCACTGCTCCAAACAGAGGCATGATGAACTAAAGAAAAAATAGTGCTGGGTAAATGATAAAGAACAGAGGAGATACGTAAGAGGACAGAACCCCAATGCACCATACTTTCCCCAGCTTCTAACTTCTAGTAGCCTGCTAGTAACTAAATGGTATTGCAATTTGATTCAACATGTTAATGCCAAGAGCATGAATATAACATAACACAACTTAGTAATAGCTGGAATCCAGAAGACCTCTGTGCGTGTGGTAAGAAAGAAGCAGGAATTGAAGAGAGTGGGTGTTTTTTTTTTTTTTTTGTTTGTTTTTTGTGACAGTATATAACCTATTCTCCAAGACATTTTCAAAATAAGTGCAACCTATTAAATAATGAATGATGTGTTGGTGATGCATTGTCTGCTTTCACAAAAAAATAACATTAATTCAGAGAGCAGAATTTGTTGGTTGACAAATGAAAACACTTAAGCAGTGTTGAAACCTTTAATGAAGGTGTTAATATTAAATTCATATTTTGATTAATATGTCTGTGTTTGGGAGTATGTAATTGTGTTAAAGTTATGAATGTTTCTCTTCAGGGTGTTTAGACTGGAACTGTTCTGTTGGAGCTGAAACACTATGTGATGGTTACAGAGGATACCATGCATTATTAACAAATGAATAAGAAATTGAGTTGTTTCTCACAATAGATTTACATCAATTTCTACTGTACTGATGCCAAAATCTTTATCTGAAACATTCTGTTTGGCAAATGTTTTTTGTCTTTTTTTTTTGCAATTTCTTTTTAACATTTTATTGTTTTACTTGTGTGTGTAAACTTTTATTTATAGACACAATCAGCTATTACTATTGCACCTAAAAGGCTTAATCTCAAAAGAGTACGTATTCTATTCTGCAGAAAAACAGAGAAGTAGATGTTCTTTGTGTTTGTTCTGTGGTCTGTGCCAGCTGCGCCACCCTGCTGTTCCTGCGTGTTACTTGTCCTCTCTGCCCACAGGACTTGCTTGTTTGACGCAAAGGGGCTGTAGGAGTGTACGTGTGTCACAGGCACCACAACAGCTTGTTGCATAAGCTGTGAGAACACATTGTGCCTCCCAATCAAAAATCATTTTTAACACAGCAGGACAATTACATGGTCGTGCCTTATAAAATATTAATTTTCCCCACAAAACACAGACTTGGCATCGGCAACTGAATGATGCTTGCGTGACAGCATTACAGTATGCATATATACTGTACATTTGTCACCTTCACACATTTCTGCAAAATGATAGCCCCCTGGCAGCTGGTTCATTTTAAAAAATAAAAAGGAAGATTTTTTTTAATTGATCGGATTACTAAACTACTGTCAAAACACGGATGTGAATTCTCATCCATCTCACAATATAACAGATTTCTTATATTGTGAGATGGATGAGAATTTACATCAGTACATATATAAATTGCATTCTTTCTTACTTCCTTAGAGCACAGCTGCTTTTCTGCTGCTTTTTTTTTTTAAATCAACAAATGGAAGTATGACCAGGTTGTAATGTAATCTCTGTCATCTGTCCCAAAAAAATAAAATTAAATATTGGAATCCCAACATCAAACGTGCAGTTCCCACCTGGAAGCTCAGCTAAAGGCTGGTGTGACTGTTGATTTAGGCTGTTCTGACAATATGTGTGTAATTGTGTGGCCCTAAGATGGACTGCCGACCCATCCAGGGTATACCCCACCTTTGTCCAACAGTGGCAGAGATAGGCTCAAGCAACCCTGTGACTCTGAAAGGGATTTAGCAGGTTTAGAAACTGGATGATAAAATAAGTTAAAATAGTTAAAATGTAAAAATGAAAACAGAGCACTGTTAAGAAGTATTTCATCAAGTTTTATATGTCAGAGTCAGAGCTAGAGTGGGTCTGGATGGAACAACTTTAGGAGGAACAAGTTAAAGTTTCTTGGCAGGCCTTGGTAAAAAGAACTTCACTAGCTCTCCCTTATCTTCAATAGGTTCCTAAAGTGGGCCATTGTAATGTATTTATTTATGGTTTTATTTTTTGTGGTGCTCAATGTTTGTCAAATAATTAAGCTTTTCATTAAATTATTATTTTAAGTAATTGTTGATTTACATACACATATGTGCATGTCCATCCATCCATCCATCCATCCATCCATCCTCTTCCACTCATCTGGGACAGAGTCGTGGGGACAGCAGTCTAAGCAAAGATGCCCAAACTTCCCACTCATCTGCCACTTCCTCCAGCTCCTCTGGGGGACCCCAAGATGTTCCCAGGCCAGAAACGTAGTCTCTCCAGCGTGTCCTGAGTCTTCCTTGGGGCCTCCTCCCAGTGGGACATGCCTGGAACACCTCCCCAGGGAGGAGTCCAGGAGGCATCCAAACTAGAGGCCTGAGCCACCTCAACTGGCTCCTCTCGATGTGGAAGAGCAGCAGATCTAGTCTGAGCTCCTCTAGCGTGACCGAGCTTTTCACCCCATCTCTAAGGGAGCGCCCAGCCACCCTACGGAGGAAGCTCATTTCAGCCGCTTGTATCCGGGACCTCATTCTTTTGGTCATTACCCGGAGCTCATGACCATAGGTGAACATTGGAACCTAGACTGATCAGTAAATTGAGAGCTTTCTTTTCTGGCTTAGCTCTCTCTTCACCACAACAGACCGATACAGCGACTGCATAACGGTGGACGCTGCATCAATCCGCCTGTCGATCTCACGCTCCGATATTCCCTCACTCCTGAACAAGATCCCAAGATACTTAAACTCCTCACTCAACCCACCGAGCATGTGTGAATGTGTTTGTGTGTATTTCACCACAAGTACTTAACCAATAATAAATTAATATTTACTGAAAACGTTTATTTCAAGGCTTTTGACTTTTTTTTGTAATTATTATTTTCTAGCGTGTGTAATATGTGTACAAAAAATAAAGTCGTATCAAATACATTTATTTTATTTTGTAAACCCCATTCCAGCTTAAAAAGGACAGGAAAGGTCAACTTATTTTTTTTCCACAATGGATTTACAAATTTACGACAGGTTTGTGTTGGCCAGTTTTTCCCTTTTTTTGTGGTGCTATTTGCTTGATTTTGGTTTCTGACCTTTTAACTGCACGTCAATAGCAACATGCAGTTATGTTATTTCTCACATATTAAACAAGAAGACACTTCATCCTTGATAAATGCAAGCTTTTTGACAGCAGTGAACTGTTGAACTTCTCCAATAAACGGTTTGCCACCCACAGATTAATTTTCATTAGAATGACTCTAGCCATCATCCATATGCAAATAATTACAGTGCCTTGAAGATGTATTTACCCTCATAGTCTGCTCTGCTATTTCTCTGAATTTGTTCTGACTTTGTTGCAATACAGCCTCTTTATGAACTGAATAGACTTAAAGAATACATGGTGGAATTTTAAATATGTCCCATCTCTAGGATTGATTTTATGATTGAGCATTATTGGAATTGAACTATTCATTTTAAATGGTATCCATTAATTTTTGCAACCATAAACATTGAAATGATAGTAAAATCTGAACATAAAACCAACATTATTGTTAAAAAATATGACATAGTTGCCAAACAAAAGTTTGAAATGAGTTTATGTGGCAAACTAGAATTTTAGTTTCCTGTTATGAATTGCTGTGGGCTTTGTTCAACATGCAAATGGCTATTTTGCTTTAGATAATGAATTAAAAGTGAAGAGTAAAGAGGCAGAAGTATTTCAGTTTGACACCAAGCCTGCATTAATTTCAAAACACCTGTGCTCCTAGAACAGCACTGCATTTGCAAATGCAACAACAACACTGTTCAATAACTCAAAAAAATACAAATAAATATATCACCATAAAGAGGATTTCGTTTTCTTTTAATCTTGTTTGGCTTTTCAATTTAGCCGTGCTGCTGTTGTAGCCTTCTTGACGATGGACATTTCCCCTTTTGGTTAAAGGGCACAGAAGGTATGGAGTGAAAACAAAAGATTTTAATATATGCAAATTTGGTTGTGAATTCTCGAAAAGTACATTTTAGAATGTCAATCTAATACAGAGTTTACTAGCATTCAGATTTTCAGCAAGGGTTTAAAGCATTTAAACAGGAAAATGTATTTATAAGAGGAAAACTGAAAGAAGTTTTACTCATGGACTGCCACAAAAATGGCTAAATTCAGAATCTCTGTTGTCATTTTTGCTACTTTTTTAATTGTCTTGATTAGAATGGTGTTCATGTCAGCTACATTGACTGCTACATGAATATGGTTATTTTTTTCTTTTATCAGGACTGAACAATGAAGATGGGGACACACTATCTACAAGAGGATAATCCAAATGATATGGCTGTAAACTGAGTTATGTATTTTTTTCAGTATTACAGAAATGTCACTACTCATGAACCATTTATTTTATAGCCTATATATATTTAGATTTCACTGTTGATTGTAAAACGCACTGAACAAAAATTCAACAAATGTGCTGATTTTAAACATGTGACAGGTTGAAGTTTAAACACATTATATTTTGCTTTTATTTTGTTCAGAGAAGTCAAACTGTAAGTCAAACATTGACAGTCAGAGTCCAGTCACATGAATCCTCATGTGTTATTACTGTGTTCACTTTTGGCATACTTGCAAATCAAACTCATGAATCATACATTTATGCAGCTGATGATTCTCATGTTTCTTTAAGTATAAAAAAAAAGTTTCACCGTTGCACAAAGGTTCAGACCTGTTTGTCAGACTTTTAAATTGTACCATCTTTATCTCTAAACCTTTATTTTAGGATGCCCTATGTATGTGATAATTGTTTTCATTTCCTGTTTCTGTTTTCTGTTCAGTTTTATTCTCCCTTTTACTATTGTGAAGCACTTTATGATTTTATCTGGGAAAGGTGCTTTATAAATAAACTTACAAAAATACATCTTTGGCTGTAACTTTGAAGCTCAGTGTGTCTGGTGTTTTATTTCAGAATCATCCAACCATGGAAGAGAAAAGTACTTTACTTTAAGCTTAAAAGCGCTGGGCTTATTATAATTTAAATTTCAAGTAAACTAGGAAAGTACATCTGTTTTTGTTCTTTTCATGACCTTGTGTGTCTTTTGGGAGCAGTATGACTTCATATGAATCTGAAAAGTTCAAATGTGTATTTATTTTTAGGTTTTGAAATGTATTCAGTAAATCTCTCATTAGCTTGCAAAATTTGAAACAAGTTTTGTCTGAATTCTTTCACACCCGTTTACGGCTGAGAGCACAATGGAAACCGTAAAAGAATCCTGCTTTCTGCTCCTGCGCTCCAGCTGTGGTGCTGCATAATTCTTATCTAAACACAGGTTTTAGTGAAGTTTTGAAGAAGATGTCAAGTGTTTGTTATTAGAATGATAAAAGCTGTAACTTAATTACTGAAGTGGAAATGCAGTTATGAAAACATCTGCCACTATGGTACTCTGATGTGCTTTGGAGCACCACACAGAGAGATGTGAGCCTGTGCAGGTGAAAGATAAGAGAGGAGGATGAGCAAAGACCAGAACAGATATCATACACCGGGCATGTGGTGCACATTCAAAAACGCGCTGAACGCGGGTTCCTGAACACACTTTAATCGTATTGTGTTCACACTGGAATGCCGCTACCCAATGCTTTTGCATAGTCCAACAGTTAGAAGGTACGACATGTCAAAGCAGTGCAAATCTTGTGAATCTTACTCCAGGCTTTTTTTTTTTTACACTTCTATTGCAATAGATGAAAGACTTGATGTCATATAATTCCGGCCATTCAACTGGTGTAACTTTTAATGCCTGTTCAGTGGTCATGCATTTTGAACGTAGAGCCAAAAAACAGACTTAAAACTTGCAACGCAAGTAGTGTACATTGGAAGTGGTCGCATTGCCTTTCCGCGTTGTTGAGGGCTATGCAAAAGTAGCTTCAGAGATAAGGATCTTTGAAGCCCGAACATAAGTAAAAACCCTACATCTCAGAGGTACAAATATAACGATATCTATGGGAAATATCATACAGAAGTCTTACTTTGCCTTTTTTTGACCTTTCGTCATAAAGACGGAGTCACCAGGTTTTAGCATTAATTATTTTCAAATTTTAAATGAATTAAATAGCTCCTGCTTTAATTCAGTGTCAGCAAGAAAGTTGTTTTAAATGAATGCGTTTTCATTCTTATGTTAAGAATTTTGGTTTTTAAGGTGCCAAATAATATTCCCAATGGTTTTAACCTCAGGGCTAGACCACCATGGAGTGATCCCACAACACCCTACTACAGTTGAGACAGTCATATTCTTGGAAACTGTAGTTGTCATAAAAATAAATAAATAAAAATATGTTGAAGAAGATGTTCCAAAACAGCTTCTGAAGGCCCCTCTACAACAGTTACTAAATTATTACGAGTACATTGAATAAAACCACCACCTAAGTATGTTTTTGCCTAGGGTTACTCTCTTTTAAATGTCTCACCAGTTGTTGTCAAAGGAAATTTGTTAAATGTTGAAATTCTCCAAAATTCCATGAAGATAGTTACTTCAAGCTGCTACCAAAGTCATTTGACAACCAAGTGACATTACAAATGTTTTCTTTTTCTTTTCCTTTACTTTATTTAGAGCCTCCACTGTTTTATTAAGGTGCCATTCATGAACCATAAGACATTTATTTTTCCACGGCTGCTCAGGGTAGATGGAAACTGGAAAGTAATGTATCTCTTTTATGAAATATGAATCGCCCCACAGTGCAAAACTGATATTATATAAGATCACATATGTAAATGCTGCAATGACTGTTTAACTTTATAAATAGGTTTTGAATAGAGCATACACATTTGACGGTTTGGTGGAAAAATTTGATGCAAAATATGTGGTAGTTGTGGGCTACAACATTGTTGGCTAATTTTTTTTTAAATATGGATCATGGGAGATAACAATTATATACCTATCTTTATTTACTGTGGGAGGAAGCTGGAGTGTCCTGGGGAAAATGTGATCCTCAGCAAGCATGGGGAAAACAAGCTGGGAAAGACTCAGCCAGCATTAGAACTAGATTTGTCTTACAGTGTGGTAAGGGGACTAACCACCACACCCCAGCACAATCCTGAATTACATTTGTTATTATTTAGCCAGGTTTGATGGATTCTTTTGCTTTTTGTATAGTACTTTATGACAGACTCTTTTGTGAGCTGGTGCTTTATCAATAAAACTAAATTAGTTTCTGTGAATTTTTGTTTCTATGAACTGCTAGAAAGAACTAGAGCTTGTGCTGAAATGCCTAATGCCTCAGTCACAACTGCCCTTATAGGTCGATACTGGCCGTCTGTGCGCAGAAAATTGGCAAATCTGTACAACGCACGCAAATGGCCCGCACAAAATTTTAAGATCGTAGACCGCTTGGTGGACCCGTAGGGCAAAAATATTCATGCACATTTTCTTTATGGGCAGGCTGCGAGCAAAAGGTCATAGTGAACACTTAAAAATAGTCAGGGAGAAGTAGGTGAGAACCAGGCGTGTCATACTTTTTTTTTTTTTTTAACTCCGTGCACAGTGTGGTTTATGTGGACATTCAGACACTTGCATATCACTTGCATACCCGTGCATGCAACATTTGAACTTAGTCAATAGGAGTCAGTACTCGCATGTCAATAATGACTTGAGTGTGGCTTGAGAACACCAAACGATACCATGACTCGTCCATCTAACTTGATGGCATCACAAGCCTCAAAATTGTAAGACACACCTGAGCTCCCTTTAAGATGTACCCGCTCATCTCTATGACCCTCCACGGGCCCGGACCACCCAGAAACTCGCAGTATCCGTATGGTCAGCCCCCATTACGCTGCATGTGACTAAGTCATAAGCAAAGCATCTAATCTTTTCAACATTTTTGTGTTGTTCATATGAAATAATCTTAAAAATAACATAGAAATGTAAAAGTTAAATACTTTGGCTCAGAATAATCTTGTGGAATTCAATTTAAGATGTGTTTTTTGTGATAACGTACATCAGTCTGCTAAAGAATGTAGGGGCTGAAAGTTTGGTTGAAGTCAACACAATTAAACACAAACTTGCAAACTGGACTTCTTCTTTGAAGCTGTGAAGGAAGGCAGCTGGGGTATTCCGTCACTTGGAAAACAAAAAAAGGGCCTCAGACAGAAATAGATCAGCCTGAGTTTAAGCAGGCAGGGCTCACAAAATAATAGAATGGGGATTAAAGTTTTCCACATGACACAACAAAAGACAGAAAAAAAAGGGCAAGTGTACACAAATGTAACTCTCCTTGAGATGTACAAACTCTGCATCTCCTTAGCTAAAGTTGGATTAAAAAAAAAAAAAACAAAAGCAATATGTGGATGTTGATCAGAGATGCCTGACACTAAAGAAATCACCCTTAAGACGTTCTAAAAATTAAACGGGTTGCCATGAAGCTCTGTTTTAAAAGTACATTTAATTGCATTTCTGTGCGGTATTAATCATTGACCCCATCATTATGATCATTTTAAATAACTAAATTGAACAAAATATTTTATTTATAAATGACATGTATGACCTTTTCTCTGGTCAAAGTTGAAAACCAAGTCAAATGTTTGTCTAGCACAACTTACACAGGAAATACGGAGAAAAAAAATGTTTTTTTACTTTAAAAATAGAAGAAAAACATGAAAGGAAAGCAAAACACATTTCCCAGTTTTGACAGGGATTTCAAAGTAGAGCTCTCAGTGGAGGAATAGTGTTTCTTAACTGTGGGGCAAATGTGGCGATGGGAAAGCGGCACAATTTGGAGAGACACTTTAGAACATTTCACAAAAGCTTTCATCCTAACTACCCACCAAGCAGTGAACTATAGGCACAAAAAGCTTGTAAGTTTGAGGCACGTTTTAGCAAACAGACTTTTTCATTTTCAGGTAGCAGCTGAAAAAGCAACCAAAAGCAACTCCGTTCTAATTCAAAGCTGCAAGTGTGAATAAAGAAATTAACCCTTATTAAAAGAAAAGATCTTGAAAGGACGAAAGAGGATATTTGCAAATATAGTTATCAAACAGAGAAGGACTGGCTGTGTCAAAAGCTTTAATCAATGTCTTTGGAGGAGGTTGTCACAAACAAAATGATGGCTTTGAGAGAAAATGTGGGGTTACAAATTCCTGAAGATAATCAAGTTTTACTGGATTAAGTTAAAAAAACAATCTTCTATTGAATCGTGGAGGAGTTGGAGAGCCACTGAATAGTTTCAGAACAGGTGTTCGAAGTTCCTGTTTGTGCACTCTCCAAAAACACACAGATGGCTGTAGATATGTTTAAAAGACAAAACAAAACCATTCTGTTTTTGCTGACTGTCAAAGAAAAAAAGCAGCTTATGCAATCCTTCACGTAGTAGCGTGTTGCATATCAGTGCAAAGCCAATGTATAAGATTCTTTTCTCCATGTCAGAATCAAGTGATTCATGACGATTGCTTAAATGATCGAAGAATTACTGTGTGCCAAAGAGCGTATGTTTTTTAGGCATCACCAGCAACATCTTCAGCACTAAAGAGTTCAAATCTTTTAAAACCAAATGTACTTGATTTTTTTGGGATTATTGATAAGCCATCAATCAATTAAAAGATACAATCACTTAGGAAGTAGATACTTTTGCTTAATTAGCACTTTAAGTCGTATTCGAAAAAGAAAAAAAAAACAAAAAAAACAATCTTAAGACCATTGCACATCAAAAACGTTTCCTCTGGTTTTATTCTTTATAAGAAAGCAACACATGATTGAATCAACTTTCAAGCCTTCCTTTAAACCTCTTATGAGACCGACAAAAGAGGAGAACCCCTTATTCTGACTAATCCTGGAACCCAATTGCAATGAAGGTGTCTGAACTAGCTAGCAGTCACTCACTAGCTCGCACTGGCAGTGCTGGTGAACCGTTCCTGACATATTTTGGTACCTTAATATACCTTTTTTTTTTTTTTTTTTTAGAATTTGAAATTCAATTTGTTGCACTGGAGTTTCAATTCCTTGTTTTTATAAAACAACTAACAAGTTCCTTGCTATTTACACCAGTCACTTACTGGTTTGTTTAAAAAGAATAAAATAAAGCATTTTAATATTTTTTTTCCCCCAATAATGATATTCTAAGATTTGACTAGACTTTATACCCTAAAAATAGATACATTTCAGTTAAACTGTTAAAATCAAATGTGTGATGTAATATTTGCTTGTGTTTCATACGAAGCAGTGTTTATAGCATATATATAAAAAAAAATAAAAAGTATGATTTTATTTGCTTTCTTTTAGGTTATTAATTTTTCATTTCAAGTTGCCACATCGGACTTCATCTTTATTGACCTTAATTAATCCTAAATCTGGCCTCTATAATCTCGTCTCTTTCTGTGTGTCCACATCTATCTTTTTCAGATTGCATAAGCAACCTATTAGCATTCGACTATCTTCATGCTACCTTTCAGATTCACTAATGAAGGCTGGGAATTGGTGTGATTTAATGAAAGTGAGTGTGACCAGGAATCCTAATTTATACTTCATCATTAATGAGCAGATGGATTTTTACACTGACTCACACAGACACACAGCTGAACCCTGAGTCCAACTATTTTAGTTTAAATTTCTCCGTAATTGACTGTACACACAGAGTGAAATCTTCACCACAATGTTTAAAAATTAGGAATTTATAGTGTAATGGCCACAATGGCCAAGACCAAAAAGCTGTCTAAGGACACCAGAAACTAAATTGTTGATCTGCACCAGGCTGGGAAGATAGAATCTGCAATAGGTGAGCAGCTTGGTGTGAAGAAATCAACCGTGGGAGCAATTATTAGGAAATGGATGACTTCCAAGACAACTGAAAATTTCCTTCAATCTGAGGCTCACCGCAAGATCTCACCCCATGGGGTCAAAATGATCACAAGAATGGTGAGCAAAAATCCCACAACCAGACAGGGGGACCTAGTGAATGATCTGCAGAGAGCTGGGAACAAAGTAACAAAGGCTACCATCAGTAACACACTCCGTCAGCAGGAACTCAAATCCTGCAGTGCCAGACGTGTCAAATCAAACTTTACTTTTTCTGTGTTTTTCATTCTTTCGAAACTCAAAGTGCTTTGCATATAAACAATTAACACACTTATCAAAAAATGCATTTAAAAACAAAAACAGAACATAAAACCAGCACACCTCCTTAGAACTGAACAGTGCTGCTGAATTCTTTCCAGATTTCTTGTATTCTGCTACAAATAGGAACCACAATGTACTTTAACTTAACTCAGGTGATATGAAAAAACAAGAGGGAGTCTGAGATTTATAAACCAAAGATAAAAATCTTCACAGATACAGACTGAATGTGGGCATATTGATGTTTTTCGAGGCATCAATAATTGTAAAAGTGTTTAGTGGGAAGTATCTTCCAATGTGGATGACTGTAGGTCAGCTTGTTGTAAACACATTTTCCAGGTATAAAGCCAAAGGCAGAACCTTAATTATCATCAAAGCAACGTTCAAGTAAAGAGTGCAACATGCATGACTTGTCCTGCACATTATTAGCAAAACCCATAAAAAACATTTTCATGGCCATTATTGAAAATGTAAATTAAAATAACATTGATTCACCACCACTGCCTACATCAAGAAAAGCAGACATGAATTCTAAGTGTGCAAAATTAACTTTATGAAGCATGGAAGGCAGTTACAGAGTTTTAATGGACATGTGCTTCTGGATTTGAGTATTTTGCTGGGGAAAATATTAAGAGAAAACATTTTTCACCGCAGGAGAAGGAAATCAGAATAGCTTGTTAGGTATTACTGAACAATTGGATGTACAATTTATGGCCAGAAAAGACTGAAAGTTCAATCCTGGAAAATCAGTTTAGCACCACATTTCTTATTGCGCACAAGCTCTCGATGAAGAAAGAGCATTGGCAAATATGTAGCCTTCTGTAAAAGCTAAAGTTCTATCAGTTTGTCTGGATCATTCAAATATGTCAACATAAAAGGCTCTACTGTCTAAAAAGAACATCATAACAGGGCTGCAGTTCATAAAACTGTTTGTACAAACCACAAAATTTCTTGAGCAATTTTGAAAAGAAAAATTAGATCAGCAGAAGGTTTCTGCAGATGCATCTCATATCTGCTAAAGGGGAACATCTCTAGGTGTCTAATGAATCAATTACATTTCTGACTGTTGTTCTGCATACACTAAATTATTTTGAATCATATTTTTTTGTTTGCTTTTCAGCTCCTTTAATATAATAATAGGATGCACAGTCATGTAAGGGCTGGCATTGGGAACCTGAATAGAGTGATACTGGCCATCATGATCAGAGTGACCATCCAAGTATTAAAGTTTGGCAGAGCAACAAAATGAACATGAATTAAACATGCAAACAATCACCCACAAGGAACACAGAACACACACTTTCTTTCAACTTTCTTCTACTTCCTCATCCTTTACAACCCCAGGCCTCAGTTTGTTTGTTTTTTTCCTTCCCCTCCAGGATGTTGCGATGTTGAAAGAGATGTGGCTCATTGACTGGAAGATTACATTTGCCAACATGTCTAGGCACTGCTAAGAACCAAAGTAAGATAAGTTCGCCTGTAGCAGCATGCTTGTAGTAAATAATGTAGATGTCACCACGTTTACTGACAAATATAAGCCGTCACATGAGAGCCAGAACCTACTCTGTACGAGAATTACAAACAACAATGCAGCAAGCAGCAAAAAAATGGATTATTTTGCGTCATAGCTCTGTTTTCAAAATAATGCAAATCGACTTAAGCAGATTCTGGATCAAACCGCAAAAGCTAATCTTCCTTAAAAAAAAATAAAAGAAGTCTAGCACTTTCCACATTGAGTAAAACTGTAAGCCTAAGAATTCAGATGTGACTATTCTCTTCTGACACTTTAGCTTGTCTTTAAGCTCGCACTCTGCTGTATTGCTTTCAATGGAAAAAAGGAAAAAAGTAGTCTAATATATCTGAATGTATCTAAGACGATAGAAGCTAAAATAAAAGTCATAGCGTCAACAACAACACGGCAGGCAGAACTGCTGGTTTACCACAAACACTGTCACACTTTTAAAATGCACCTCAATTATCAGAACAGTTTATATATATATATATATATATATACAGATATATATGTATAGTCATACAGATATATATATATATTTATATATATAATATATTTATATATGTATATTTAGTGCTGCAGTCACAGTTGGTAGTGGAGTGCTTTTAAGTGTTACGGCAGAAGTGGCTCAAAGTGGTCAACACATTAAAAAAACACCTCCTAATAATGAATCTTCAAGCAACACAACCACCCACTGTGAAATTAATAGCAGCATGCAGAGGAACTCTCTCCATTATCATAGTTTGAAATGATTTAACAAGAAAGTATTATACAGCAGAAGTCTTGCAGACACACTGAATTGCATTAGATTTACACATACATCCTCAAACACACATTATTTATCAAACTTTACTAATGGTATGTGCAATTAAAGAAATCTGAATCAGCAAATGTACAGCTGGAAGTCCTCTGCAAAGGGCCAAAATCAATTTGAATAAAAAAAACAAATACCACCTGTCCATTTGTGCACATTACCCCAAACTTTCCAAATGCACGCAAGTAAAGCTGGTCTGTGTGCCTTCCATAATGATACATTTTTCCTGTGGAGAGCCAATTCCAGGTTCTTGGGAAAGGTCACCCAGAAAGAGGAACATGATTGGTGAGTAATTATTTGCAGTCAGTCATCGTTGCGACATGAAAATCCATATGGAAGAAGAGTTGCCCCTCACCGACTGCTTGATGTGGACCAATCGATAGTTAAGGAAATTGGTCCAGCATATGGGGGAGAGGAGGGGGGGTGCTGAAACTCTTATGTAAGTGAATTTTCTAAAGATTATGTATTACCACACAAAAATGGATCCTGACACATTGGGAGTTAGACCTTGGATTACATGGCTTTCATTACACACCAAATGCTTGTGTTTTCTTATTCCGAATGACAGCCTTGAAATTGTATTTCTTGGCAAATGGCCACTGTGATTATATTTTGGAGTTCAAATGGGGATCATTTACTCATCTACATTGTCTTGGTGTCTCAGCCGAAATGGGATGTAGTCTCCCTGCCTTTTTCCCCATTTCATTTTCCTGCAATCCATCCCACACTTTTCTCCCTCACCCTTGCTAACTTCTGTGGTTTCATTTTTCACTGTAGCCAGGGTTTTTCTTTTTTCTTTCTTTTTTTTTTTTTTTTTGCATAATTTCGGCTCCATGTCAATAGGAGAGTTAGTACAATATTTATAGGGATAGTGCAAGTGAAATTGGTGCAATGTCCTAATATCTTACCCTTATTTTGTCAGTTTGTACTATGGCTATTTTGTTTTAAAATACTAGATACTGAGAGTGTACCGCATCTCCTGCTCCCTTTCTGCCTGGCTGCACTCCAAAGTCTGCAGCACTGAAAATAAGTAGTTAAGTTACAGATTAGATTTATTCATGTTGCCGGACAATTAACTGGCAATTATAATTGGGTGTGGAAATACTGAAAGACCAAAATATACTCACTTTAGCCTAATATGTAAGTAATAGGCTTAAAGTTGTGGCTTGTAGCTGTATCTTGAGTTAATTCACATCTAAATGTGTTTAGTCTTTTCTGTGTTGAAACCTCTTAGAACTTAATGGAACTCGTATGCTCACTGTAGTTTTTTTTAAATGCACAAATTATTCCCCAGGTGTAAATCAGTTTAAACATTTTTTTTTTTGAATGAATGAAACATTTACATTAATCTATACATTCAACCCTTCCTCCCCATGTGACAGTCCAATTGAGTTACTGTGCTAAAGACTTGTACTCGTAAAATTATTTCCAGCCATCTCTTGAACTGTAATCTCACTTGAAGCTACAGACACACCAAACACGTGACGAGTGTTCTTTAAAGCGCTAATCCCAGGTTTTTGAATGCACATTTAGCCCATGGAATTCTCTCTGGACAAGCAGGGAGGGACTTCTTCTTTTTCAAGTGTTTACTAGTGCATATCTACCACCAGTTGGAGTAGGCTTGGTGCAAAATGTTGAAGCGACGAAGCGGTGCAGATCTTGCTCCAGGCTTTTTCTTTCACAGCTCTATTCTGATATATGAAAGTCTTGGTGTCATTTAATTCTGGTCAGGCAAAAACCTCAATGATCATTTTCAAATGGTTGGTACTTCCATAAACTGAGGGGGACATCATCTGTTTGTCACAAACAAATCAGAGTCCCTGTTTGGTCAAAGTTCAACCTGGTTTAACATGCAATGTGCTATCAATGGCAGCGCCTTTTGTACATAGAGACCAAAAACTGTCATAAAATCTTGCATAGCAACACGTGAACGCAAGAGTTTTGAACGTCAATGGAAGCAGAAAAACTGGTGTTTCCAAACTTTCACATCGATTTTTCCTCGTCAGTGGCCGCGTGAACACGTGTTGTCGAGGGCTGTGTGGATGTAGCTCAACAGTGGTAGCAGCTAGATTGATCTCCTGGTGCTGTAGGCTTCGTAATTGCTTTTCTGCATTTTGTATTTTAGTTGTAATGAGTGAATAATGGAAAATGCTATTTAATCTTTCCTTGAAAAAAAACAGTGCATTACCTCCAACCCTAAACTCAAAAAAGGCATTTCCAGCCACACTGCAGCTCACTTGATATTTTCTGATTTTGGGCAACTCTTTCTAAACTTGTACTTCTTTTTTCTGTGAAAATCCCAGCAGATCAGCAGTTTCCAAACAAAAACCATGTCATGTTCAGCATCACATAAAACCCACTGCTCATAGTTGTGATACTTGCCTTTAGGTGTAAATACAGTTGTTTGAAAGTCTCTATAGCAAGAGAGTGCTGGAGCCTGGAACCTTTCAATGCGTCATCTTCTGTTAGCTGTCATGAACTGGCCTGCCTGCTCTGTGTCAGCTCAGTGTCAGCACAGTGCTCTGGTGTCCTTATTTCAAAAGAGTATCAGCAACAGGCGCAGGATTACAACAGACAGCATGACTTGCTAGAGGTCTTTAAAGTCCCATAGATTAAAGAAATGGTTGAAGATCATGGATCCAGTGTTAGGCCATAAATATGCATAACTGGTTGTTAATCTGGCTGTCCTCAAGACTTATATTTTTGCAAGATTACTAGACAGTCCATAATCCATAATCATTTTAAAATGTAAGTTATTTAAATACATAATATTCATATAACAAAGCGAGAATTCTTAGAATTTGAGATGTTTTCTTCTTTTTTAAACACCTGCTACTTTTAAAGTTTTTCTTCTACTCTTTAGCTCCAACAGTTGTGTTTCTTTGACAGATAATAACATTTCAAGATGCTACTCATTGCACAAAACATACATAAACAATTCATACCGTCTTTAACTTATTTTTAAGATATATTTTACTAAGAAAACTTATTTGCTTTTTAGCTGTAAATCATCTGCCTTCATTTAATCCTATCTCTAGTATCCTCCTCACTACCCTATGGTTCCCTTTCACTACATCCATGAACATCCTCTTTGACCTTCCTCTAGGCCTCTTTCCCGGTAGCTCCAACCTCAGCATCTTTTAAAGAACAGAATTAATTTCCCTGCCCTGATTGTGTTCAAACCATCCCAATCCGGCTTTCCTGCAATTATCACTTATCTGTTCTATTCATTCTTGATCCTACCATCCTCTTCACTTCTAAGAGAACCTCAACATCTATAGCTTTGCTACCTGTCTGTTTCTCAGTGTCTCTAAACTAACACATCTTTTCTTACCACTGTTTTTTACACCTTCCTTTTATTCTTGATGGCAGTCACACATCACACCTTTAACCTTCCTCCACCCATTCAAACCTGCTTGACACACCCCTTCACCTATTTACCACACTCTTCAGTGATCTGGACTGTGGATCCTAAATCCACAGTTCTCCACCGTTTCCAACTCTGTTCCATGTAACCTAACGGCTCTTATTGAGTCCCTCCCATTTAAAGGCAAATACCCTGTCATGCTGCGGCCATTATTCATACCTTTCCAGGGCAAATGTTGACGTCTCTTGATGCTTTCTTCTGCCACAAATTAATCACAATGTCATCTGCAAACATCATAGTCCACAGAGATTCCCGTTGTAAAGCCCATTGTAACCATGTCTGCTAGCCTTTCATCACAAGCAAGAAGAGGCTCAAAGCTGATCCTCGGTGCAGGTCCACTTTTACTTTGAACTCCTCTGTCACACCTACAGCACATCTTCATATTCTAGGTCCAAAACTCCTGCCTTGCCTTTCCTCTCTCTGCCTATGAACATGCAGTCTTTCCCTCCTTCTTCAACCATCAGTAGTCCAAATACTGTTGATTTTGTTTTATTTTTTTCTAGGCTCTCAATATATTATTTGATCCTTTTTGAGAAAGGCAAATGACTTCTAGTCTGTTCATTGTTTTTTTGTGTCTTTTGTTTTGTAATGCTGAAAGGGAAGTACAGGATCGGGTTAGCCTATGTTCCACTGTGCTGGCTTTCAACATCATAAAGGAAGTGAAGCAAGAGCTGGAAATGACCACCAGTGGTCCAACAAAACGTATCTTTTTTTTCTCCATGTGTTGAAGAGTTACAGGTGCGTAGGTGTTTGGAAAGAAAGAAATATGGAGTTTTTTACTTTTTGATTTTTCTAAAACATTTTTGTAGAATACAGCGTGCCTGGAAGATGATCATGTAAGAAATTGATTAGAAGGTTGAACCCCCTCCACAAACCTTGCCTAAATAAAAAAAAAAAAAAACATTCTTCTGTTTCTTTGATGTTTTTTTTAATTGTGACATTTTTATGAATGTGGGTTTGTTACTAAAACACTATTTCAGTTGGAATGTTAAAAAAAAGGTTGAAAACTAAGAGAGCTGTTTTTTTAATAGCTTGAGATACATCCTTCTGCAAGAAAGTTTGCCTTCCAGGTAAATCTGAGGAAAAGTCTGCTTTTATATTATGCAAGGTTGAGTAAGTGAGTCAGGGAAATACGAAAAAAGGAAGCATGGATGTAAGATGTATTATTACGCGGAACAAGATTTGCGTCATTGAGAAAGGACAATGGAGAAGGTGTTTCTGAGGTCCAGTCTTTTAGTCATGCAACCGCTGACCTTGCGGTGTGATTGCAACTACTAATGATGAAGTAAACAGATGATGTCATAACTCCAGTTGCAGACATTGTTTGGGGCTAATTAGTCATTAGTTCAGCTTTCCTGAAAAAGACAAAAAAAATCTAATAAAGTTTTTTTAAACAAGAGATACAATTTTGTATTTTGACCTAAAATAATCAGCTCTCTTACTTATAATGTATTTATTTCTGGGGGGGTATTAAGCTGCAGTTCAACAATGCCAGTTGCCCTGTATAATATAGATGTTTTTGCCTTATCTCATTTATATATGCAACAGGTTAAATTAACTTATAAAATAAAGGAATATTTTCAGTTGTTTTTGTAGTAACTGTAGGTAACATTCAGTACATGAGAATACAGTGTTGCATTTAGTCAAAAAACTCAGTCAACAAAAGAGAGCAGCCTTTCATCCTGATGCAACAGTCCTCAAGTTTTAATAAGGGATGGCTTCATCTGAAAATACAATTTCTGAATTTGTTTTGACACTGTGGTGCTCTTACATCTATTTTTTAATGGATCGTGCATACAATCAATGCAAGTAGGTACACAGTAGAATACTTATTGATCTTATTAACACAGTATTCATCAATCATGGCAATCAACTAAAAGTAACTAATTGAAGCAGCCTGACCATTTTGCATAAATGTCAATGTATGAAACATATAATTACTGATTATTACGAGTTAAAGGGTGATGGTGCAAAGAAAGATTATATGAAGCTTGTATCCACTTCCTTTATGACATGCTCTGGAAAGTGAACATCTTTTGTACCTGTCTTTTTTCTCCATGCTAAACACTTGATATATTTCATTTTAACTTTTAATGACAAAGATTTTGTGACTGTGCAAAAATCTAAAATAGCGTCCTGAAGAATACAATGAAAACAATAAATTACCTTTCCTAATATGAAGAGAAACAAAAACTCTTAAATGATCATCCCTCAACAAATCTCAGTTCACAGCTGCAACATGCTAAAATTAATGTTTGGTGGCAACAGAGGTGTCTTGCAGGGCCCAAGTAATAAACTCACTGTTTTCTTTTCATTATTGCCACTTTTACACCATGTTATATTGTTGGGCTCTGTTTGCAGAAGAAATTACTTCAAAATGACAAAACCTCAAATAAATTGTGTTCAAGCTTTGATTTATTTCACTCCTTTAAAAGAAGCAAGAGGGTTCATCAGTTTGAGTAGAGCTGGAAAAGAACTTTCTCCCAACTGAGCTCCGCAGTTTTATATAGTATATCCTTATTGCCAAATTAAGTTAGTATTCATCAAAGACACAAATGAGAACTTGTAATTGGACTTGTGGATATCTGGGTATGATTGATATAGATACTTGGGTTAATTCTCCAAAAGCTATGTGATGCAACAAGTAATGATCCAAAGCTCTGAAATTGATGCAACATGGCCTTTTTGTCGCCAGTTTGCCTCAACTCTTTAACACCAGGGTATTGCCAGCAACACCTAACTAACACACGCTCTTTGAGCTACTAAAACTCTTATACTATTAGAATGTGAATCAGCTGATGCTATGCAGGAAAAACAGCTTTGCAGCAAGAGGCAACACTTTACATGTGGTAAGTGTTGCAAAATGGCGCAAAATAGCTTTTCTCCACAGCAGAATCAGCTGATTTACGTTGATTACGTAAGTGCTTCACTATTGTAAACGGATGCAGTACAACAATGCTTTTTTTCCCCGATTCAGAACTTTACGAGTTAATTACGTAAACGTTTGAAGAGCTTTGGCACTCAAAAGAATGTAAGCACATTTGCTAAAGCTAAAGCTCCAGAGATAAAGGGTTAAAAGGGACACAATGAGAACAGAACCCTTGAGCACACCATACAGGAAAATATTGCAGCCATCTTTTGGCATTAGGTTGGCTGAGTCATTTTGGTCCCAAAGTATGGCTCCTGTGGGATCTTTGATCGTTCTGGTGTCGCCCCAAGCACTGGTTGGTGGCCTGTCTTGTAGAGGTGTGTCATGACAACTGGACTTTCAAACGGAAGAGTAAAAGTGAGTTGTGACAGAATTTGCAGCTAATAACAGCAATAAACACACTGCACAAACGGAATCATAGGAAAGTAAAAAGACCCCTGTTTTGATGAAGACCCACCCTTTTTTGATAATTTAAGGTCCACAAACCCAGAAAACTGATAACTGCTTTCTTACTCTCCCTTTCATCTCTTTTAGACTTCATTTGCATGGACACTGGTTTGCTTTGCTTATGGTTTTCCTAACATTAAGGTAATCGCATATTCCTGTGCAGTACTTAATCTTGTCAGAATACATGTGAATTCATTGCTTTAGTTAAAAAAGCAGCACATACATCTGTGCTTAAAGATTTATATCCTACAGTTCACTACATGTGATATCTTTTTAGACCTAGCTTTACATATAAAACAACAAAGTTAAAATGTAATGCACCATAAAACATGGTTTTGACAATAAAACACATAAAAGTCTGCATGCTCATACATTTTAAAAACAGTTTTTCACCATGACTGCACCCCTGGCTATGAACAAAGTACATCCTGCAGGTCTTAAAACTATTGTGAATATTTGAAATTTTACATGATCCTTTCACTGCAGAATAATAGACACAAATCTAATCCAGATAACAACATAAAACCTTTCCCTAGATTAGTAGAAAGCAGCAATTTCTTCTCTGCAATCTCTGTATGTGCATTCTTTTTCTTTAGAAGTGCATGTACACACACCTGCATACGCAATTCTGCAAAAACTTCCCTTGCAATAATGCTGGTCACAGCTGCTGATGTGTAACTGAATAAGGAAATTGAATAACATGCTACATAAGCCCTATAGGAAAGCAGGGAGGATGTGTTTAGATTTTTCAAAATGTGTTCAGACTTTTTTTGGGATTGCCACAAAGAAATAATGTAGAATGCCATCTGTTCCTGTTCATCCCAGGCAAAATTAAGAACCTAATGAGAAACATTGTGTGGTAAACCTGAAAGAGTATGTTTAGAGCTATCAGTTTATCTTCTTCGGTTCATCCAGGACTAAGCAAAGATGCCCATACTTCCCTCTCCCCGGCCACCTCCTCCAGCTCCTGTAGGGAGATCCTGAAACATTCCTAGGCCAGCCGAGAGACATAGTCTCTCTCCAGCGTGTCAATGTGTCTCAATGTGGAGGAGCAGCAACTCTACTCCGAGCTCTCTCCGGGTGACCGAACTTCTCACCCTATCTAAGGGAGTGCCCAGCCACCCTACGGGATATGTTTAGAGCTTTGTATATGAAAATGTGTCTCGTTGTGTAATACATTGGAATTGAAGGTAACATTAGTAGTGCAAAAAAACTGCAAGCAATATCAGCTGTGCAGCCGTACAGTTTAGAGCCAGATGACGGCTCAGATAAGGAAAATTAAGACGTTAATAGATATATTTGTCTGTAAGTGGATGCATAAGAATTGGAGCAGAGAAGGGAGACTTTGGCCCACACATGGCAGTTGCTGCATCCCAAATCCCAGCGTTTTCAAACAGCGGCCTTTCATCTGCTCCTGATATGACATAATTTTAATTAAAAAATACTCCGAAATACAGTTTTAATCTTAAATTCTTTTATACATATCCTCCATAACCAGAAGAATGCTACAAGAGCTTTTTGCACATAATTTTCATTGGAGTGGGTCTTTAATATCTTTGGATAGCTGTGATGGTGAATTGGTAAATGGCGCATTTTTATATAGCGCTTATAGGTCCAAAACGCTTTACAGTCACAGTCTCATTCACCCATTCACACACACATTCACACACTCATGGCAGCACTGGTGCCTACCTCTAACCACCAATGTGAAGCTCAACACATGGGCAGACAGAGGGGGAACCAAACCTGCAATCTTCTGATCAACTCTACCTCTGCCTGTTGCTCCATGCTTGCAGCCTGACTGATAAATATTAGGAAGTATGCAAGCATAGATTAGTTTGTGTCAGCATCCTACGGGTATCTTGCCAGCACTTACACATCACATGTTCACCCCGTCAATAAGGAGCAGTGCGTTCACCTTACTAATGACTTGAGTGTGGCATAAGGGCATAGGATGACAACATTGCTTATGTGTCATAAGTGCATCTAACTTACGTTATCCTTACAAAAGCTTCACAATACATTTAGTACATCCACAACATTATGTATGTTCCATTTTCCTGACGTCACTTGAGGGGACTGTACGAGACTCAAGCAAACTGCAAGACACACCTGCATTCCCTTTGAGATGTGGCCACACCTGTCTAAGACCTTCCACACGAAGGCATAACCTTTTCTGCATCCTCCTCATTCACAACAACCATCCTCATATTCTCCTTCACTGCATTCATGAAACTTCTCTTTTGTCTTCATCTAGGCTTCTTTCCTGGCAGCTCTGACCAGTGCTCTAACCACAGTCTTCACTTTTTCTTTCATTCTTGGTGACACTCTTGTCACACATCACACCTGAAAACTTTCTCCACCTGGTCCAACTTGCTTGCACACGCCTCCTCACCTCTTTCCCACACTTTGCATTGGTCTGAACTGTTGAGCCTTAGTAAAGTCCTTCCCCATTTTCACCTCTGCTCTCTGTAACCTCACCATTCACCTCTTGTGTTCTTCTCCTCTCTTCCTTCTGTCCTTCTTGCATTCATTTCTGCAGATTGTGTTTAAAAAAAATCCCCACAATATAAACAAGTTTAAATTTGTTGCATGCCAAGTTGGCTTGAATTTTCTGCCAAAAAGTGTTACTGTTCTGTGCTAGAACTCTTCTGACTACACTTCAGCTCCAGGCCACAATGAAATCAGAGAGCAGAGACTTGAAACTTTCAAGGTACAGCTTATCCTTCACAGGGGATAGGCAACCCACTTGCCAACAAGAACAGTGATATAACTAATACCCTCCAGTAAGCGATACTGTTTATGGAAGGTCACTGCCAGTCTTGCTTTCCCTCAGGAGTTCCTCTCTTGTACAGTAAAATTAATGTGTGTGGGGGGGTTATAACTTAGGAGGGAAAAGACAGGGACACACGAGACATTTGTAGTCAAGTGAAAGCGAAAGGTAAACAACCATCACTTATCAGAAAATAATCACTGTAATGTATGGGGACCAGAGATTGATGGTGGCAGATCAATAGTATCAGACAGCACAATTTTCCTTAAAGCAATTTAATTGATTATTCGCAATGTTTTTTTGGAGATGAATGTGTTGTGATGCCTGTTAGGAACATTGCAAAGAATGAGATGACTATAGCTCCAGGCAGATCTGAGAGGCTAAGTGGGATCCCATATTCATTTTCATGCTCTTTTTTCTTTCTTTAAGAACAATATGTTTAATTATTTGTGGTATGCCCTCACCATTAAAGCGCAGCCAAGTTTTTTTTTTTTTTTCCTGTTCTTTTTCTGTCCTCTGGACTCATTGTGGCTGTCAGTCAAGGTCAAAGTTAATTGAATATTTCACGATACTCTCTTGTCCTTCATGAGGAAAGGCTGCAGTAAACTCAGAGCAAAGTGCTCATCCATTTTAATTCTGCTGGGCCTGACTTTAAAAAAGGCAAGTCTGCTATTAGGACTATTAGAGGCCCGTAGCACGTTTAAATCTGATGATAATAAATGATGTGGACATCTCTGAGCATTTTCAAAGGCTAAAGCCAGACAGGAATCCAAACGGTTTTACATCCCTCTATCAGCTGTCTGGTTCATTTTCATTTTAATTTGCAATCTGAAGTCACATTCATCCTATACTTTATGCAGTTTTGGTCCAACAAGACTTGAGCGTTGCTGATAAATCAAGTTTCTGACATATGTATAAATAGAAGATTGCTGGCTTAAAAACGCCAAGCAAAAAATCTATTTAGTCACAAACAGAACAAATTTCATCATTCATTTCTTTTCATAAGTTAAAACAATTACTAATCCGTGTAAGGCTATGTATGATGAAGCATTTATTTCTCTTTTCCTTTCTTTTTAAAGATCCTACTGTAGTACTAAACCACTGTGGTTTTATCACGTGGTATATGTTAAATGAATAACTGAATTCATGCATTCAGCACACATCCACTAAATGACAAATTGCTTCCTTGATGTAAGGATCACTCGGTTTAGTTTAGAAAGTAGTATTGCTGATTGGATGAAGAAAGAGGAAGTGCAGACAGGCTGACTTAGTGAAGATAAGGGCACCATAATGAAAGGTACACACTTTCTTAGTCTTTGTATTTGATGTGTTACTTGCTGTCAAGGATCTGTGGCGAAGGACCCAAACAGGAGGTGACCAGGCATGATGACAGAAACATTAAACTTAAAACATGAACAAGGAGAAACTGAGCTGGAAAAAAAACACTTATGCAACGCGCGGAATGATTGACTTAATGGAAGAGCACTGTCGATAATTAGACTCTAAAACTGCGTTTACACCAAATGCAGTTTGCGCGTCAAATTTGATTCGGTTGTCACTCTTTCAACGTCTCAAATTCCCAATAAATTCAAGCAAAAAATGATCTGTTGCTTTTCAAACTGAGTTTTACTTTTTACAAAGCTCTCCTACAAGTGAGAATAAAAGAAACGCAACTGAACCAATTAAAAATATAGAAAGGAGGTGTTTTTTGTTTTTTTTTTTTAATCCGGACAAGCCCCCAATTATGTTATGCACCTTATGTCCAGGGGTGCAGGGCAAAACATAAGAAAAAGAAGAAACCCAAATGCCATTGAGTAAACCCTCAAATCACCAGAAAAAAAAAAAAAAATAATAATTCACTGTACAAATTACAGAAGGGTTTATTGTCCCAATTTTAAGGTTAATATAAGAAAAACAAAGCATTTCACTTCAGGGTGAAACAAAGGACAACATAATAAACAGAAACAGAACTAACTAAAATGTCAAATGCTCTACTTAACCTGCAATCAAATAAAAAAGGAAAATAAATGACAGACTATAACTATATCCCTAAACCTAACCAAAACAGGAGAAAACAGTCACCCAAACTAAATGGCAGTTCAGCCCTACTGCCTCAACTAAAGTTTCTCAAAATTAAAGTGACAAAGTTTTCCACAAACAGCCAAAGACTTCACAAAACACTCAAGTGTCAATGGTGGGGAGGAGAAACACACAGACTACAGCCTGAATTCTCTCCACACGGAGCAGTGAAGATTGCAGATTGCATTGAAGATTGCATTTAAGGCCTTCTCGACCAATCTGGAGCAGCCACCAATCTTCCCCCCTCCAATCCCGAACCGGCAGCAGTCTTCTTCCATCCAATCCTAAACTGCCACAAGATCTTAGTTCACCAATCATTTCTTGAAACAAAAACACGAGGAACCTTCACTTGTACAAAAAGACCTTTCACACTATACACAACCCCCAAAATATAAGACACAAATACAACAATGGTCGTAATAAGCCAATGTAGAGGTATTTTCACTGGTTTAAAATCTGCTGAATGAATATTGTTCAACACATTTACACAAAATGTATTTTAATAGCATCCTTTCTTGCATTTTATGTTGCATCTACTTCTGCCGCTCCCTTACAAACGGCATTCATGACTACATCTGCAACAGAGTATAAAGACCACATTCCATTGTTGCCAAGTATGCTGTTTCACACAACACAGCACGAGCAAACAAAAATAGAACTAAGAAAAGAGTTGTGTGGAAGTGGATTATAAGGCTAAGAGTGTAATGCATAAATATTAACAGAATAACTGCATGACTCAGAATAAAGGTTTAAACTTACTATTCTGTTGATAGAACTGTGATCTGCTCTTGCCAATTAATTTCTGTTACAGAAAGTTGGGTTAGTGAAACTCTTGTTGCCCACAACTCCTGCATGTCAGAAGTGTGGATATAAAAGTTATTTGTATTTTTCAATTTTATTAAATAAAGGTTATCAAATAAAATAACAGATACACCAGTCGTAGCTCATTTTTTGTTGCACAGCTCATGTTGCTGCCAAGAGCAGAACTTCTATTGATTTAACCTCAGAGATTTACAACATTAAAAAGCGCATTGATTTTATTTTGCTAAAGGTTAAGTCTTTGTTTTTACTATTGTCTAATTACTAAACTACAAAATCAGTTGTTATGTTATTAAAGTATTAATGTATATAGCATTTGTTTTAAATTATGATTTTTTGCTTAAACACTGCCTAGTTCAGATCATAGAGGGAAATAATACACACAAAAACACAGCTGTGCCATGGGCTCCTCCATATCAACCAATTTGCATGCTTTTACATAGAAGAGAAAAGCTTTAAACTCATTCTAGAGCATCACTAGTTCAATTATGTAGGCGACACCAATGTTAAGATAAAAAATAAAACGATAAGGCCTTCATAGAACACATAAATGCAATTCCCTTCAAACAACAGTTTCACCAGAAAGAAAAAAGACCATCAATCTCTGGTTTACTCTTTCTATCTTCTACAGCACAAGCTAGAAATCATTAAGACACAACAGAAGGACAGAAGAAAGATCAGCATCTGAAAACAGCCCTCAAAACCTGCAGATATCCAATCCTTCACCACACACTGAGCCAGAAGAAGGCCAACAGACCTGAGACTCAGTTACAAGATATTAACTTAGTGATTCCTGACTTGGCCGGTGATTCTGAGAAACCAAGAAAAATCTACAACTATCACAGACACATTAAATTGAAACCTATGCTCACACTTTAAAGGGACTTTATCATGCAAAATCAACTTTTTTGAGCTTTTAGGTGTATTATAATAAGAATTCCTCAAAAATAAAAAAAAAACAACAACTCCAAAGTGGTATTTTGATGCATCAATGCATTTTTGAGCATTCCTCTAACACCCTGTACTCTAAGCACCAGCTCCTCCAAATCTACAAAAATGAGCAGGTCCTGACAATGTGATGTAAGAAAGTGGGGAACAGGAAGTGTCTACGCTGCCTGCATCACCTCCAGGCTAACACACACACACACACACGTTCCCCGCCAAGCTATAGAAGTCATCGACTAAGCGCTTTCATTTATACACATTCATCTTTGCAAAAGTTCAGATCTTTGTTTTTGTGGGCACAATGCAGACACGCTGCCAAGACTACATTGACGTCATGAAATGGACAGCACCCATAAGGAGTGAAAGGCGGCGCCTCAGAGATCGGGGCATCTTACTTTGGGATAGGAAAAGAGCTCACGAAAACAACAAATGTTTCATAAATAATTCATTTGTTAGTGGTCTAAAGGTAATATATCATCATATATATGGATATAATATACTCTGAAAGGCTTAGCAATAGCATGATATAGGCCCTTTAAGGGAAGAAATAGTTCATACTAAGGACAAAGCTCAAAAGGAGTCAGTAAAGTGTAATGTGGTGAAGCCTATACAAAACTTTGAGTTGGGGCAACCACATCTAGACAAAAGGACAGCTCAGTACAAGAAGGGCAACACCAGGACCTTAATCAGCAGTAGCCACCTAAAGACTCAGGTGAAAATTGTGTTTTGATGTTTTTAACATGTTCTTGTGGCGTTTTCTCATGATGGAGGACAGGTATTAAAAAAAAAAAAAAGTTTACATGTGGATCAGAATGTTTACATTTTGGACAAAAAGATGGTTTACAAAAAGGGGTGAAGGAACCAATATGTTTAAATTTGGAAGTCCTTCTTAAATGGATCTGATGGACGTCATTGTTCTCCTGTTTCTTAAGCTGTTCTATCAATACTCTCAGGTTAGTAGATCTGTCAGTCTAACCACACCATTTTGGTGTTACTTTAATTAAGTGAAATCATCTGGGAGCTGTACAGCTTGGTTTCTTTTTCAACTTTACTCAGACTGAAGAAGTTTCTTGGAGGAGGAACCAAACATTTCAACCCTCCAAGAAGTTTAGTTCACATAACAAACCTCACAGGCGCCTTCACCTGGATGACTGAGAACCATCATCGGCACGCATTTGTTAAACTGTTTGACAGTAATTTCATATGCATATGGAATGAATAGTTTTAAAAAAACAAAAGATTTTACAAAAACAAAATGCAATGAGGTGAAGAAAAGAGTGATATTGCTTATATTTCAACTCGTCGACAGGCAGCTCAATTTATCAGGAATGTTTTTATTTCAAGGAATGTTGCAGTGGTAACAAGTCTGCTTCTCAGCTGTTACCTTTTCTTGTTTTATTCAAACAGTCCTCAGGGCTCTTCAAATATACTTTTATATGGGTCACTTGATAGTATGATAAATTAAGAATCTTTTCACCAAGGGAGAGACGTTTGGGGCCAGTGGGAGCTCTGAAGAAGCTTTAGGTTTTAAGCTCAGTCCAACTTTTTTCCCCAAAGCAAAAAAAAAAAAAAATCAGCATTTTCAGTTTACATCCAGTCATAGTCCTCTAATTTTTTTTGTCCAGTAAAAGACAATGTCACATGATCTTTAAAGCGTTGTAAAATAGATATCTACATTGCCAATGGTTGCAAAAGCCAAAAGGCCCCCAGAGAAAATATTATTCAAAAATAAACTCCCTAATTAGTTCCCTAATCTAAAAATCTTCACATTGAGAAATAGGAACAAAAAAAAAAACTATGAAACTGAGAGGACGACTCCTTCACACAAGCCTGTTTTCTTTTACCTTTTTTAGTTCAAAGTGATGAAAAGACCAATTAAATGAATTTGTTTCCATATTTAAAATTGTAAAACTCCACAACGAAGAAAAAAACCTTGAGAAGAAAAATCTTGGGTTTGATGACATTTTTCTAAGCTAATACTTGGGCACTTTGCGTGCCAAACAATGAACTTGAGTCAGACCAAATAAAAAAATAAACACCTTCAGAATGTCCTTACTTATCAGGGGTGTCAAATTATTGTGTCAGTCGCGATTAATCAATTACAGACATTTGAGCTGTTTTTTTGTTTTTTTTTAACTCAATAATCAAATTTTCAGGTCAGATGGTTACTTGTTAATGCAAACCTGGAAGGGCATTATTCCGCTCATACCATGGTCATTTACGGGTAATATTTAATTCATTATTAGAACTTCGGTTTGTTTATATATTTTTTTACATTTGAATTGTTTTTTTTTTAAAACATTTAAAATGCGCTGCATTGTGTTGTCATGGAAACAGCCACAGCTTCTGCAGAGAGTACGCTCTGTCCTCGCTCCTTCCTCTTGAGAAAGTGATTGTCTTGAGAAGTTAAACAAAGCATCATTTCAGGGGGAAAGTTCACCTCTTATTGCTTGGTTTTGTCCAAATGATGAAGAAAATGTATTTCAGCTAAAAAAAAATCTACAGTTTGATCAGTTCAATTCCTCAGCTGTGTTTCATTTCTTCCTTCTGAGATTCTCTTCTCCATTTCTTTTTTTGCTTCCTCCCAGTCGTTAAAATGATCACATTCACCAAACAGGTTAAATAAAACTATAAAATCAGTCTCATGTCTTTTCTACTGTCTTATTATGTGGTAAGCTGTGGAATAAAGTAGATCAACACTGGAATTATGGTATTAATAAGTAAATTTGTGTTCAATATATTTTGGATTGCTGAGAAAAACAGTTTCTACAGTTTTTTGATGTGGTAAATTAGAGCACTCTGGACCTGATTTTTTTCTCCTTTTTTTTTTTTTCTTTACTCCTTTGTGGTGTCAAAGTAAAGGCTGGAAGTCTGTTATAACAAAAAAAACTTCATCAAGCTATCCTTTTAGTTTTTATTTTGATAATTTACTGTGCCATGATGTCACAAATTAAAATAAAATACCTCAATAAGGTTTTGCACGGCAATTATTAGGTTAAAAATCATTGCAATCAAAATAAATTATTTAGATTAATTATTTACCGGTTAGGATTATTTAATTGCACAAAAAATGCTTTACAATACTATAGTACTGTACTTATAAATTATTACAAAGGCATTGTTGGATCTGTCCCTCCTTTCGTTCTCATTTCACACATTTTTGATCGTAAAATATGTCTTTATGTCTTACTTCATATACTTTTAAGATAGGTTGTTGGATGTTTAATTCTACTAAAAAGCACTTCTACTTTCTTTAATAAAGATTGCTCTGACTTTTACTGTAGACGTTTCTTTTTTTGGGGGGAGTTTTACTTATATAATATTTAATGACTTGTTTTATGGCAACATGACATAGGCAGCTTGTAGGAAACAAAACAAATTTGTGGATAATAATTGTCTGTTAACTAGTTTAATTCAAATCAAATATAACAGGAAACTGACCCAGTGCCTAGATGCACACATTTTGAGAAAGTCAAACAACTCTACGTGTCAACTCTAAATTCTTCTTCACTAAGATTTTAGTGTAAAGAACTAATTCACAGCAGAGAAAGATGGACCAAAACAAGACTTTGCATGCTTTCGTAAAAGAGATTAAGCACCTTCACTAAAGCAAATATAGGAGCAGATTTACAATAAAAGTCTGTCTTATCAGTTGTCTGCAAAGTTCATACAAGGCATTCTTAATAAGTGAGCCTGTAGAACAAAAAGAGGTCTGACCTCATTCTTTTTGTTCTAACTTTTGGTAAGATTTAAAACAAAATATTCCGAAAAATCTTCAAGGCCCATGAAGGCCCACAGACAAGATAAGCTATAATAACTAAATGGAATAAGGATATTTGGGTGTTTTACAAACACATAAAAGACGATTAAAATCAGCTCCAAAGACAAGATGTTAAGATGCGACTTTACAAGAACTTGTTGATGTTCGAAGAGCCATTCAGACTAAGTATCACTTTAACAATAATGTTGTTATTGTCCCCTGCTAAACTGTGCTGATAACCCTCTTTAAACACAAGTATACCTTAGAGTACTTCACATAAAACAACTGCAATAAAAGAAAAAAAACAGTCAAAACAGCAAATACCACAAGTACCCAAGATTAAACATTCAACTAAAACTGTGTTGAACCAAACATTTGCTAATGTAAAATAGCCCTTACAAATAGTGAAGGTCACATCAAGGAGGAAAAACTAAAACAGCATCCTGTGCTCAGACATGCGTGACCACCGACCATTGTGCCTCAAATTACGAACACATGAAATCTTGTCTGAGGAATGAAAGAAACAGATCTTATTGAGGTCTTAAAGATATATTTGAAATTACCATAAGGGAATCTCAATTCCACTCTGATTTTTAATAAGCAGTAAAAAGCTTTAGGTTGGCAAGATGTTTTGTTTAACAGTCCATATTCTAGCACCATTATTTGTATTACATTAAAGTTTTTCGGGGAATTGCTTTGGACTCCTGACAAGAGAGACATTACTGTAGTCCAGCTGCAATATAATTGATGCATGCACCATTTCTTCAACATGTCTTGCTTTGTAAAATGATGCAGAAAGTGAAAAAAAAGGCCACTTTAGAGAGCTATTTGAAGTGCAATCAACATATACATTCTGATTGAAGAAGACTTTAGTTCAGTGAGAAAATGTTCTATAAAATGCATGCAGTGCACTACAGCTGTAGATTTATGATCTGCTACAGTGCTGTGCTACACAACTAGAAAAGTAAAACAGACCAAGTTTTATCACTGCCACTACCCAACTAGGAGGTTTAGGCTTAAGTGCCATTTTGACATGACTGTAGTTATTTCAAACTGAGAAAAAAATATGTATATATTTGGTAAGTTTGTTAAATTTTAGTTAAAATACTTGATTTAAAGTTTAGGTAAATTAACTTTTCCTACTTTATGTATAATTGCCAGTACAATAACTGGAGTCTCTGTAAAACTCTTGTTTTGCTGTCTGTGGGAGGGGCTGAGTGTCCAGCTGCAACGCCAGTCGCAAAATGAGTAAAAGTCCATTTGTGCTTCACATCAGTCTTGATAATTTTCTATAAAAAGAGTCACTGAATGGTTTAAAAGCTTTGAAAGTGAGCAGCAAAATAGCTCAACAGCAAATATTACTTCTAACTGTACATGCACGGTGGAAGACAGGGATGCCATGCCTGGAATTTTTAAAGGAGATAAAACCAGGTTGAGAGTGTGTCAAAATGATATCTGTTAATGCCAGTCACGTGCGGTAAGGTTCATGACTGGTGACATCTTCAGTCAGATTTACAAACATATTAACCCTACAGAAAAGCTTATTTACCATTTGATTGGCAGCAGGTGAAGTCTGTTGTTTAAATTTTCAACATTTTTCTTCTGTTTAAAAACTGTAACCGAGGGAAAAAAATCAGCAACATTGTTATTTTTTCCTTACTTTAAATTATTAATGAAGTCCATGTGTCGCTCCCTTGTTGCATGTGACTTTCTACCGCTAACTCTATTATTCGTTAGCCGCGGTGTCACAACCGGCGTACTGCCTGCCTCACCTTGTGTTTTTCTTACATTTTTAACAGATAAAAAGATGAAATTAGTCACAAACTGGCACCAATGTAATCAAACAAATGGCGAGAAATAAGCAAATCAGGTAATTTTACAATAAAGCGTCTTTTATGATGAAAAACAGACCGAATTAGTAAAGCGCACGTGTCAGCTGCAGCTCCAGTCAATGTGTGTGGTGCCAGGGAGGCACAGGCTGCTCCTGCCACTGTGCGCATGCATCAGCTGCAGCTGCAGCTGCAGCTTCAGCGTGCGGCGCTGGGGAAGGGAGGGGCTTCTGCTGCCTCATAAATATACACCTTGTGTTAAAAGCTATCTAACCCCCTTTTGTAAGAGTAGCATTTGTCCAACACAAGAGTTCGACAGCTCTTATCTGTTTGCTCAGCTGCTGGACAAGTCAAGTTTAAGTGTGTTTCACTGCACACCATTCACTAGCAGCAAGTTGGGTCTCAAAAATGGAACACTACATAAGCTTATATGTTAGACTGATTTTTTGTGACATCCTGACAGTAATTAGAGCACAAAGATTAAAAAAACTTTAGCTGTCAGCATTAGAGATGAGACTTGTCAAAGTCAATTATGTGCTTGTATGGTATAATGGTTGACGTTATGTTACCTAAGCCACTTATTAGCTGAAGTTGAAACCTAGAACTTGAAACAAAATATTTTAGGAATCTAATTAACCAGTTTGTACAAAAAAGAAAAAAAAAAAAATCAAGTATGTGACTTGGCATTTTAAGAATATATTTAAAAAAATCTTATTTCTGCGGCAGTCACATCTATCAGCATTTTTTCTTTGCAAAATGCATTCATTCCATCCAACCATTTTAATTTACCCTCTGAATCTCTGTCAGGATCACCGGGTTGCTGGACCCTATTTCAGTTTGGACAATTTGTGATTCCAAAATGTATTTCTTGAAGAGAAAAGAAGACCTCAAAAAGAAGACCTGACAGAGTCTTAGTGTCCTATCATCGCTACGTGACGCGATTTCCATCGCTCTCTCCCCTCACGTTATCCGCTAATTCTGTTGCTTCCCTAAACAAAAACATTGAGCACGCGTGTCCTACAGGGTACGTTTGATAACATTTTTACTAACAGTCAAGATATACTCTCATCTGCATGTATCTGTATTAGTGCTGTAAAAATTAGTTTTAACAATTCAATTAATGTCATAATTTGTGGTTGCTGATATGATTCATATTTAATATTTGTTAGTTTCTAACGATTCAATTCACTGATTCAAAATGGATCATGGACATCTTTCCAGATTCCAAGTATTTCTTGCAAGATAAGCAAGTGTAAATTAAATCTTTTTACAAACAAGTAAACAAGAATGGCAAATCCATGCACATTTTAGTTTCATAAAGTTCACCTCACTGTTGTTTTTTCATATCAAAAAATCTGGAAAGGAACATTATTAGAACAAAATAACACACTCTATGATCACGTCTTTGCAAATTCAACGTGTTTCCACCCATTAGACTGTAATGATGGCTTGATCTTTTTTTTTTTTCTGCCATCGTGTTTGTTGTCCGCTGTTATGCACTTGGTCGCATTTATGTAATAGTTACTCTCCAAGTGGTATTTTCCAATATTGATTGTCATCAATTTATTTCATTTTGAAATGATTTTTTATTGGTATATTTTGATTTGATTCAATTAACAACTTGCCTCAGACAGATCTATCTGTTTGGATAAATCAATTCATCGATTAACCATTACACCTCTAATCTACATTCACTGCTATTAAAAAGATTTTCATTGATGTAATTTGTTATAGTACTGGCATTAGCAAAAATCTACTTTGACCCCTGGAAACAAAAGACTTCTATTTTGAAACATTTCCTTCTTAATGGACTCAGAGATGTCACTAAATATCTCATAGTGGGAATTTGAACATTGCAGTAGACATTAAAGATGGCACGCTTCATGATGTTTTATCTTCTCAAAGTGTTTTAGGGGGGGGTTAAACAACCCTCTGTTCTCAACCAGGTAGCATTTCTGGTAGTTTTACTTCGATCAAGCAGACCTAATCATCGGAAAGTAAAAATGTATCTAGAAGGTGGAATGTTGGTCTAATTTTTCACTTTTAGTTATTTTTAAATTAGCGGAGTAAGGTAGCACAAAAAGGCTCAACATTAACCGAAAAGTAAAGAAGAAACTTGGAATCTTCCAGCTTTTTCCAAAAAGGTGCCATATTGCAGTCAGCTGAGAAAAGCTAACCACATTGCTTGCACATTTTTGACAAATTCCATTTCCATCTTTTTCTTTTTATTGTCCCATTTTCTTGGCTTCTTTGTGATTAATTTAAGCCATTCATTCTCATTACTCCATTTCATTACAGCCATTTTCCTGCTCCCTCTTCATAGCCCCTCTCTTTTTTTTCCTCTGTTTTTAATGCATGAAGTCACTGGACTTCATCACATTTTCTATTTAGACAATGTTTGTGTTACATTCACTCTGTCAGTTGTTTCAAAGTGAACATTGTCAAAATTTGGTGGTGGATCTGCTAAGATGGCCAAGAAAGAGGATCCCTTGACAGCCGCAAAACATGCCAAAGCCTATTCAGAATCACTGGCGAAAAATGTGCTCCAGTTTCAGGGCTCACTGCAGGTTTGAAGAGCAGCAGCAGTTTTTTGTTCTTCTTTTTTTTTTTTTTTTTTTTTTTAACTATTAATAAAGAATGGTTCTGTTGGACAAAATTATCACTTATGTGCTATAAAGGGCTGCAAGCAAGCAACAGGAATGTATAAAGTTATTCCAGTTAAATTTATTTTTAGGCTACACAGTTAAACTGTGATCGAAGTACAAAAGCTCCTAGTGGTACATTTATTGATTAATGTTCTTTTTTTTTCTCTTTTTTTACAAACAAATTTCTTTGACACCAAGGTGAAACGCTGATATCTCAACTGGATGACTGAAGTATCCTGGGGTCTTATTAAAAAGAGCAGGTAGAGAGATTGACAAGCTTGTAAACTATGTTCTGGTCTGCTGTGTTGAATAAGAAGCCCAGAGACAAGCTGGTGAATTTTCCAGTCCAGCCACATTGTCCATTGCACAACTCAAACACATTTATAGTGAAACATGAACATTTTGTCATCTAAAATAACAGCTTCACTTCCTAACAAAAGGCAGAGCAGAGAAGGGCAACAGCCAGCCTCATGGTACTGTAAAATGCTCCGGTCTATTCAAATACATGACTTTTGCATTGTAAAAGAACAGCTGCTGCCAATATTTTCCTGCTACATCTGACATGTTTGAAATATGGCTGAGCCGCTAGCTTTTCTTAAGGGTCTAAATAAAGATACAGGCCCATAATTGAGAGATGACACACAAAGTATCAGGTAAAGTAGCTATTGATTTTTCTCAAGAGGCTCCTGGATATTGATTGTCTTGACAACTCGGTATGAGACTTAACAACCCAAGTGAATCGAGGACTCTGACTTGTTTTTTTTAGAAAAAAAGTAATTAAGTAAAACACTGGAAAGATGTTTGTATTCATGGGCTTCATGAAAAATTTGCATTTGCAGCATTACTTTGATCAAGCTCAAGTTTATAGAAATTACATTTTTCCAGGAAAACTGAGTTAGGTATTGTGAAGAGAGCCAAAAAAGGATTTTTTTTTATTCCAGTTTCCTTGCTAACTGGGTAGTGCATCTTGAACTGCAGTCTTACAAAGAAAGTATTTAGATACACATAGTTTTAGACCAAAAAATGATTTGAAAAATTACATTTGAAATAGTGACATTTTTGGTTCCTTAGGTCTTGGTCACATGCACCCATACGGAATATTAATCCATACAGGTGCTGCATCTTAAAGGGAACGCAGATGTGTCTTGCAGTTTCCTTGAGAGACATAATCAAAATAGAACTCAAGATTGGCATGAGAGGGGTAGGTGTACTGTGAAGTATTTGTAAGGGTATTTCAAGTTGCACACAAATGTTATGGTTATAACGAATCGGTGGTGCTGTTGCATAGTGCCCTAACGCCATACTCAAGCATTGATAAGTGCTACATATGTTCTTTTCATCAAAATAATCAAGCCGTTGAATTGTGAAACATTATGGTGGCAACATTCATTTCAAAGCAAAGTTCCAGTACACAGAACATAAAGTTCTGAAAAAATATAAACTTTTTTTATTTTATTTAATTTTTCTATTGTCCACAAAAATTTTAAAACAGACCATTTGTTATGTTTGGAGCAATGCAACATTTGAACTTGAAAAAAAAAAAAACTCAAGGGCTTAATCACTTAATGCCTTCAAGAGATAAAACATGCTGGTATTACATTCAACACGGCCTCCAATGTTGCAGCTTTCAAATGCTCTGCTTTTCACAATGATGCAACTATATTTTAGGAAACACGTAACGCATTTAGTGTATATAGCCATGTTAGACCTGTATGAATTTAGACAATACTGGGTGCTTACATGGTTCTCTCAAATGCGACTAAAAAGGACATAAAAGCGAGTGAAGGGCTTACAGTCCATGCTACACAGAGACATTATTCCATGAAATAAATAATATACCTTGGAGATGCAGATGAAACACAAAGAGATACAAGAAGTGCTTCCAAACTGCTCAGGAACTGTCTGATTGGTCTGACAGAACTATCTGATTGAAGGACAACTTTGTTCCACAAACAGTTTACAAACACTTTCATATAAATAATGATAAATTAATGATAATAAATTATGCCCACAGTCAGAATTCTGAGAACTGAGAAGAGTGCTTTTGTATCTCAAAGCTGAAGACTTTGGTTGATTGATTTTTAAAGTCATCATCAGTGAATAATAGCAGCACACAAGGTGAGAAAGTGAAACTTTTCACTTTCAACTTGACACGGCTACAGTAGCTCCCCAAACAGTGTAAAGTAACACGGTGGAAAGCAAACAAGTCATCACTTCTATTGTTTTCATTGCAATGCAACTGAATGCTATAGTTAATAAAATATGTCATTGTTGTGAAGACGCTCATTTACAGTTATTTTGTTTATTGCTTAACAATAATGGTCATTTCCAAATGATTGGCGATTAAAACAGTAATAGTCAAGGGGATGACATTTCTGATTACCAACTACATCTTACTGTAGTTCTTTCTCTTGTGAAAGATTGATATTGCTACATTTTATTTTGACAACCTAACCAGAGCTGGAAACTTCTCAGTGACTAACTTCTGAGATTATATAGCCTGTTGGGTAAATATAGCACTAAGTATTTGACTGGCAGCTAAAATGCCACAGATGGCATTTAGTTTACCCAATAAAATCAGTAATATAGAGACTCCCCAATGTAAGCAGCACAATCAATTGTCTTTTGCATTCTTTCTCATCTCTTTAAATCACAGTTAAACAAAAGAAAAGTTTTTTTTTTTTTTTTTTTTTTCCATTCTGCATTAGGAGAACCTGTTTGACTTAGAGAAATACATGACTTTTGTAATCAATGGTCATTAATTAGTTTATCTCAAACCAGGATTAGGGAGAACTTATTTCTAAAGGAATGTAATACAGGAACATGTTTTTTGCTTTAATTAAATAGTGTAGGGCATCAATATTGACTTTTTAATTATCATTTTACTCACTAGTTCCTGTGATGAACTGGCACTGATCTGCCTTCCTCCTTCAGTAGATGGAATAGACTCCAGCACTGCTGTGACCCTACACAGAAGGATGGATGGATGGATGGATGGATGGATGGATGGATGGATGGAATGCAATACAGGAGTCATGAAACACATCGATAGGAGTCATGGAATATATTACAATTCAGAGAAAGTGACAATGCAAGGTAAGGTATTTTTTTAAACATGTAATATTGTGTTACATTTTGGAAGTAACTTGCACAACTTTACTGTTAACTAAAATAACTACTTTAGTTACAGACTCAAACAATATCACTGTCTACATGTGCAAAGTTTGTTTAATCTGATCAAAGATCGGATCAGAATTCAACTGTGGCTCTGAAAAACTCTCTCCGATAATAAAAAAAAAAGGTTCATCTCCCAAACGTTCGATCCAAATAAATAGTTTTTACATACACAGAACTATCCAAAATACTGAAATGGCTGTAGAAGTAGTAATAGAGTTCTCTCGTAAACAAACATGGCCATGGCTAGCTCACAGTAAGATGATCTTTTGAGCATGCTTTTATTATTATTCTTTTTTTAAGTGACTGTTCGCACATAATTTCTAAAAAAGCGCGGTCAGTGCTGAACTTTTTATTCTTGGCCTCACGGCCCCAGAGGAAGGGTTAGAAGAGAAAGCATTCGGACCCTACCCTCCATCAGGAGGCAGAGTCAGTGCATACTCCATACAGCACTCACAGGAGGGGGTTCCAGGACCCACCCATCCCAGTTCTGAGAGCAAAAAGTCTTAGAGTTTGGGCTTCAAGGGGTAAAATTCCAATAAGCTATCAATTTCAATGAATTGAGGGGTTGGTAGGGACCTCCTGTTGGGTTTGGTTTTAGGGATAAGGTTTAGGGCTGTTAGTCAGTGGTCATGGGGTTAAGGCTATGACCTCCTGAAGGGGATGGGCTTGTTAAAAAGTTCCAATCAGTGCAGGGAGAAGCTTGTTAGGGTTAGGATTAGAGAATAATTGTGGGGCTATCAACCAGGGGTCATGGGATGAAGATGAGGTTTTCTGCAAAGGAGGGTTTCAGTTATTGATCAAATTAACATAGGGCGAGGCTGGTTAGGTTTAGAGTGGCCGCCATGGCCCTGGATTTTTTTCTGGAGAGAATAAAGTGAAGGAGGGCAGCCGTTCCTAAGGCCATGAGGGTGAAGTGTGTTTAATTTAGTGATCCAGACTTTTTTGGTTCTCCTCCTCTGAGACTGGGTCCAGTGCAGGTTGCACTTCAGTATAAAGGCTTGGACTGACTCCCACCCATGGGCAGGAAATGCTGTACCATGGTCTGGTGAGTATTTTAATAGGTTACAGTCAGAGTTAAGGGTTAACAATGCTCGGAGACACAGTTCTCCCGGGAGACACGATTTTCTGAAGCCAGGCAGCGCGTTGCCAACCTGACTGTGGTCCAAAGCCTCTTCTGGAGCATGCACCACAACAAAACACCCTTCCCTGCTCTTAGACTCTACAGAGTCTGAATGCTCACACAACGACATGGTTTGCTTGAGTGGAGCAACCGGCAGGTCCTGTTCCCGCTCTGAAGTGTCCTCCGGAGCACCACACTGTCTACGCACGACTTAAAAACCAGCACAGTAATGACCCACAATCTGAATAAATGGAGCAATTAGATCAATTATCAGCATTACCCACCCATCTCAATCGGAAGGAAATTTTGACCAGAATGAATCAGAGTATTTTGAATGGTGTGTTGATCAGGCTTTTATTCTGATTACTTGTGTCCATGTAAAAGCAGCTTGACATGGAAGTGATAATGCCAGACTAAGTGTGCATTTTCAAATTAATGCACGTTGTGGACACCTGAGCCGTCCGACACAAAGGACGGTTTGGATGGTTTCTTCCACAAAGTGCGGAATCAGAATTGATTATTCACTTGGACCATGGTACCATGGTAAGCATTAGCATGTCTGATAAATGAAAGACAGAATAGAAGTGAGTTCATAGTTACTGTTAAACCCATTACCTATATGAGTGTGTTTATTTCTAATCCTTTACTAGTTTGCTCTGCTGTTAAATCACAACTATTACAAGTGGCAATGAACACATTTCTTGCTTGTGTATAACCTAACGTCTACTTAGAAGATTACATTCTTTTCTCGTTTTTGCAAGACTCAAATCTCTCAAGACTTAGGTTATTTTTCCTAATTCCGTCCATTGAAAGTGCTGCTTGTCAGAGCAGAAGTTTCCAGACCTGCCTTTCCTTTGGCTCAGTCTCAAACTAATGAGGGGATTGCAAGAAAGTTCCCAGGCCAGCAAAAAGATAACATCTCCACTGAATACTGGCCTCTGCCCCGCTTAAGATCAGGCAAGTCCAAGCTAGCTTCAAATCAAGTATTCAGAGTGCATACTTACAAAGCATTCAAATTATCTGACTTTAAATTTTCCATCATGTTTTTTGATAAAATCATCCGGAATGAATGACCCAAGAGCAAAGTTTGGGACTCAGAGTCATTCCTCTTGCATTTCAAATCAGCTTTCTCATCCTTAAAAAATAAAGTCTGAAAGTATTCTATGAACAGACCTCAAGATGAGTCAAGTCTTCCTAAAACAGCAACAAATATACCTTATTCAAACTTACAACATAACTTTTTTTCTAAATAAAAACACAGTTTTACTTGTGTTTTTTTTTTTATTATAACTTTATAATCCCAGCTTCCAATTAACACAGGACTTTCTGTGAATAAAAAAAAAAAAATCCTAATTAATGTCGGGTTTATTCTAATCAGCTTCTTATTGTTGTTATCAACCTGAGCTTTGCCCTGCTCCAAATAATGAACCAGCCTCTGTTGTCCTGGATGACAATTTCTTTTGTTTTTGCCAAAGATAAAGCAGCTAAGGCAATAAAGCTTTTGGTTCCCGCTGGAGTTGCTCTAAGGTCAGCTGTGCATTGGTGGCAATGGTTCACACAATTAGAGAAGCTTATGAAAAAGTCCTGGTGAAGCTGAAATTGAACCGGAAATGGAATTAATTCTTGTTTCAGTCTAAGAACCACAGTTTTTATCTTTTTGTTTTTATATAAATTTTTAATGGCAGCTGTTAATCTTGTTTCATTTTTTGCGTGTTGGGTTTTCAAATAGCATCAAACAAACTGCTATCTTTACAAAGCATCATGAGATTGCTTTAGGAGTAAAATAAGAACAAAAAGAAAATACCTTTCAATGTGTTGTTTTTTTTTTATGTGATTAGATGCGATTTTTAAGAGTGGTGACCTGTACCCCCTTCGCCCAACTGCAGCTGGGATGGCTCCAGCAGCCCCATGACCCTGAAAGAGATTCAACAGCTTCTGAAGATGGATGGATTGTTTTTATTTATTTTTTTTCTAAACGAGGAATTTTTCAGGTAATTGTTTATTAGACAGATCTAAAATAACAGAAATTGAAGTGTGTAGAATACTGTCAGTCAATTTTCAGTGTACATACCCTACAAACATCCTACCAGCAATGCTCACAAGTTCCTTTTTGCAAATCCAAGCCTAATTTGCATGTAAGCTCAAGTCAAGCCATAGGACTTAAAACTCATTGTTAAAATAATTTTTTCAATATCACAGATAGTCAGCTACTTTCCATAAGTTGTGGGAACACATTATTATGCAGTTGGCATTTCTGCCTTTTTGTTGCAAAAGCTTTGAACAGACACTTTTAGGTAGACCTGACGGTAATTTCCTGGAGCAAAATAATCAAGATTAAAAAAGAATATTGCTTATAAGTTCCAAACCTCAAGTCAAGTCCCAGTCTGCGTGTGAGACTTAGGTGGAACTCAAGCCCCACCCCAAGTCCCCATCTCTGGTCTCCTGGAACATTTTTCTATGTGAAGTTACACTGCTTACATGGACATTATATGTCCCATAACAACTCAATAACAATGGGAAGAATCCAATTGGGCAAAACTTTTTGTACAAATCGCAAGGCAATGAATGTCAGTGAAATAAAAAAAAAAGTGTATCTGATGATGTAAAAGACACACCATTAAATTGTAATGATATTTGTGTAAATCCGATTTAAAAAAAAACCAGAAAAAACATGAAATTTAGCTCTTAACCTAAATAAATATGTAAATATGGTAATCAAGATTCTGCGTGTAAAAAAATAGCTTATTTTCAGTGTAAAAATGCAAAAAGCTTAACAGACAATAGAGAAAAATGTTATCAATTATAGATGTAAAAGTGATTTACAGTAGATTATTAGGGTTTAAGTTGGATATGATATCAAAACTGATGCCAATATCTATATTACAAAAGCTCAGTTATAGAAAGCAATGATCAGTGGCCTTGAACAGTCTGTCCTGAAATATAGCCAATATAATTAAACCCCCTTTTTTTCACTGAAATGTCACCTCAGCTACATCATAGCAGGACCATGTACATGGGAAATGAGAATGTAAACCTGATAGTGTTGGACAAAAATTAATAATTAGCAGTTGGTATTATAAAGGTCCACAACATGGCAGACTGTAAAAGTGCATCCCATTTTTAGAACACAAAACACAGTTTAAATAAATGAAAGAGAGAAGATTCATAATTTAAATGAGATTTTTTTTTCTTTGGTTAAACTGTTTTGTAAACTTGAAGAAAACGATGGGTTTAAAGACAAATATGTTCTAGGCGGATTAACTATTTACATTCGGGCTGAAGCTTACAAAGATTTTAGCTTTTGAATAATTTTCTTGATGGACATTTTTTTTTTAATTGATTTGATTTGTAATTTTATTTTTATTTGTTAAATAAGAATGTCAGCGTTTATGTGTTCAAACAAACAACACTTGTATCACTGCAGAACTAGTTCTCTGGTACAGACCATTAGTCTGTATTTTCAATAAAGATATTTAAATAAACCTGAACCAGAGTTGCCAACTGCCAATGTAAAAAAAAAAATGTGTTTGGTGGCCAAAAAATTAAATGTTTTAGTTACTTCTTTGCAATTTAGTTGTTCTTCATTTTTAAAGTAGATTTTTTTTTTTTTTTTGTTGCCTGCTGGTTGCTGATTTTTTGCAGTTGGATCCTTAGCTGTCACTAAAAACTAAAACAGGACATTGTAATATTTACACACTTAAATCAGCACCTTTGGTACCAGTTTTTTTTGTAAATTTACTTTCAAAATGGGTTATTTGTACAATGAACAACTGATCTGTGTGTGCTCAGAAAGTCGTCACCGAACCTTTTAGCCTTTTGGGTCGGTTGCATTTAAAACAGCCGAGAGGAGCCATATATCTACCTGTACTCTCACAATCATTTATCACTGCCATCCACATTCCAGGACACCAGGATAAGCGCATCTACAACCTCAGAACATCTGCTCCTACTCCCTCCTGCTGTGTGGAGGAATTTTCACGGCTGGCACAATAATTAGCATAACAGGTACTTTTACATTAGCATCCAGTCACATTTTAAAGACCCACTCTAGTGAAAACTGTGTGTTTTTTTAAGATGTCCGTGCAGTATTTCTCTCATGATGGACATGTATAAAGAAAATTAAGATTAAAACGGCATTTCTGTGTATTTCTTTATTAAAATTGTGAATCAAGAGCAGATGAAAAGTGCTGTTGGACAGAGGTTGTAGATTTACCATTTAACCTACAACAGCTCTTTCCTTCACTCCATTCTGATTCATTCACTTTTAGGCGACTAGATCCATGTATGCCTTTGCTTTCAAAAGTGGCTCAAAAGCCTATGGCCGATAGTTCCAATATTACTCACTGTTTTTATTGCAATGGTTGTGCTAGGTTGGGGCTGTATGCTAGTGGGAGACTGTGTAAAAAAATGGATGATAGAAATTCAAGGAAGGCTTACCCCACACCAACAGTCCCGCCCCCAAATCAGAGGCAAATCCCTGATAAGCTACTGCTGCTTTGCAGAAACTTTGTCCTAGAAAACAACACTGTTTTTTTTTTTTTTCCTAAAAATTTCAAAATCATAATTAAGAGAGCACTGGGAAAGCTTTAACAGTGTATCGAACGATGATTAGTGAGGGACTTAATTCTAAATCCTGTGGAAAGATGCTCATCCACAAAACCCTCAACCCTGGAGAACCAGGTCAAATTTAGCCACTTTTTTTGTGTTTTGTTTTTTTGATTGAAGTTGCTTTATTTTATTAATATGAAACTCCTATTTTAACATATTTTTAATTGTATTATCATTATTTCTATTGGCAGCTGTTGTTGCTGCTGCCCAAAATAAACAAACAGAACAATTGTCAAGTTAACTTAAAAATCACAGAAGAAAATAGTTTATGGCTTCTCCAGGGTTAAACAAACTACTATTGCCCTATTTTAATAACAGTTAATTATTCCTAGACAACTGGAAAATCATCAAACTAATACTAAATTTTTTATATTCTAAAAATTCAGATAAGCAAATAAGCTATTTTATACATTTAAGCATGCTTTATTTTCTTTTTTTAAAAGAAATTATCATTTGAAAGCATTACTTTTTAGCTAAAGTTACAGTTGAAATTAAAAAGAAATAAAAACAAAAGTACACTTGTGCATTTGCATCCCCAAAAAATGATGTTAGCATCCCACTGATAAATGCGTCTGCCACTCAAATCAAAATAATGGGATAAGTACACCCAACCCTAATACACAATACAGTTTACCCTAATACACAAAAACTAAAAAGATTAAATCTTCTACACTAACTGAAGGATTTAGAAAAACATTGTCTTCTGTACTTGGCATTTTTTAAAATACTGAACAATTGTTCCTTTGGAATATCAAACTGCATATTTTATTTTATGTTTTAAAAAAAATCTGTATATGAGCCAGTGTTGAAGCCATGCACAGCCCTGCAGAATCCCAGCTCTTGTGCTGTCTGTACAGATCTCAGCATGATGCTGCTTAGAAAAGGGAGACACTAATTAGAAACTCACCACAGCTGGGGTAATTATTCCCTCCTGACACTGCTTTCTCGGTCATCATCATCATCACTCTCAGTGAGGAATCGTGTTGTTTCCTGGTTAAAGATGAGTGCAGCATCCGGTGCTTTTTAGTGCACATCTTTAAAGATCCTTATTTATCTTTTCAGTTTCAGAAGACTTGATTTGACAACACGGCGCCTCATCGTGGCAGACTTATCATTATCTCTTTCTTGACCTTGAAAAGCCGGTTCTGTGTGCAATTCCCCTTTTAAACACATCAGTGTGTTTCACAGAGCGAGCTGCTTCAGAGCACAAAATCTTCAGCTCCCCAGTTTTTCGGTCCCTCACTGCAGTTTCACCATTCATTTTCTCCTCAATAAAAAGCTGTTTATCACTTTGTGAAAAAAGATTTATTAAAGCAAGTTGTGAACCTGGAGGCAGGCTTTATGAGCACAACCTGCTTGACAGTTTGGGAGGGAGATGATTGAAAAGGAGGTGACATAAAGTTACAAGTTCATAAATTGATAGATGTACAAGGCAAACAGTGTTAGTGGCATAATGATAGACAATCCAGAATGTCTACGAAGCTTGTTTTTTCTTCTTCTTCCTCCCCCCTCAAGGGCAGAAAGACAGGCAGTGCACCAGGGAGCACTTCACCACAGTGCTCACACAAAAACATCAGTATCTAAAACGCAGTTTACAAAAGCTTACAACTCGTAAAGTGATAAAAGCCAACTCTCAGCAATAACAAAAGCAAGCGGATGAGCTGCGCTCACAAACAAGCTTCCTTGTTTTTATCATTTTTGCCTGAGAGATCAAGTTCAGCTTGGCTTAGACAGCCAAGAAACCTTCTTTTTTTTCTTTTTTTAATTCATCCACACTGGTTGTATATTTATGCCAAAATGAAAAATCTTTGGAGACTGTCAACCAAAAGCCAAAAACCAGTGGAGCATCCAAATAATTGATTTCAAATGCAGCAAATCTATTTGTTAGCTTCATGTGCTCTGTCGTGTGAGAAACAAGTGAAGAAAAGATGCAGATAGTGAGAAAAATCTGAAAACACAATAAGAACTGCAAATATGCAGCAACTCAACCCAGCTCAGTTATATTTGTAGAGCATGTTAAAATTACCTGCGCTTGAAAAGAAAACTTCCCAGCATTCAATTTCACTCATTTTCAAATTTGATCAAGTAAAAAACAACCAACCTCACCTAAAATAGCTACACATTTTCCTCAGAAATGGTTCAAATGGAATTATAGCAGAGAGAGCAATGGGGAAATTAGTAGTATAGCAGAATTTTCAACAGTTAAATTGTGATTTTTTGATTGGCCGCCAAACACCATGGACAAGATTTACAAGAGGAACATTAGAAACAAATTAGAAACGCTAACCCTAACAAAACTCAAGCAAACTGTTATGCTACAGTCACACCAAGCATGTGTTCTTGAACGCGCTTATGGTGTGACATATGGACTGTCACTACTCGATGGTAGCACATATACCTACAGTTGGAAGATGCTTGGAGCAAAATGTTGAATCAGTGCTAACAATTCATTCTCCAGGCTTCATCTTTCACAGTTCTAATCCAAAATATGAAAGACTTGGTGTCATATAATTCTGTCCAGGCACAAACTGGAATTATTCATTCTCTTCCATGATCAACTTTCAACAGTTGGCACTGCTTGTGAATTGTAAAGGATGCTACTCATACATCACTATCAAATTCAAGTCTCTGATTGATCAAAGTTCAACTGGTTTAACTTTCTACACTCGTTCAATCGATGCATGTTTTGTAGGTAGAGCCTGACAATTGACATAAAAACGTACGTTGCGACATGTGAAACTTTTAAACGCCTGAAACAGGCACATACACATGCTTACATAGACTCTTTATTGGAAGTGGTTACTTGAACGTGTGTTGCCAAGGTCAGTGTAAACTTAGCAGTAGAGCAACTTGAGCTTTCATTTGATCTCAACTATGCCATTGAGGACACCCTGAACAGCTGCAGTTTTACATTCAAAGGTGTTTGTACTTTATTTGTTCAATATTTTTACTGTATAATTAGTTTTTAATTGGCCTAAATGAGGTGTTTTTTTAATTTAGGATTTCCATTAGCTGTAATAATTTTGTGATGTTTTTATTTGAAGTGAGATCAATCAAAATCACACACAATTTTCCTCTTGATTATTAAATTGATTGATGAAATTCAAGTTTTTTGAAGAACCATAATATTTTTTCACGAGTGTACTCAAAGATCATAACCACCAAGCCTCGTTACTCTGTGTACAAAGGCAATCGTCTGAAATAAGTTAATTTCGGTTGTTTGGATTTCCCATTTCCTTCTCATTCTCCTCCTTGCTCGCAGCTCACATCAATAAGAAAAGGGCCGGAATGTAGGAAGACTGGTAATCAGCAGCTTGCCTTCCAGCACTGCTTCCTCTTACTACAACAGACAACTTCAGCATCAGTAATATTGCAGATGCTTTTCCACCCTGTCAATCTCCTGCTCTGTTCCCACCCTCAATGGTGAGCAAGACCCCAAGACACTACTAATTGGCCTCAGATCTGGAGGTGCTAATTCTCACCCCATCTGCTTCACATTTAGCAGCAAAGCTCCCTCGTGTCTGCTGAAGGTTTCCACTCGAGGAAATCAACAGGACCAGTTCAGAAGCGGGAAAAACAGATGTACTTCTGTGCTGATTGAAATGAAAACTCAGGCTGCATCAATAAATTCAGTTTATAAAAGTGACAAAAGGAATCGTTGACAAAGGGCATCTCTGACAGAGCCTAACACCAGTCTGTTTAGGTTTTAGTCTTCTGGTACATACAGCCTCCATCAGACATCCAGATGTCCAATATTCCCCAAGTACCTCCTACAGCAAACAATAAAAAGATTATATGCCATCTTTAAGTCCATAAAACACACGACTTAGACAAGTAGACTTCACTCTGACGCCAGCATCATTCAGAGCAGCTGAGAAAAGGTTTGTCAACTATCAGCTTTCCTAACCAGTAATCTGGAGCAGTAAATGCATTCAGTGACAGAAATATTCTCTTCTTTAAGGCTTTTTGTGCAAAAGAAGGATAATTTAATGAAAAACTGCATTGGGTAAGGCCATGTTTTTGGCCTCTTCTTTCATTAAACAGCCTTTTTGTCATGTGGTTTGAAATGACAAGTAAATAGAGTAGATGTTGTAACAAAATATATCCTGTAACTTTGTAAAAAAAAAATTATTAATCACTATTAAGTTATAAAATATTTTCTAATCATTTTGAATTTTATTCTAAAAACAGCCTTCTGCAGACTCCCAGTATTCCTGTAAAATCTCATGACATGAAATTCAAGAACTGCCTCAAGTGTATTAAAAGCCTGATTTATAAAAATAGGGGAAAAAAAGCCTAAACATATTTTAAATCAGTGCCATATAAAACTCTTATCCTCCATTTTTTCTGCAGTAATGCTTGTCACGTCTTTATTCAGACAGTCCTGTAAAAGTGACAGAGCCAGGATGCTCTAGGGTATACAATGCTGAGCTCAGAGTCACGGTTGTACCGCCACATGTCATATTGCCATAGCAAATGCATTTGATATTCCCAAGGTGTAAAAGATGTGCCAAAAACCACAAAATATCTATTTTCCGAGTTTTGCCATGTTGTAAACATGATGGTTTACCACCACTATTATCCATCTTCAAGGATAAACAGATGCTTTCATTTCCTATGTCATTCTCCAATGGTCTTTATCAGGTTAGATTCAGTACCGACCTTAAGTATTTTTCTTTGTTCCATTATTACAGCTTTAAAGTAACTCTTAAACCATAGAACAGTGAAGCAAACATGGAAAATGTTCAGCTACATGTACACCCTTTCAGCTACATGCATAAGCAGGGTCAAAAGTGATCCTTTGGGTTTTTATCCTTTAAAATTTTTAAAGAATATTTCTATTTCTATATATTCCTCCTAAAACATGTTTCTTACACAAGGCCATTGCATTTAATATGTATAAATACATTTACATATATATTTATGTCTCTGGTGGTCTGTGCATTTCAGAGCTGAGCCTTCAGTTTTACTCTGCCAAAACCATCCTCATTACCTTAACTATTTTATGTTTCTTTTATATATGAATATTATTTTATGGATGTCATTTTTAGACAGCAACATATGTGCAGTTATTTTGTTTCTAATTGGGGGTCATATTTGACCCCACTCGTGGAAAAGTGTAGGCATTGGGAGGTAATGCATCCAAGAGTTAAACTACAATGTTGTGCCTGGGACTATGTGAAAATATGTGTGTGAGCAGAAACGTACAAGCAGAAGCTCAGGATCCTAAGCACAACTCATCGTTTTTTTTTTTTTGTTTTTTTTTTGGTTAGACAGAAAAACATATTTCAACACAGCAAAAACAATCAACAGTCAGAGTTGTGCTGTGTCTTTATTTATTTAAACATCACAATCTAGCAGTTTCATCTTAACGGCTTATCATGGATGAAAAACACTGTTGATGTACACGTCTACATGTTTCTTCAGCTTCCAGAACGTAGTGATGCTTGGTTTTGATTCCTTCGTATTTATTTTCAGTGTGTGTTGTTCTCCTTCACTTCCTGCTGTCTCAGTTATCTGGATGTTTTCCTAAAAATCCTCAGTCATTCTTCTCTACACAAAAGAAAAAGAAGGTTCTGGAATTGAAGTAATAACAATTGACCACTTGTAATTATTTCTTTACTTTGGAACAGAGTTCTTTAGCTTGGAAAAATGTTAAACTACTTTACACAAATGCACATTTTAGATCAGTTTAGCCTCAAAGTTGCAATTGACAGGCTAAAACAGTCCTAACATGGAACAATAAAAAAACAGTAAAGACAACAGCAACAGCTAAATCAAAACATTGCACAAGGTACTAGACTTTAAGTTGTTTATAAAATTCACAATTGATAGATAGTATTAAGAGTATTAAGAGTTCTTCTACGAGAATTACTCCAAATAGACTTGACCATTATGTAATATTCTACCAACATTTTTTTTTTGTCATTAGGAATATATTTAACTTTAAAAAAAGCCCCATCTCAGGTAGAATCACACTCATTTTGATGGAAAAAAAAATGTTTTATTGAAGATTTGCGATCAGAATTTCTAAATATATGATATTACACAATATTTTAGAAACATGTCAATTCATTCATTCATTCATTTTCCAATCCGCTTTATCCCTTTCGGGGTCACGGGGTTGCCGGAGCCTAACCCGGCTACTCATGGGCGAAGGCAGGGTACACCCCTGGACTGGTCGCCAGTCTGTCGCAGGGGCCACAATCACACACCCAT
>BSAI01000119.1:11099103-11138093 GCA_036245035.1 Adrianichthys oophorus | reverse complement strand
GGAACCTTCTTGCTGTGAGGCAGGAGCGCTAACCACTGCGCCACCGTGCAGCCCAAACATGTCAACAAACATCAAATTAATTTTTATCTAAATTTTTAATAAATACTATCTGACGATGTTTTTGTTATATTGGTTAAAACTAGCATAACAGGGTCCATCCATTCATCTCCCTCTCATCCGGGTTGCAGGGAAGGCAGTTTAAGCAAAGATGCCCAGAGTTACCTCTCCCGGGCTACTTCCTCCAGCTCCTCTGGGAGGTATTCCCAGGCCAGCCGAGAGACATAGTCTCCCAGTGGGACATGCCCAGAACACCTCCCTTGGGAGGCGTCCAGTAGGCATCTGAACCAAATTTTGATATAACATAAAACCCTCTTTATGATATTTAAATTGATATTTACCTATTTCAACATTACATGAACACTGTTTAGAAAAAAAAAAAAAAAGCAAGCAACAAGTTTTTGAACTTCAAGTTGTAACTTTTTCCATATCTAATCTCACACATGATGAACCTCAGAGTTCCTATAGTGTCAACTGATGCCCTCTTTCCCCCTATATGCATTTGTGGAGGAGTGAGTGGATGGAAACCTGAGCTGGTAAGCAGCCAAACGGTGCCAAACACATTAGACAGTTGTAAGCACAAAGTGAGGTCATGCTCTAACTTAAGTGGCCAAGACTCTGAACTCACACTCCGTTCACTGGAGAGGTTAATGGGGATTAGCAACAGAAATCTCTCTGGGGAGATGGCTGGATGTTTTTAGGCTTTAAATAACGATCACAAGGAAAAAGTAAGGGATATTATATTTCCACGTGTACTAACTTTAAAAAAATACATATCAAAACCTATGTTTTCCCATGCCTTAGAAAGCTGTGGCAAAAAAAAAAAAGAATTACTAGCAGTATTAGGAGTAACTTAGTTCAAAAGTAATGCACACAGTAACATCTTACAAGAAGTATAAAGCTACGTTCACACAACCCTCTGCAACATGCATTCAAGCTGACATTTCCAATGAAAAGTCCATACATATTTCGAACTTTCACATTCAAAATGATCACGTTCACATGCAGCTATGCAACTTTTTAAGGGTGTCAAGTTATTGAGCGGTAAATTTGATGCGCGTCAAAAGAGATGTGACTGATGCAAATTTGATGCCTTGGCCATGTCCGGTGTGAATGAAAAATAACTGGCTTGACTGTTTCTCAGCAACCATCATAAACACTAAAGCAAATTTTAAAATGACATGCTGCACACAATGCCTCATTTCTGCTGAACGGTACGGTCTGGTACAGTGCAGTCTGGTATTTTGAGAATTTCTATTATAAAATGGTCCCATTAAGCCGGACTGTACCATTTTTGGGCCCCCAGTGGTTGTAGGTCTATAGAAAAATGGAAGCAAACCGTTAGCGTGAATCGACTATTAAAACCTGTTAATTGACAGAAGGTAATTTTGACAAAAGAAAGACCTAAAAAAGTGGCTGTATTCCTCTTTGACACCTGCAATTTTCTCTCAAACAACATTAAATGCTTTGGATAAAGGAAGTACCAAAAGCCAAGCAGAAAAATATGAGCTGCTGGATGACCTCCAATGTTGTTGTTGTTGTCAGCTTTGCTTTTGTTGTAGTCGCATTAAGCAAAGCTACACAAACGATCTATACCCCGCAAGCCCTGTGACAAACAAACTTTGAATGGAAACCCTAACCTGAATTTCCTTGAGCATTCTAAACTGTACTCGACTGGACTGTACAGCTCAGAGGAAATTAGGCTGTAGACTACTGTAAACTAGTGAAATGACATCCTTTTTTTTTTTTTTTTACAAAATTGCTTTAAAGACTAAAATTTGTGAAAACAAAAAGGTTTGATTTAAGAATTATTATTGCTTATTTATTATTTATTGTATGTCTTTTAAAATTGTTTTTTAATTATTTGAATCACAACATTGTATTATTAATTATGCTTATCAAGTTTAATTGGGTGCTGTGCCACATTTGGGGACAGCTGTCAAATTCTTTCTACAAACTAAACAATAAAAAACACACATTTGGGATAGTTTTGCCATCACTCCGGCAAACTTAGTGATATATTTACATTACAGAGGAGAAAATTTAAATATATTTTGACTTTATTAAAAAATAATCAAAAGTATTTAAATGTAGCCTCAGCTGGCTGTGAACATTAACATTAAAAAAAAAATAACATCAGGTTATTTACAAGGGTTGGTGATGTAGATTTTTCTTTCCTTTTAATATTTAAAGGATTTATTACATTTCTGTATATTTTGTGTGTGTATGTTTTGTACAAATTCTTTAAAAAAAAATTGCTCAGAAGTAAAAAAATTGAAAGGGGGAAATTCTGTTCTATATGTTTACGTCATACACTTAATCAGTAAAAAGGACATGGCCTTAAAGCATTAAATGGTAAAAGGCTGTTAATACACATTTTCTAAAATAAGTTTTATGTCGCATTTTTTAAATCCTTTTTTCCCCACATTTATTCTAAAAAAAAAAAAACAGACCTTCGCTTCTTTTCACATGCTCAACAAGCCACAAAACATTTTGACTTTTATTTGGCCGAAGTCAAAACTTTGATCTGTGAAAACTTCATCGTTCCATCTTTGGAGCCTCACAGCTGTAGAAGCAGGACTTGCCTGTGACTAATATGCTGGCAGGGTCTCCGAGAGCCCCTTGTGGTGGCGGAGGACACGTGTGATTGATTAAACCCAGGGACATCTGTCACGCTGGCCATCAAGACCAAATCTCTTGCCTAATAATAAATCCCCTCCTCCCAAAGACTACAGGGAGGCATAAGTGTCATGTGCTGCACTTTCAAGACACATAACATCCCAAGCTGTAGGTTTTCCCCCCCATTTCCGATTTTTCCTTTTGTGCCCCCATAGTCTGACTTTTTTTATTCTCGTGTGTTTTTGTCACCAAAAGTCTCTGACCTAAAACTATCCGGTATCTTTCATTTGCAGCTTAAAAAAAAAGAAAAAAAACGAATTGCATTTAAAAAGCAAAGCAAAATGGCGGCAATATGAGTTTGAGCGCTTTTATTCATTTTTTTCCCCCTTTTTTTAGTTATGGCTGATTGTCCAAATAAAAATTGTTAGCAGTCATTCCTAAAAAGACATTTCTTGGTGCAAATCCAAGAGCACATGTCACAAGACAGCCCTGCAGAAAAAAATGGGGGGAATTACTTTTATTGGCAAAGTGTAATGACAAATTGATTTTCTTGCTTAAATCTAAGACAGTGGACGAGACAGCAGGTTGGCTGTTTCTTTCACTAAACGGCCCATTTTCCCTTTTCCTTCACAGACCAACAGCACAATCATTAAAGAGCTCTTCAATAGACACCAGCACCCAACATAAAGGGCTGCTGGCCCAATTCTTTTTCTCTCTGCTTCTCTCTGTCTTTAGTCCACTGAAGTTCATTTATCAGGTTTGTTACGGATGGCTCAGGAGCACAAGTCAATGTGTTCCATCACAGGCTCACTCACCCACTGAATGGACTCCAAGGTATGTTTTTCACTGCAAAGTTGCTAAGCGAGGGAGTACATGGGCTTGCACAGTGTTTGTATGCTGCTTTATTCCATGAATTACCTTTGACCCTAGCTTAAGCTTACTAGCGTTGTCTTGTGGGCAAAAACTGACCCACTGCCATGTTTGGTTGTAGAATTAAAAAAAAACAAGTCACACCTTGGTTTTTTTAATGTGGACTGTATGCCACTAGGGTACTAAATTGTCTTACGAGTCATTTTTAACCCGTGAATTCCAAAAGCTTTTTAACACCAGGAAAATTTCTGTTTATTTCTATTGAGAAATAAACAGAAATTACTCAGTCATTCTATTAGTCAGAATCAAAATTTTTGCTCTGATGCCTTTTTAACATGTTCTTGCTAATCCTATTTTTTTCATTATATTTTTTTTCTTTATTGCAAGTTAGCCAATCAGATGCCTCAGTAAAAGCATGTGGTGCTTACTGGCCCCTTCCTTGAACATTTGATTGACAGATTCTCCTGAGCTGCTTTCAGGGGAAGGGGTGTGGACTTCCTAGCTTACTCCTGACTGATGACAGTAGTTAACACAGAAACGTTGACACAGTCCAACTCGGACCAATCACTCTCGGACCAGTCACTGCTTACTAACCTCGTCTGGCTCCAAATGGCGAATTTGTATCACAGAGAAATGGCGAATGAATTTACTTAGATTCGCTGGAGCTAGAAGTAAGGCATCTTCTATGGGTGACGTCACACTCGCTCAGTCCAGTTCTCTTATACAGTCAATGAGATGCACACACACTTACAAATACCTGCACACTTACACTAACTAACCTACACTCACACCTACACTTGCAGACTTACACACAGACACTTCCTTACACACGCACACACTTTCACACCTACACAGGTATACCTCCACTAATAGACTTACATACCAATAAGCATTTCCACACTCCAACACACTCACATTAACACACAAGCACCTGCCAGATATGATTCAATCAAACCAACTACTCGATTCTGTTCCTGGATTTAAATTGCCAACATCATATGCTGCAGTTATTTTAATCACCACTGGAGGCTGGTTTCTGATGGGTGCTTATTGTTTCCTGTAAAAGTCCAATGTCACACCAACAAAATCAGATCTACAGCATAGTCAAATCTTTAATGTTTGAGGCCAAATAACTTCTGCAGAGTTAAGAACATTTTGTTTTTGGTTAATAGTTGGATGAAAACAAAACTCAAGTGAATTTGTGTGCTACTAGAAATATCATTTTCAACATGTAAACACCAACAGGTGCAGTCAGAGATTATTGATCCATGTCTCTATAGACCAAGTGTAAACTGTTTGTGTTTGGTTTGCTTCCTAGAAGGATGTTAAAAATATATTTAATCTGACTCTTAACCTGTTGAATTGTTGAATAACAGGCAAAAGTTTGAATGGATTAGGGTGGGATAACACAATTGTATGAGAAAAAAAAAAATCAGACCATGGAATTTGTCAGATTTTTGCCATTGTCGCCAATAATGGCACAGTGAGTCAGCATTGTCTGCTCTGCCATCTATATGACGCCTCTGGGGTTCGTTGTGTTGTGTGTGGGAACAGGGCTTTTCTCTTTGGTAGAGATAAAATGTATTAAGGGATTAAGCCAGTTTTCCCGCTTTTCATTTTGAGCTCTCGGAATCTATGGTGCACCTATTCATCTTCCTTTCAGAGTACCATTTCCAGGGGTAAAGCACACAATCAAAATGTGTGCGACTGCAGTCAGAGATGTCAAAGTTAACACCATAACCCTGTGTTAATGCAGTCTCCCTTCAATACTTTTGAGTCTGGAAACCAAGTTAATCATGAACTGGTACTTTTTTTTTTTTTTTTTTTTAAATCAAAGAGGATAAAAGAAGGTCATTGGTGCACATTTTGTGATTTGCCTCTCATCCCATTAAATGAGTCACTACTAGCATTGCTTTGTGATCCCTGGGAATATGGCATCACTTGGGATTTTAACTAGGGGGATGAAAGGCAAAGACTACAAGTCTTTGAGCAATATGTCTGAAAAATCTGAATAATAAAAAAAGCCTCCTGATTTTAGCCATTCAGGTTTTACAGAAACCCTTTTAGAATCTAAAATACCAAATCCAAAAAAGAAAAAGCAAGACAGATTCTAAAAGTAGATAGCAGTTCAAACAAAACCTTTTTTCATGACTCTGCAGAGTTTTCAGTGATGATTACACTTATGGTGCTTCAAGAACATTCATGTCTGCCTTCAGTCATTTGCTGATGAGCCTAAACTTACCATCAGTAAATTAAAGTTAATGTTAACCATCTCACAATTTTGCAAAGTGGCTGTAATCATGCAGCTATAGTGAAACCCATTTCCCAAGTTTTCTCAGAAAAGCAAAAAAATCTAATAAAACATTGTTATTAAAGCCATGTTGAGTGCCCCAGTTTCTATGTATTAACAATTATTATACTTCATTTGTACAGGCAACACGTGTTATGATGAGCTCCAGCCATTTAGCCATATTAAAGAAATAGCAGCTGAAGCCAGTTATGGCTTCTAAATTGCACAGCAATAACTGCCTTTTTTCACTGGAGGGAAAAAAAAATGAGTAAAATTGTGTACAAATGTATTTAATATAGCTACAGGATTCACATGATCCTGTTGAATAAATCTGCCAAGACTTATTTTTTTTAAATACGAGTCACAGACTGTGGGAAACAAAAACAAGAAAAAAGCAATTGATCAGGCTGTCATGTCAAGTAAACTCTTTATTTTGAAGCCTTTTTTTTAAACCAGACATATATTATCTTCAGAGGGATGCGTGTTGTGCTGCTAAAACTCATTTAGATGTGATTATCTACACCACTAATACAGTTTTAGGAGGAACTGTGAAAATAACAGTGAAATTTGCTTGTGGAAATGTTCCTTTTGGGAATTTCCATGATAAATGGTTCTCTTCCCTGGGTTTCCATAGAGATGTGTTTAATAGCAGCCACACAATTTATTTTGCTACACTTTTTTTTCAAATGAAAAAGGCCTTTGGCCAATTGACACCATCTTACCCTGGGCTCACACTGCATGTAGTCCGGCTCCGGTGTGACTGCGGAGTGTTCTAGCCACGGCCGATGACTCACACTGGCTGCAGATGGCTTGCGGAATCGCTGCAGCCCCAGGCTCTGCTGCCAACCTCGTGGACCTCCAAACTCACGTAGGTTCACGCAATCATTCGCCATTTCTAAAGGAAGTACTAGTACTAGTTTGGATTGTATTCACAACACTTCTTTTTCTGTGTGACTTCATACCATGGGTAAGCACAGAAGTTGTATGAACACTTTTGTCTTATATAAGGCCTAAATGTACATATTTGACTGTGTTACGCAAAAAATAGGTTTGATTTAGAAAAATGAACCGGATGCACTACGCTCGCATGATTTCCGGGTTTAGGTCGTTTCATTTGACCCAACTTCACAGTAAAGTGCTCCGGCCTGCTCTGGCTTCCAGCAAAAATGCGAAGCCAACAAAACGGATACGGAGCCCCGGATGACCGGACTGGATGCAGTGTGAGCGCCTCTTACACTTTTCAAGTTACGTTAAGACTCCTGCGAACAAATTCTCAGTTGGAATACACCCAAGCAAACCCTGGTCCAGTACCATGAACTGCTCTCGGACCCATCTTTTGAGGTGGTTTCAGTTCTTCTCAAAATTAGACTGAGCACCAGTTAAGTTTTTCTCAGTCAGAATAGGCACCGTGCTCGGAGCGGGACAACCAAATTAAAGCGTCCACTGTAGCCGGGCATTACAATATGTAAACGAGTAGAGGAGCCACAAAGAGACACAGCAACTTACTGAAATTTACTTGGATGAATGCAGGTTCAATAAAGCTACCTTTAAAAGCTGCTTTTAAGAGTAAAACTGTAACATGAGCATTAAAATCTTTGTGTGGCTTTGGACTTTTTCCCCTCATAATATTTTCATAGCTTTGCAGTATTTTCAGCAAACCCTCACCAAGGTTTCACTTCAGGGGTTTACTCTGTGATGAGCTTTCTGTAGAGCAAGGATTGCCATGTAAAGCTCTCTCAGTTTATCACCGGGTCTATGTTTCTCTGTGTTCGCTTCGACTCTGTCCTCCCCTGGGACCAAAATATGACATGTGTCAGTGGTGTGTGCCAGTGCAGGAAGATGAAATTGGGAAAGGGCAGGGTAAGCCTTCCATGTATCAGAAGTCAATGATTCACTGGGGTGAGAAGGGCATTCTGCTACAGTGAACAACTCTTCTGAAGTGCTCTGTTTTTTCTGCATGTATTTCCTTTCTCTGGTCAGAATGGTGTGTCATTTGCATTAAATGCAATTTATGATCATGCAAAAAGCTCTATTTTTCTCTAATTATTGTTTTAATGTACCACATGACAAGAAAAATACTAAACAAAAAACACCAGCATTTAAGCACATCATTTTAACATTTATAGGATTTTTGTGTTTATTCACTTATTTATTTATTTTTTTTTATATAAAACTTGTTTAAAGACCTAAAAGCTGAAGACATAGTTTATTACAGTGACATTTAACATGGATACTTGGACATCACTGTGAGCAATCAGGACATGTCCTCTCAGTGGTCTACCTGCCAATTTTAACTGCAGCCCTTATTACACACACCCTTTGCGCCTTACCAGTATACACTCCAAGCCCTCCACCCACCCACACACACGTTACACAAGGAAGGTGGGACCTATAATCATCTGTCCCCTACCTCATCCCTGGTGGGGGAAATCGACCCCTCAGCAACTGTGGCCATGTCCCTTGGGTGCTGACTTCCTGTGCTTGGCAGCCCTCTCTCCATGCAGGGAGAGGGATCTCGAAGTTATCTGGCAAAACAATAAGCTGGGGCTCACTTCCCATCTGAGTCTGGTAGTGTCTGTGTCCCTGTGGTACTGGTTCTAGTCCTTGCCCTTAAGCGCTGGGCCTATCCAAAATTCCAACAGCGGGTCGGCCTGGTCTGGCCATGTTCACAGCGCTTTTTGGGGACCCCCCCCATTTCTCTTGGACATCCTTCCCGGGGCAGGGGTAGGTGACCTTTCCCTTGCACTCTCCTGGACCCCCCCTTCAGGTTTTCTTTGGAGGAGTGGTTTCTCAGACTTCTGACATAACTTGTTAGGGTAAAAAGACTCCTGCCCAATTAAATATTGCAGTTTATTCATTAGATATGCTCCCTTTTATGTAACATACATGTAACCTCCAGTTTGAATTTTATTACAGAGTAAATTAACAAATCTCAATATATTGGACAGAAATATATTTGTTCATTATGTTCTTAATTTGTTCTTGTTAGGTATTTCTATATATTTTGACATTTTGACTTTACTCAACTGTAACAACAATTTATTCAAGCAAAGTCATAAAGAAAGAAAACCTTAGGTTTTGTACATCAAGATTTCAACCAGAACAAAAGAAATGTTGGCTAATATATTTAAGAAACAAAATGCAATAAGGTACATGACATAAACCCTTTATGTAGAAAATTTTATGGGTTTTGCTCTGACTCAGAAAACGAATCCTAACAAATTCAGAGATATGCTTTCATTTGGATCTATGTCTAATGCAAATGGAATCAGTTTTAATGAAGCCATTGGTATAGATCAGTTTGGTTAAAAGCCAAACAAACCAAAATTGATGTAATTATTTGTTGCAAATCAGGACTTTGAAATGTAAATACGGCAACATTTTTTTTTTATTGTGAAACAAAAAAAAGTTAAAAGAACGAACTCTTAACAGGAAAATATATTTAAAAAACACTTTAAAAGAATAGTGGTTTCAAAAAGTAGATTTTCTTTTAATATATTGCCAAGAACATTCGAACTCTTTTGTACAAATACTTGTGGAAAATTCATAGAATGTAACTAACAACATAGATGCTGCTTTGATGAGATACAGAGCTGTCTCCATATGTAATCTATTTTGTCATTCACAAAATATTATTACTGGTGCATCAACTTATGTGACATGAAACATTTATTTTGAAAGGAGTTCTAAACTTGAATTGCATTTCCATGTAACCATTATGGGATAAATACATGAGATTGAGTACACAGTTTCTAACTGGTATCATAAAAATCTAGTCATTATTTCTTGATCAAACTAAGACAGATTAAAAAATTAATTTTAATTAGTTACTGGTAAACTAAAGTTTCATGTTCTTAGATTTTGTCATGTTAGATATTTTATAGAACTTACACTAATAAACAATATATCATTTTTTTAGTCACAACAAATTGGTTTATTATTGCTTGTAACACAAAAAAATTGAAAAGGAGTGTTTCAGTTACCTAAAAACTGCTGCAGAGTAACTCATGTGACTGTTTCAGTAAAAAGCACATGACCAAAACTGGTCACGAGCCATTAACCCAAACAGAGAGGACATTTTTTTATGCCTGATTATTTTGTGTCTAGAGTGTATGTTTCTTGGACATATTCAGCTGAGTTTGCCTTAAAAGTGAAGACCTGGAACAACGCAAGAAGTACAATCTACTGCAGTACATAACAGAAGTCTATAAACCATGGGATGGCCTCTTAGGGCAAAGTTCTATGCTGCATTACTGCTTGATGAACTAAATATTGATCCCACTGCTGCTTTTTCAACCAAAAGTTATTCTTGTGTGTACATAACACCATCACCACATCTATCTATTCAGTGGACCACTGTATTTTCGTAGCTCTCTCTCTGTAGATATGGCTTCTCTGCAGACTAATGCCCCATTTTTACTCTAGATACTGGTTGCTTGACTTAACTGCATCCAAGTGTAACTTATTTCCTTCCTGTCTGCCTTACATCTGGTTTGACATCCCTCAAACAATGAAAAATTTGGCATTTTCCTCTTAACCATTTTTGATTAATCGGCTGACAAACCACAGTGGACTTTCAAAACAGGCAGGAGTTTGTAACAGTGTTCTTTTTTCATATTTTTTTATTAATAACAGAATATCCTGCTCCAGGGAAGGGAAAAAAACCTGTTTAGGCTAAATCTTGAGACATATTTTTGTGTCTAAGCACAAATAAGCAGGTCCTGAAAAATCTCAAACATCTGTGAGTTTTAAAATATTAAGATGGCTGTGAAAATCTGTTATGTTTGACCTTATCTCAACATGTTACCTTCTAAATAATTTAAATCAAAAACTAATGTTTATTAGTAAAAATGACAATTGGTTGATTTAAGCTCGTTTTTTTCAGACTATTACAAAAGTGCTTAAACTACATGGGTTCAAACTTGAGGAGCTGTGTGTTATCAGGCATGATCTGGCAAAAATTCCAGAGATGCTGATGGAGTGTAACAAATGCCTTAAGGTGTCATCATGCATATTTAATGTTGTCGAGCATTTCTGGTAGAAACTTCCTGACTGAAAATATGTCAGAGATGGATAAGATGATTCTCTGTCATCCAGGTCATGTTTTTCATGGCAACTGGAGTCTATACTTCCAAGCGATTTGTAATCACTCGCCGGAAAGATCGCATGGACATCGGAGCGGAATCACCCCAGTCGCTGCAGAATGTAACGACTGCTGGTGACGTCACTCGTGACTGGAATTTTTTGCCTGTAGTGAAATTGCTTGCAAATCGTGTCATTTAACTTGAATTTATTTCAGCGAAGAGAGTACGCAACTATGGAGGAAACTGTCCAGAAAAAATTGCCTTTTCAACACTGAAAATGATCAAAACTTACAGTAGGTATAGAAAGTTTGAGCACCCCAGGTAAATGTTATATGCATAAAGAACCCAAGGAAATATTGAAAAATATTTTAATATTTACATATTTAATATTTATATTAATGTCACATATATTTTAACATTTATTTACTGATATCCAATTCTATTTATTTAATGCCAATTTTAAATATTTAATGACATTTATTTAATTATTCAATGCAATATATATGTATTTCAATTGGTCTCTTCCAGTCTTCCATTTGGCTGGATTTCAAAAACATAGCCGTTACTATTGCATTCTAAGTACAAGAAGGGTTTGATTTTATTTCTAATATTTCATTATTTATACTATATCATTTATTTCTGACTCAATTCCAAACAAATTAAAAACAAAACATTTTTACTGCATATTTAGTTTCTAATGCAAATATAACTTCAATCACAAAATGAAGCACGTGGCAATCATTTTTTTCAAAAGCATAGGTTTTTGACATGTTGAGGCTTTTAAAATAAATAAAAAAAAACAAACAGCCGTCCCACCAATCTCATCCTATCTGCACCATTAATTAACCACAGACTTGTTTAAATAGATGTCGGCGTCTTCAGAAAAACTTTGCATCTGAAAAAAATTAAACTTTATAAAAAAAGAATCTCAAAGATCCCCATTTATCACTTTAAAACAAATACCAAACCACTCAAAGACCGGAGACAGTTTTGTCATCAGGCTTGAAAAATATAAACACCATTTAGAAGTTTGTGGCAGTTACAGCAGACAGTCGCAAACACAACCAGCCAACCTTAGGCTGAACTAGACTGCACTGCATTTTAGCAGGGATGCAATATGATTGATGCGATGGTTGATCGCTGTGAAGTATAAACCCGGCATAACAAACTCAATTCTGGGATGGGTTAGAGTTTGTTGTCTTCCTAAAAAAGGGCCAAGGCCAGATCTACTTTTTACAGCCATCTTCTTTGATTGCAATGATTCACTGCTCATCATAAAGTTACTTTCACATTAGGCTGCAGTACCCAAATGCAGTTAGAGCTTTGTTAATGGGATTAGAAAACTGGTTTTTCTTGCAATTTCATCTGAAAAGGTCAATTGTGAAAGATTAGTCTGACTTTTTCACAGATTTTTTATGTTTCCACACGGTGGTTAAATGAGTGGATAAAAATCTGTCATTTGCAAAACTGTTTTAATTTGGTCAATGCCACAAAGCCTCTTCTGTTATTGTCATATCAAGTGTGAAATGGCTCTAAATCCTCTAAATGCTGGAAAATTCCAGGGTTTGCATAAGTTGATGATGAAAATGACATGTTTTGGATTTGGTCAGAGTTTTGGACCCCACTGCCTGTATTTGCATCCAAAGATAATCTGATACATTTTCACAAACTCTTGGCAACAAGGGAATCCAGTCCAACAGCTGCCAGCACTTAGCTTTCAGAAGTGCAATTTGTCACCAGCCTAATACATAGTGATCTGAGCAAAGCAGCAGCTGAAACTAGAGCTATTTAGCTGGCATTTTGAGTGAACCAAATATTTTCAGCCTGCTCAAAACTTTCAAACTTCTGTCAACCAAGAAATAAATAAAAATAATGTATCGTTCAAATGATTACCCCATGCCACTAAAATCATAATTTGGATGTCACTTACGTATAGGTACTTTTAAGCTCAATAAATGCATAGGGGCAACACATTTTTATTTTAGCTCTTTTCTTATTCCAGTTTTTATGGTATTACAGCATTTACCCTCAACAATTATGGGAATAGATTCAACAAATAATTCGCACTATCCACAAAGTAGGATTCTAGAGGTTTTAAGGCAGTAAAACACCTCTCTACACACTTTTTACATTTCTCTCAGACCGACATGAACATTTTCACACTTTTCTCAAACATGCAAAGTTGCTCTAAAAAAATCTGTAAAACAGTGAGACTGCAGAAGATGACCTGCGATTTACTGTGAGAACCCTGTACAGTTTTTTGAGAACCAAAAAATGCACATTTTCTGCATTAGTCACCACTGCCCTTATGGGTGGATGCGGGTTGTCTGTCTTTGGGGGAAAAAAATAGAAAAACCTGTGGCCCATACATATTCTTTAGATCGTAGAGCACTTGGTGAGCCCACGCTGCAAAAACTGTTCAAGCACATTGTTTTTCTGTAGGAAACAGATTGTAGCAAACACTTATACAACACATAAGGGTAAGTAAGGCACAGGAGCTTTGGACATATTCTTTTTCTTTCAACCCACCAGAACCCTGGGAAGTGTGCAGAGACCCATTAGTGCTGTTCAGGAGATAGGTGTGCACTCTTTGCTCACTTTTTATGTGCACGCTGACTGTTAGAATTTAGGAAACTGGGCAATCAGAATGTAGTTTGTGTGGACATCCTACACCCCGTGCGTTCAGAATTTGCATGCAGTCAATGAGGAGCCAGTAAGTGCATCTGACTAATTACTAGAGTGAAGTTTAAGGGCATCGTATGACAGCAACACTGATATGTCATAAGCGCATGCAACCTACATTCTCCTTACAAATACTTCACAGTAAAGTTTACACAGGCACAACAATGGTACATTCCATTGTCACAACGTTCCTTAAGGTGGACCCATAAGCCACAAGGGAACTGTAAGACACACATGCTCTCCTCTTAAATATGCAGCCACTACGTTTACAACCCTCCACGGGCCAGGTCAACCAAAAAACCCAAAGCACCCATACGGGTCAACCCCTCGTACAAGAACATGTGACTAGGGCTTTAGTTGTTTTCACCAAGTTGTAATCTGGCATTATCAAGTATTGACAAGACCAGACATCGGTGCCAAAAAAATGATTTACTTTTTGATTTATTTATTGTGAAAGGGACAAAAAAAAATTTGAATTTACTTTAATTTTTGGTCTCTTATTTTGCATTTGGCTTGTAGGTGAGAGGCTGGCATTTGACAGTTTATGTGTTAAGTTAATGTAGCTGCAGTCATGTAATGCTCTGCTGTCGTCCTTGAAAGATTGAAATGCTATAACTCATTTATTTCCGATCATGAGATTTTGAAAAATAAATGATCTTTCAAACTAAATCTGCCTAAAAGTACTTTTTTTAATTATATATGATGGCGCCCTGTCGTTGACTGATACGTCCTCGGATGGGCTTCGACCTCCTGGTGACCCTGAAAAGCCTGAAGGAGGTTTCAGGAAAACGACGGACTAACTTAAAGTGATGGGGAAGCTGATAAGTCTTAAAGAAGGATGCAAACTGTCATGAAGACAGATACCTCAAGTAAAGCAGGGACCTATCAATACTGTTACGCAATCTCTCTGCCATCTGTTTGAGATGACACAAGGAGGATTCTTCAAAAGCCTTTCAGTGGCATCGCTCATCATCGATTCTTCTGGGACTTTGTGTTATCAATCACATGGCTTTGTTTAACTTTACTGTTAAAATAGTCATTTAAAAAATACACAGCACACTTTAATTTAAGTTTAAGATAGTGCTGACAAAGTGTAGAAAAAATAATTAGGCAGCGTCTGAATGAAAAACTGCTGTCTGCATCCTTTTTTTGCATGCAGTAAACTACTTTTTTGCAATGTAGAATAAATCATTTGTTACCACTTCTTCCATTTACAAGCCTCTTTTTTTACTACTTGAATATCCAACTGCAAACATATCTAAGCAGAGCATAACTTAAGTCATATCTTAGCTTTTCACTTTAAAGTTGCTGAACAGAATGACTTTTTCAAAACAAAAGTGTCTGCAGACTTTAAAAAGCTAAGCTTTCAGAGCTTGGTTAAAGAAGGCCAGAGGGGCAGCTGTTTTTTCTATAACAAGTGACAGTTGCACTGATGTCAGAGCTTAAGTAATCATTGAGTGAATGCGCACGCACCTTAAGAGGCTTCTGGTGGAGTGACGTGTCTAGAGGGGAGAAGGATGGAGCAGGAAAGCCAAAGCATTAAGTCATGTGCCAGGCCAAACAAGAAACAAAACAACACAAAAAAAAAGAACAGGAGAAACGAGCAAAATCTAGAGATACTAATGATGGAAAAAGCACAGCCGCTAAAAATAGTCCTAAATAAATCTCGATGCTAAATATATTCCAAGGGAATATGTAGAGAAAGGAGACCTCTCCCTGAATGTAGATTTACTGTTCATTTTTGAGGGATTGCTGCCTAAATAAGAAGTCTTATGTGACAGAAAGACATGTTTAGCATTCCAACAGGCATCTGTATGAAAGTGTGCAGCTCACTGGGATAGGTATGACATAAATATGCAATGATGAAGAGATGAAAAATGGAGAAAAAGCCAAGAAAAAAATAACAAAAAGGATGGAAAAAACTAATTATTATTTAAATCAGCTGCATCCAAGCACAAGTTCTTGGTAACGTATGAATCTTTAACTACAACTGTATTATTCTGAAGCCCACTTTGTGCTGAAAAGATCACTCTTGGAAGCGGGAAGAATCTTGACCCGTTCCTTTTTTCTCCTTTGGCTGCCAAATTTGATGCACTTCAGCAGTTGCAACACACTACCTGCTTCCTTTTTCAAAAATATTCTCGCTGAAATATTTTTGTTGATAGATTATAAAAAATAATTAGTCCCGAGAGAAAATTGGCACAAATGCAGTTTTTTAAGATTATTTCATTCTTTAAAATAGTAGATAAAACACATAGGTCCTTTAATATATTTATATTTATTGTATTATATAACCTATGTGGTGTTTAGTTCCAAGAGTAATACAAAATTCACACATATTAAAGGTTAAAAATAGCTTCCCAATGATGCTCCAGGAGTAGAAAGAGGGATTGAAATCCCTTGGACGAGTTTAAGTTTGTAGACAGTAAGTACAAAAGGTACTTTTTGGGGGAAAAATTATAGATGGCGGCCTTTTCCTAAGATCAAAGGTCAACAAACGTCATTTGTGGTTGTAAACTTAAGCTGGCACTGTGTGCATTAAATTTTGTTGAAAAATCACTCGAACAAAAGTATTTATTTCCCATATTGAGTGACAATGTGAAAATAAACACATTTCACACATCCACAAAATGGCTGTTAAGCTGTAGGTCCTGTGGCCATCCCATAATAATTCAAAACATTTAAATATTTTGAGCCCCATAAATGTGCATTCACACCGAACGCGATTCGTGCAGCCAATTCGCGTGGCATGCCCACGTCTTGTCGCGCCGTGAATTTGCTGCTCGCTGCGTGGCCAAAAATGTGTTCCCCAAGCTCGCCGCCTTGTTTGCGTGCATGGAAGACACAGATTATGTTTAGAGATCAGTTTTTTTCTTTTTCGAAGAGCTCTACAAAAACAATGGTGACCTCATCTTCATCTAGATCGCAGGCCATCAAAAAGAAATTAACTAATATTTAAACCATTTACCCACAAAAAATAAAAAAGTCAAATACAGTGATCAAATAGCAAACACTCCTTGCAACAAACGTGCTGGTCTGACAGCGGTTTGTCCTGAACTCATAACCACCACTGTAGATGAAACCTGGTCCGAACCTTAGTATTGCTGCATTTTACTTTTTAAGTATATATTTGCATTTTATTAAGCATAAAGAGTACATCATTTTTTTTAAATTAATTTTCTATGAACGACTTTGAAAAACCAACAAGAAATTTCGATGTGTATTCTACCCGCTGTCACTCAAACCGTCAAGTGCCCAATGTTGAGTCCCTGATTGGTTGACACAGACATGCGACCTCCCCAGAGTTTAGATTTTTTTTTACCCTGGCTCGCCACGCTGCGTCACCTCAATTTGTGCCGCAGAACCTCAATTCACGTCTAAACCATTGGCTTTACACTGAAACTGGCAGCCTCCGCTGCGCAAATCACATTCGGTGTGCGAGCACCTTAAGAGATTCTTGTCCTTTTCATTCTCTCTCTCTGCAATGCAATCTTTTTTTTTTTTTTTTTTGGAGGTGTCCATATCAAAAATTCATTTTGACCGGGTACTACCAATAGGTGTGTACAAAGAGGATGTGTCGGGGGCAAACTTTTCGCTCGAAGGCGCAGAAAAAAAAGACAAGCTTACATTAGATGGGCTATAGTCACTAGATCAGAAGATAAAGCCACAAGGCATTCATTGTTTTGAATTGTAAAAAGATGGTACCTAGAATAAGCATGGGCTCTTTTGAAATCAATGCAGTTGGCAGTTTCTATTTTGTTGAAAGCAGGTAAGTGGTTTTAAGGTGCAACCATAAAGCATTTTTCAGCCCTTTTGACAAAAGAGCAGTTATCCTGGTGAGCACACAAGTGTTACGCTAATAGAACAGAAATGGAATGGCTAGCAAACTGGTTAAGATGACGGCTTAGCTGACCCTAAAAAGCCTTATTGTTTTTATATAAGTCTTAGTAACTAAAGAAATAATAAAGACAAAGATGAAATTCTACAATCACTGGCAAATTTATTAGGCACACCTGTCCACCTGCTGTTGGACATAATTTGCTGTCAACAACATGAAAGCATGGATCCATCCTGCCTTGTATCAACTATTCAGGCAGGTGGTGGTGCTGTAATAGTAAGTGGCGTATGGTTGTAAAGTACTTTTCTACCTTCCTTGAAGGCCCAAAGAGCTTCACAGTTATAGTTCCATCCCTCATGCACACACACATTCACACACTGATGGCAGTTCCTCTGCCAAACACTAATGCCAACTTATAACCACCAGAGGAACTGTGGGGTTAAGTGTCTTGCCCAAGGACACTGACACATGGGTGGTCAAGACGAAAATCTAACCTGCAAACTTTCGATCAGAGATCAACTGCCCTACCGTGGGGCAGCCCTGGTGCCATGGGTTTGGGGAATATTTTCTTGACAAACTTTAGGCACTTTAGTACTGTTTGGGCATCGTTCTAACACCACAGCCTACGTGTTGTTGCAGACCATGCCTATCCCTTTGTGACCAAAGTGTACCATCTTCTGATGGCTATTTCCAGCAGGATAATGGACCATATCATGAAGCTAGAAAAATCTCAGACTGGTTTCTTGAACATGACAATGAATTCCCTGGACTCAAATGACCTCCACAATCACCAGATCTCAGCCTCATAGAGCCCCTTTGGGATGTGGTGGAACAGGAGATTGGCATCATGGATGTACAGCCGACAAATCTGCAACAACTGTGTGATGCTATCATGTCAATATGGACTAAACCCCCTGAGGAATGTTTCCAGTACCTTGATGAATCTATGCTTTTATGGATTAAGGCTGTTGTGAAGGCAAAAGGGTTGTCCAACCCGGTGTTACCAAGGTGTTCCTAATAAAGTGGCTGTGAACAACAGACAGGGCATACGTAGCGTACAAGCAGTTCAGGCTATAACTTTCCTTCACCAGGAAACAAAAACTGTTCTAATCTTGCCTGACCACAATTAGTCTTCTATTAACAACAATGTGGCTGTCAATGTGTGTGCCGTTGACAATGTTGACATGTTTTCTGACTTTGTCTATTTCAAGTAAATGTTGTCTATAAGTGTGTCATTTCAAGCTAGCTTATTGTCATTTGAAATTCATTTAAGAACTAATTGTTGATCCACATGAGGTAATATTTCAATTGTTCCACTCAGAAGCAATAACTAGCTAACAATTACTGATAAAAATAGATTCATCACCTTGTTGAGGAAAATGAAAACTTTACATTTCATTTTTTCTCAAACTGCTTTCTCTCAAATAATTTCTGATATATTCCAGTCTGCGTCATGCAGCATGAGTCAGTGTTTGATGTGATGTTTAAGACTCTGAAACCTGATAGAAAAGCTCAGACACTGTTGCTCTGGGCATTCTCTTGATGTGGATTTATCGAGTCCTGGTCCAAATGTTTGCTTGTGTTCTCGTAGCAAAAGCCTTCATTGAAAGATCTTTGTTTTGATATTATTTTCAAATGATTTTAAGCATATTATTTTTGTTTGAGAGTTGAAGGAAAAATCTAAAAATAGAATATGTCTGTAGAGTACAATAAATATCTGATATGTTGTTAAAGCTACAAAAACTACTAAATTACTAACCAAAACAAAAAAAAAAAAAAAATCTTGGTTCCTTATTTGGTTCTTTTGAAGCAAGAAAAAAACAAAGACAACTTAAAAAAAAAAAACTTTTTTGTGATTCAAATACCAACTCCAATGAAAATCATGGTTTTGTGTTTTTATTTTGAGTAACTAACTCCGCACCAACAGTACCGCCCACAACTCAGAGGTGAATTTTTAATAACCTACTGCCGCTCTGCAGAAACTGTCCTTTTTTTTGCACTAAAAACAGCTTGATTATAATTAAAATACCACTGGAAAGTCTTTCAAATAGATCAAAAGTTGATTGGAGTAAAACAGGCAGGTTACAGTACAGGAGTAAAATAATTTTAAGCCTGAATGTGGTTGTGATTAATAATGGTCTTACAGGCTATGAAAGCTTCAAATGGCAAAAGAGCAGCAGGAGCAATAATTGTCAAAGCAGCTTCTGGTTTTGGGGAAGGTCTTTAATTAGCTGTCTTAGTCAAGAACAGAATTAGTTTTTTGTAATCATCAGGACTTTAAATTGGAGTTATTTTAGCCTTTTGACATTTTTCTGATAAAAAGCTAAATCCAAAACATAAATGTCTGACCAAATGTCTGCCTGTTAATTGTTATGTGAGATTCTTAGCAGTCATATTTGCGGAAATACCCCTTTCATCTTCTCTTGCCAAGTGTTTCCCCCTGCACAGTATTGTATATCTAAAATTTTAAAAGAATAAAAAGTAATTCATTACTGTTTTGCTGTTTTTGAGGAACGGTCTGCTTTAGCTGATGGATTTGGTGATTTAAATCCATTTGTGGAATAAAAAAAAAAACAATGTGATTTTTTTTAATGTGATCAATTCAATGTACATGTTCAACAGGAAATTAAAATACAATTATGTGTCTCAAATAAAGCATTGATTAGGTATAAACCAAATATTCATGGAGTTTTTTTTTTTTTTTTTATGTTGGATGGATTATCAGCATCTGCTTTTCTTTGATGTTGATATATCAAGTTTTTGTTTTCTTCAAATTTTAAATATTTAGTTGGATAATCTGCCATTTTCTACTTTCATCTAGGAGATAAACAATACATAAAATATTGGAGAACATGCATAGACTCAGCTACTTAGAATTAATGCATATTTGAAATTTGGGAACTATCATTTTGGCCAACAAAACCCTCTTATATCTTAGCACTGCAAAAGAAGCAATAGATCAAAAGAAATATCAAAGTGAAATACTTCAAATTTTAATTTATAATTTAATTATTAAGGCGGGCTGCACGGTGGCGCAGTGGTTAGCGCTCCTGCCTCACAGGAAGAAGGTTCCCGGTTCAAATCCTGGCTGGGGGACTTGAAACAGTGTCATCAATGGGGACCTTTCTGTGTGGAGTTTGCATGTTCTCCCCGTGCATGCGTGGGTTTTCTCCGGGTACTCTGGCTTCCTCCCACCGTCCAAAAACTTCATAGGTTAATTGGTTACTCTAAATTGTCCCTAGGTGTGGATGTGAGTGTGTATGGGTGTGTGATTGTGGCCCCTGCGACAGACTGGCGACCAGTCCAGGGGTGTACCCTGCCTTCGCCCATGAGTAGCCGGGTTAGGCTCCGGCAACCCCGTGACCCCGAAAGGGATAAAGCAGATTGGAAAATGAATGAATGAATTATTAAGGCATTCAAATAATGGCAATTAAATTCCTCATCGAATGCACTTCACTGTAAAGCCGACTCACACATTTTCCATTTTTTTGTATTTAAATCCGTTGTGATTCCAGTAGATAAACCTCATTTGAAGCCCCCCCCCCTTCAAAACGAGTGACAAAAGGGTGTCAATTAGTTCTAGTCCAGTCACCACATTACTGCTTGAGAATGTTGGAAGATTGTTGACGTTGCACACATGTTGGCGGAAGTTCCAGCTGTTGCAAAACAGCTGCTTCTCCATTGACCCAATCAAGTGCAGCTACAATCTAAAAACTTCAACATAATACTTTTTGTTTCCAATTAGTCTATCCTTTACTTGCAAAAACTGGCACTAATCTATTACCCCCCCATACCTATTAACACTACTTGCCTGTAGGGAGATGGCAAAGTTAAGTGAGCTCTCCATCTGTTAAATTAAAGAGTGTCAAAACTTTTAGCTGCTGAGTGATCCAGAGACATAATCCCATGTCTCCTTGGGTAATGAATTGTACTCATGCTAATTAGCATGCACAAGGCAAGCAGTAGCAGTGAGAATGTACTAATCAAAAAGACTTGTGGTTTTCTTTGTCTTTGGTTTCTTTCCGCGCTCTCTCGGTTGCTGGATGAGGCTCAGTTTAAACCTCTGCTGACGTTCACACTCTACTGAACAACACACAATCTGCTTGGCTCACTAAGGGCATCAGTGGCTCTTCTTGATGAGATACAAACAGATATAGCTGTACGTTGGTTTAATTTAACCAAATGTGCTGGTTTGAGGTAAAAGTTGCACATATAGCCTTGAGTAAGAAATAATTAAACATGTTTTAAAGCTGAAAAGTCATTTGCCAAAAATCTCTGTTAAATAAATAAATAAAACAGTTTTGTTTGATGAAATCCACTTTTATTACTTTATTTATCGTGTTGCAAAATATTTTATCGTCATCAGTGGTAGCATTCAACAAGGTGAAAACAGGAGTTTAAGTTATCTGATGCTAAATATAGCAGGGCTTATAATTATAGCAGCTCAATCTCCATAGCTGTTGACGGAGTGGTGTTTTCTAATGTAGAATATTTAGTTGGATATAAATATATATTTATATATATTTGGATGGATATATGAATATCATAAAATGCAAATAATGTCATAGCCTCTCGATTCCTTAAAGGCTTTATGCCATTTAATGACAACTTGTTTTGTTAGATTTTCCATCAAATTATACTTTTAATTAGTTGTTGCATGTGTTGAAGACAAACAAGTACAAAAAACTCTGCTAACAAGGAGTAGCTGGAAATTTAGAAAGGCCAAAGTTGTAATCAGATACTGAACAAATGTACACATGATCTAGTGACTAATCCACCTGAGGTTTCATTATGGCACACAGCAGTCCTGGACTGCAAGGACCAAATTGTTTTCAAATTATTCTTTTTTATTCTGCCTATTTAGAGAAAACTTCAACCCCACCACATACTCTAACAAATGATATGACACTGCTCACCCCCTGGTCCACATGATCTCTTTTACTTTTACTTTAGGGTGTCCTGCCAAGCAGCTATGAGATCAGCATGATAAAACTTTATCTAAAAAAAACGTTAACTTATTTTAATATTCTGTGTTCTTAGTTATTGAATCAAGCGCAGGGTATGGCAATTATTTGTAGTTTTTGAACAAAAGTGATCTTTTATTTTGATAAAAAAGGCGGAAGATGAACGTTAATCAATTACTAAAAATCCCAAAACAAGGAAACCAATTATTATTTTATTTTGGGATAGGTACCGACATGACTTTTCTACAACAACAAGCACCAGCATTGTCTAAAAATGGCAGAAACTCAGCAGAACGCAGTATACCATGAAAGTCCCGTCCGCCGCCATTGAGAGAGGCGAGCACTTCACCCTGAAGACAGGGGAGGAGACAGACACACCTCCATCTGTGGGCAATCAGAGATTATTGGATTAACGTTAAGGGGGAAATTGAGGAAAAAAAAAACTGAAGAAAGAAATACCTTCTGACACATTGCTGTTTTTGCTTTGCATGCTACCTAACAAAAATGCCAAAAGGGAAGACAGACATGTTATTCACATATTGCTAGAGGGAGCGCTCCAAAAAAAAAAACCAAACAAACACCGGGTTCCATCAGTCCTCTCACTATTGTATCTTGATCAGGTCCTTTACCAGCTCCCAACACAAAGTTTACACTGAAAAGAACAGCATGAAAGATAAGGTGCAATGATAACTAATCAGCATTTGCACAATCATGAACCGCACTAAGAATTTACTTGCTAGTTAACAGAAACCTACTGTCAAGTTCTGGACCTCAAGAAAAAGACAAGCGCAGGAGAAAATAAAGAGTCTGAGAACTCAGATGTACTACTTAGAACAGCTGGAAATGGGCTCACCAGTTGGAGCTCCATTCAGTCGTGGGGGATACAGGACTGAGGTGAATCCAGTGAGCACCAGGTTAGTGTCACAGCAGGAGACTGGTGACATGCTGAGGTGGAGCTTTAGGTCAGAATCCACATCCAAATCCAGGTCCAATGAACAGAGCCAGAGTCATAACAAATATTCGTCCAAAGAGGCTATAATCCAATCTCTACTCCAAAACTAAAGCGAAGGGCAGAAACTGGTCGGGGCTTAAACAGAAATGAAAACAGACAGGTGCACAGGTCAGGGAGAAACAGGCGTGCTTTTCACTGAGAAGATACTAAGACAATCTGACAGAGACTGAAGGAGTGCAGGCTGTGTAGAAAGACTATCTCCCTGGTGTGGCTGATGACAGTGATTACTTAAACCACAACCAGCTGATGAAGAGGAGCAGTGAGAGGACCACATTGCATGACATTCTCATGTACCTAAATGCACTAGTTTGGCCTTTGCTAAAGTTCAGATCATTTTCTACACTTTTCAAACAAAGCTGATAATCTGAACAAACTAACACCAGTGCAAACCAAAGACAAAGATCCAAGTAAGGAAAGTTCTAAGTATGACACCTAGAAAATTTGTTTTTAAAATGCTGCAGGTGACATCATGGACAGAAGACTCACATTGTGGTTCCCTGAACACTGAAGTGAATATAGTCATTCCTTTGTGGGTCTTGATCACCTTCAGATCCCAAGATTGAAACAAACCAGGAAGTTCCAGTTGCTGCAGTTCCTTGAAAGACCACAGGATTGAGATGGCAGTGGGGAGCAATTTGCTACTGACTCCAATGTTAAATTGTGCTCCCTAACGTCAGGAAACCTTTGATGTTTATTTAATTTTTAGTATGAAAATAATATAGTGGTTTAGCTTTCAAAAGTCATACTCATTATAGTATAGCTCAAATGTAATGTTTTTATTAATTTCACTTTAAAATATCACTTAATTGCCTTTTTGAACATAGTTTAACTCAATCAATGTGCCAGTTCCATTTTAAAGTTTCTTTTCAGCATTCAAAGTCCAGAGGGTGATGTCAGAGATTATATATAAATAACAATTTAATGTTGAAAACCACACTTCCAGGTAAAATTGGGTTTATATTAAAATCAACAAAATACAATCTTAAAAAAGTAAAACACCTAACAAGAAGGCTAAACACTGGCTAGAATGGAGACCAATGATTTGATGGCAAACTCCATAGCCCTGCATACAGAGACATGCACACACACACAAACACACACACAAACACACAACACATTCCATCAGTGCTTTATCTGGCCTTTTATTTTCCTTTATCGAGCATGGCGGAGGCAGCCCGCTCAGCGTTAACAATGTCGGGCTAAAGTCATTTCACACAACACTACTTGGTCATGTAAGCTGACAACTTTTATATTCCCTTATGTCCTTGGCTTGCTCTGTCGTGAGGGCTTATCACAAAGGAGGATTGGTGCAACCAGTGGGCTTTCAGCACCAATCCACGCCACAGAGTGGGGTAAATTGTGCTAATTTCAAGCCTGGAGGAACCATTACTGAAAAGTGAACATAACTTGTAGTGGCAGACAAAGCTGCTTCGAAAGAGGGAGCAGACTTTGCTGTACTACATGCTGCCCTGAGTTTGAGGTTCAATACTGAGCATTGGTGTGCATCGACACTTTCACAATCAATCTTTTTAGTTGACCAAGAGGCCTGTGTATGCGGATCTGGATGTTTGTACATTTTAAAGCACAGGTGGGAAAAGCTTCATACGCACAGTCTTTTAATTAACCTCATGCCCACTGCTAAGCTGCTGGGACAAATCTGACGCAACCCCGATTTATTTTCCTATAAAAGAGATGGGGTTATGGAAATACAAACTGATGTAAGATGTGACAGTGAGGCTGCTGGACCAACCTTAAACAGGCTGACAGAAGCTATTATCCTTGATGCTGGAAAAAGAGCTGTGAGGTGGAACTGACCCCTGGCAATTTAAGCCGCACTGCTTACTTAACAAAAGAATAACACCCAGCATGTGAGGTAGGATTAGTCACTCAAGGGGTTTTGATAGTGTAAAGATCACTCACAAAAAAGATGCTCCCTTCTGAAGGACTTATAAAATCTATAAGTTTTTGTTTTGCTGAACTGAAGTAGAAATGGAAATCAGGAACACATAAAGCCTTACATCATGCATTCAGCAATGCATTGTAGTAAGCACTGATGCACACTGGGTTTATTAGTATTTTTTTTCAACAGAGACTTCTGTGAAACAAAATGGCAAACGCCCTATATTGTACACTAAGTAGTGAGGGGATTTGGACATAACCAAAAAAAAAAAGAAGAAATATCAATTCAACAAAATAATGAGTCAATTTAGCTATCGTCTTAATTACAGGTATTATATAAAATGCAAAATAACTTGCTATCAAGGCAGAATAAGCAGATGACAATACAGCAAAATGTCTTCAGGGAAGCACATCTGGTCAAAGAGCGGGCTGCTTTCTTTCTAGAAATAAGCTCAATTAACACTGGGGAAGGGCTGCACTCAAAGGCTGAATCTGAATGGCATCCATACCCCTATGGCTTCTCCCTACCCCTACATTTATCCCTCCAAGTGGAGAGATATGAGAAAAAAAGTGTTTTCACATTTGGACGTTGCTACCACTGGATACCATCATCAAAAGTCACCGGTTATCTTGGTTAGCGCATTGCTGCCAGCGCTCAGAAAATACATAACATCGGTTTTATAATTTTAAAAAGTCATGCTAAAACCAAAACGTAATACTTACATTTAAATGTAAACTTCTGTGCTTCTGAGCACACCAAAGTAAGGCAGAGGGATAGCCAGCCCTAAGTCTTTACAGCTCCTTCTTAAAAATCCCTTTTGGACACCACTGTAGCTTTATATTCCCCTACAACTGGAGCAACAGGGAGGAGCCAGAGGGGTAAGGATGCTTGGATTCGGCCTAACACATTCAAGTCAGAGGCCAGTATCAAGATAAAAACTGCAAAAATGTAACAATAAATAAGACACAAAAATGATTTTTGGTATTGTTATTGATTATAATAATCAAGTGAACATGCATCCTTTGTCGGATACTTGTTGAAGCATTCTGTCAGTTCGGCAGTGTTTTCTGAGAAAACGGAAATCTCTGCTCAAAAGTCACTCCATGTAATGGAAATGTGACTGGCTGTTTGCAAGCTACTCTTTTTTACATATTGCCAGACGTCAATCAATTAAAGTTTAATGTAACTTCAAAAGGTAGGAATATTTTGTCATATTTGTGGAGGCTTTACTGACAACAGCACTGTGGTTGTAGTTGATACAGATACACAGGAGAATGCGCAGACACAGAGAAGTCATTGTTATCAGCTTCATACACTGCCGCTGGTATCTAGGATGACACTGACTGGTGTGCAGCCAGTAGGGATGTGTTAACTTGTTTCATTTGCAGCTTTCCAAACTATGAACCCTTGAAAAATACATCACATAAACGAACCATCCAACATTGGTGAAACCCCTACATACAGTACATGCAGAATGTTGATTGGTTAGGGATCTGATTATTTCAAGGATCAGGATGGTTGTGTGTTGGATGCAATTTCACTCCAAGCAGGAAAATATATATTTTTTAAATACTCTTTTTTCTTTTCAACATGTTTGTTCCTTCAATGAGGGTTTTTTCTTCATCTTCATCTGATTCCACGTTTAGCGAAAACATGGATTCTGAACTGACCGCAGGTGTGTTTGTGTGTGACTGTTCATGTGTGGCCATGTGTGGGATTGTCACATTTTTCTGGGGATTATCCCATCACTGGATTAGAGCTAGGACAGGGTTCAATCTCTCAGGTGACCCCGCGCAATGTGAAGGAGAACTTTAGTGCTTCTCCTGCTAAAATGCTTGACAGAAACACATGACACCAAATACAAACATATCAGAAGAGACGTTGAAGGCAAAGTATGGTGTGAAAAATGTACCTAGATATTTAGAAAAGAAGCTAGGAAAATATTTGCTTACGAAAAGAGTAAAATATCATAACAAAAACAAATTTATCTGTTTTAAAATTTTCTTTGTGGAAAAAAATATAATGTTCCTTGAATTAAAGATTAGCTATATTAAATATAAATATAAAGACATAGTTCTAACATGTGCAAGTGCACACAAGATGACTCCAGATAATTCTAGATTTTATCGATGGCTTGATTGAGTTGAAGGTGTTTACTCTTTGCAACATGCTCCTTAAGGAAAAGACCTTTTACTATTTAAAGGTTTTAATTAGAAAATATTGTTGAGACGTGTTTTTGTGCAACTCTCTAAACAACTTCTGGCAAAGAACATTGATCTGCACCACATAGTGTTAAAATGTAATTCTAAAGCCTTTTCTGATCCATCATTTGTTCAATGCACAGAAACTTCTCCATTAGTGATTTGAATAACTTCTATTAAAGAAGGAGAAAACTGGTTGGATTTGTATACTCAAAAAATTGACAGGAAAAAAATACTTTGTCTTATGTTACCTACTGCGATATAAAAATCCTGTCATACCAAATGTTTTAGTTTCTGTTTATAGCAGATCTATGTTCTTCTTTATTCTCCACGGACAACAAGCAGAAACAAGTTTGAGGGGGAAATTCTGAGAATCAGTAAAGAAAAAAAAAAAAACACAGCATATAACAGTTTGGTCTTGATCTTACCCAGGATAGGTGACCCATGATGACCAAGGCATTAACTTGATTCAGAACATGCAATCAATGAGTTGTGGAAGTGAGTAGATGTCCATTTGATGGAGCCCTTGTCTTTTTTTTAAACTCTGTCTTGGTCATGAATAAAACATTGCTGGTTCAATTCTTTGCCTTGACATTCTGCCTCATGTGTCCTTGAAGCGATATCTGTTTTTTATCAAAGGGGAGCAAAGGAGACTTCTAGCACTGTACATTTTCCCAGTCCTCAGCCCACCATCTTTATGTGATTTAGTATATATTTCTTCTGCGATTTAATTCAAAGAAAATATAATTGTTATTTTTTGTTGTTTGCATTATGTAGTATTGAAAAAATAAAAACTACAAAAAATAAACATTAATGTGATTTGTAGGATTAAATATGCAACACATTATTAACTTAAAGTGTTGCATAACCGTCTGAAGCTGGTTTAAGATAAGTCAGAATGAGCTGACTTATCTAACATCCCATTCTCTCCTTTTCTTTTTTTTTTTTTTTCTGTCGGGCCCAACAAGAAATATAAAAAAAATAATTAATATAAATAAAATTTAGCCTCAAATACAAAAAGGGCTTTATGCAAATATGAACCCCTTGTGACAGACTATTCATAACCCCTATTGTAACAGTAAAATCTGTCCAACACAAGAGTCTTTCAGCTCTTATCTGTTTGCTCAGCTGATGAACAGGACAAATAAAAAAAAAAAAAAGTGCTTATCAGCGTAAAGCTGCTATGTCTCTGCTTCCACTCGAATTACTTTTGCAAAGTTAAATTATGAATTATGTTAAATTATGTTCAATTGCATGAAAGGCTGAAGAGTTATGGTCGTTAAAAAAAATGTCAACATTGGGCCAAAGCTCTGGTGTAAAAGATTTAAAGGAAATAATACAGTTTCGTAATAAGACTACTTATTTTATCTGAATTTAGTTTAATAAAAAACAGCAACACAATTGTTAGAAGTCATCTTTAAGACAAAAAAAACAATTAGTCTGCTAATCTGATATTAAATGAAAAAAAAAATCTTGTAAACACAGCCTGATTAATAGTGAATACTGCTTTCTGGAGTTTTACAAAAGACAAATTAATAATTCCAGTAATACGTTTTCCTTTCAAAGCATTTCGATACAAATCACTTCAATTGGTAAAAAATGTCCTTGAAATTGAATACTAAATAAACTTTTAATAAAATCCATTCATCTAACAAACATTGATTCAACAGCTGAGATAAAGGAGCTAAGAAATATACAAAATACATTTTCCAGTTAGATATTTTCTGTTTCAAACATGCATTTATATATATATATATATATATATATATATATATATATATATATATATTACTGGAAATAACAAAAACAAAAGGTGAACATAAAAAAAAAAATTGAATTGATAAAGAAAATTATCCAAAAAGAGCATTGCATTGAACTGTATAAAAAGAGCATAAGTTATCATCTAGAAATACATCTTTTGTTTTAACTAGAGCACTTCTTTCTGAACATTCAAATGCTGAATTCTATTTTGATTTTGCCTCAAGATATTTCAAAATAAGAACCAAATCTCAAGCACATAAATGTAATGGCAAAAAAATAAGATAGAAGACTGCACAGTGTGGGAGAACCATCTTTGGATGCATTGTGACACTCCATCAATGATACAACGTGGGGTCAGTGCCTGTTTCAAGTCTCTCAACATCAGACACCTTCGCTCAGGAGACCCAGCCGATCAGACCCCAGTTTGCATTCCAGCAGTAGCCAATGCAGCCATCTGAATCAGCAGCTACTTTGTGATCTTCTATTCAGCTTTGAACACAGAGTACAGAATAAGTAAGAAATAAGCCTAAAAAATGCATGAAATAACTTAAACAAATAGGCAGCATGTGTTTGCAACAGTACAAGTGAAGTCCTCTGTTTTTTATCCAAGCCCTAAATGTACAGTTTTGAAAATTGTATATATTGTTCACTGTTCTTATTTTTCCTTTTGCTTCAAACATCTTCCTTCCAGATCAAGAGTTAAAATATATATTTTTCATTTTTTTGTTTCTGAGAAAAAAATAATAATTTAAGTTTTAATGGGAGTATACCCCCAGTGAAATGAAATATATATATGAGGTTATTTCAACTCAAATAAGTCATGCTTTTGCCACTCCAGTTGTCATGCACACATGGGTTCGGTCATCACTCCAGGAAGTATACTATAACAAAACGAAAATGCACGAAAATGCAAGCAGAAAAACATGCTTATGTCCTCTGTGCAGAGCCGAAGAAAGTTAAAAATAAACATGTATATTCACGAGACATCATCAAAAAATGTTTTACTCTGCTTGAGATATTTAATAAAACACCACTAAAGTAACCGGTTCCTCTAAAATCCTAGTGTTCAGCAAAGCTCCCACATGAGCAGCAAACGGTGCATTAAAATGGAAACTCCTGTTAGAATGCTTAAGTTGCAGGAGATCCAGCTCTGAAAAATGTTTAGATTTACAACAAACAAAAAAAAAGTGCTTGAAGACATTGTTTTCGTACAGTTATAAACCCTTGGAGGAACAGAACACTATCAATATTTGAGGAGCTGTTTACTTGTTTGTTTAAAAGTATGTTGCTCTTTTTCGAAGGAGCCACCTGAGCAGCTCAATTATGTTTGCTTTCAAATGTTCCCTCGCTTAATTGCTCCATTAGTTAGTTACTCATTTATCATAAACTACCTGTAAAGTCCATGCACTTGTCCTAAATGTTGATGCAAAACATTTTTTTTTCCCAGGATGTCAGTAGAACCCACGCATCCAAATTAGCATTAATGAAGTGAGTTATACAAAGGGGGGGCAAGTTTCAAAAGACATTCAATATTAGGTGACAGAGGGAGGTGAGAGGGAGGCATGTATTAACACACAAGGCACCTTCTTGACACTTTTTAATTGCCACCTTAACCCCTGGTGTCAGAGCCAGTTAGTTACTACAAAGACATAGCGAGCAGTATGAAGAAGGAGAAAACCTATAGACTGTGCTCTGCATCAGCCGCAGTTATCCTCCTCATCCTCTGACAGTGTTCCCATATAGCGCTTTGCCAATAAACCACTAAAACTCCCTGAAGGCTCCAGTGCACACGACCAGCCCACGCTGCTGTTATGACCCTTTTCACTTGGCGCTGGTAAATGTGGCTCTTAATTGCCATCTTCTGTCATTTGGGCAAACTTTAGAGCTATAACCACAGGCACTGCTGGATGGCAGAGAGTACATTACATAACATAAACTCACTCATAAAGCAAAATAAAAGGCTCTTTGCTCTCTGGATGACGGTTGAAGGAAAGGTGCCGCATAGGAACAATGCAGCAGTTTAAAGATGAAGGATATATTGAGGGCCTTCGTGAACTCATCGTCACAGCAGCACATTTAATAATAAAAAGGATTCCTGGAATCTAGTTCAGATGTAAACTGATGTTCTTTTAGTTTTCAAAACAGTTGAAGGTGATTGTGGTTCTATTACTGAAGCATGAAATTCCAGACGATGGCCTTAACAATAATTTATGACAAATCTAGTAAAGACTTTTTAATGCAGCTGTGCTTCTAAAGGGAAAAAAATGTTAGTCATCCCAAGGGGCACAACTTGAGAGAAGCTCCATCCCTTTTATAGATCATCTTCAGTGCAAAAAAAAAAAAAAAATGCAGAAGAAAAGATGCATGATCTTATTGTTTTTCAAAACTCCATTATTTGCTCTAACCTTAAAACGAAAAAGAAAAAAAAAACTAGGTGCAGGTAATGTAAAGGAACAAAGCTTAGACAATTAATTTTAGAAAAACTTGAGTCTGTTGGCATGTAAGTGAAAAGTAAACTCTGGTGTCATTCAACAGTAGAGGTAAGGAAGATAAGGTCTCTAAAAATCCAAAAAAGTTATTAATGTATGCGCCAGGCCTGGAGAACCCTTTGGCCAGTGTGCTTGCCAATAGAGACATCAACACCTCCTCCCCCTTAAGCATATGCCAGGATTGAAATGAAGCAGAACCACATTCAACTTAGGTTATGACAGTATATAAAACTTTGTAGCTGCTAAAAAGGCTGACGAGGTTATGTTCAACAAGCAATAAACAATGGTGGAAAACACAAGACTGTAAATAATGAGTGAAAAGTGGGTATGAGTGTAGCTCTGGATCAAGATAAAGAACACCTCTCACAATGAGCACATGTTGAAATATACACATGACATCTGATTCATCATCAGTGGTTCAAAAACGTACAATACAATTATATGGAGCAATGCAGCAAACTTACAGTCACCCCTAATGCTGCAGACACTCCAGACATGGTGGTCATGGTCAAAGAACTGTGACCATGTTCGGTTTGTCTGTCTAGGACTCCAAGCCTGGGAGTTTCCATTCTATAACAACCTTCTAATAATTAATAAATTAGTCATCATAATATTTTTCAAGGTGCCTTTCTTCTTTCAATTGTGTGTCAGCATGTGGGGTTGCATTTTTTTCCACGCTTCCAAGCAGCTGAGCTGATTGATTGAACAAGCAAAGAAAAAAAAGCAACTCAATTTTAAAAGACAATTAGCTATTCAATCTCAAAGCAATCAAAAGACCTGTTCATCATCTCAACATATTCCGCTTCTTTACAGACCAGAAAATGAGGAAACCAGACAAGTCATCACATAGAAATTCTTCAGGGAAACATTTTAGTTGCAAGCCACAATACCCCACCCAACTTCTTTACAGCCTTTTTGAGAAATCTGGACTTGAACTAATTGCAATAAACCAAACTAAAAATTAAGAAAAAAATAAAAACAGCTTAGATTGTATTTCAAAACTCATCTAATGGAAATAAGAATATACTCTTCAGTAGGAGCAATAATATAATATGCTGTTCAAACTCTAAGTCATCCAGTGATTGTATTTGCCATTCATCGGTGTTTGTGGTAACTTCTGGACAGGTCAGCAGACCATGATATTTTCTTAAACTAAATGTCATGCAAGCATTGAAGCATGAAATGTCAGACTAATTCGGCCACGAGCACAAAATGTGAGCTTTCAAAGAACTCGCTCGAACTGCACAGAGCAATTCATCAAAGCAGAAAGGTGGGCTGTGAAAGGTGGTAAAAAAAACAGGTACAGTTGAGATTGATTTTGGGACAACAAGGTTTTAAAATCCATTTTAACTTTGATAAGACTCTGTTAGTTTGGATTGTAAAAGCTAGATAAGATTTGGCCTTTTGTTTCTGGTTGGTTGGAACAGAAGGACTTTGCCCATTTGGCTTTATATGCACACTCATTATCAAGTCCAAATTTTGAGAAGAGACAGCAGTGGCAATAATTATAAATACATTTTAGAAGGAATGTTGAAAGGGTTTTCATAACTGTGTAAATAGACAAAAAAATCTAACTAAATGGATAGATTGTAAACAGGATAAAAGATAGAAGGTTACAGCAAAAAATATATCTGCAGGTTTAAACGTATGTTTCAGTAATTATACAGTTTAATCGGAAAATGAAATTGGAAAATGTAAATAAAGATTAAATTACAGGAATTCATAGCATTCATGGAAATAAATGCAAAGAGAAAGTTAAAGAATAACGTATAAGATGGCAGTACACTGTCATTGTGTCCTTGTGGATGCAGGCTCCACCTCTTGGTCTTTGCCCATCTCTTCGCTACAACAGCACTGCTGAACTTTTGGCACCCAGAATAATGAACTTTTAATAAATATATGTAAGTAATCAGTGAATATTCATTAGCCTAAACCCCTGCATGCCTCAGGATTTTTAGAATAATATAAAATATTAATACCTTTTTAATGAATGTGGTGGTTTATAGATGAGAGGGGCAGGAGGTTGAGAACAGACTCTATTGTGAATTGATTAATTGAAGGGGTAGTCTTCTGTTACCCATACTTGTCAGACATGCCAAGATCTAGAGACATTTTTCAGCAACTGTTCTCAAAAATTATATTAGATTTTCTAAAACAAAGCAAAACAACAGCACATATATTTCCTTTATTAAGATTTGTGGTGTTCAAGTGGATAAAGCTCCACTCTTGGGAGTCACAGCTGTGATAATGGAAGTGTCCAGTTATTTAGTATGCTTCCAAAAGCTTCTTCAGACCCATGTGCATTAAGAAAAAAACAGCATATTGTGCAAAAGCAAAGGATGCAATTCTGGAAAAAAAAAGGTTTTGCCAACTACTCATTGAGGAAAGTAGCTTTTGAGTCTCCTAAAAGTGACTAGATGTTCCTGTGACCTTGACTTGCTGCAACATTCAATCACATGCCTGAACTTGGAGAGGATAAAATACACTTTTGGGAAAAAACAATATCACAGGTTGTGCTGCTTCCTCCTGCTCCAGTGCAGTTGACTGTGGGAGGGTCTGGACTTTTGTCAGCCATCAGTAACTGTTCAGGGAAAAGAAGCAGGTAATGAAAGTTCATTGTGTTTAAAGTCATCGCCAAGTCCTCACCTTCCAATTAGACACACATCCCAAAGTACCAAATGCTTTAGTTTGTCAAAACTCCAGTGGAAGTTGGTTTAAAAAAAGGGATTTCTTGCATGTTATCTTTGTGTTGAGTTTGCATATTTTCCTTGTGCATGTGTGGGTTTCCTCCACTCTGACGTCCTCCCACAGTCCAAAAGCATGCTTCATAGGTTGATTGATGACTCCATCTTATCCCTTCTGTCTGAATGTGTGTGGTTCTCTGTCTTTGAGTGGCTCTGCAATCGAATGGAATTCAGTTCAGTATGTACATTAACTTTGCCCTTTAGAAACTAGGTAGGCTGTGCAAATCCTGTGAAGAATGCAGGTTTAGAAGATGGGTGAATGGTTTAAAAGTCACAGTTTTTTTCATGTGTATTACATTACAGCTCAACTTTTTGCATTATTGGAGGCATGATTTTTTATTTTTTTTCACTGGCAATGATGTAGACCAATGCGTAGGCTCAACAGAACTCTTTTCGTTGCCCTGTCCAGTCCTCCATTTGACACCTTTTCACAAGTGGAGCTCACTCTGGTCAATGTGCCGTTCCCGCTTCAGGCTTCATTTTTGGTGTTCAGAATCCAAATGACTGATTTCATAAATGATTCACCCTGGTTAACTAAAGACCCCATTGATGCTAAAAAAAAAAAAATTACTAAAAACAAAGATAGGCCTACTATTAAACATCTAAATTGCCAATAATGTAAAAACCATGTGTCTGCGTCATATTTATAAAAGACACACTTAACTCTTTTTGCTTGTTTTTTTGCTTTATAGTGTATTTCTACTTAAGATGGATGTTGACTGAGAGGGTGTACACTTTTGAAACAATGTTTTTTGAGACAAGTAAGTTTAATTAGAAACTAGACAATAAGATGAACAGGAATAAAAATGAAGTTCAGTCAGAAGAGACCACAGAAAGAAAAAAAAAAAAAAAAAAAAAAAAGAAAACTGTAAAATACAATTTCTTGACGCCTTAACCCCAGGAGAAATGTGACAGAGCGTGGAAGAATGCTTCAGGCGAGCAGAAGATCCCCGCTCCCCGCAGAATGATGACGAAGAGGACAAGCTCTAAGGAACTACAAGAGTTCAAGAATATTATAGGATATAGAATGGATCTGCAATCACACCTCAGCGCATATGGATTTCCATGTGTTATTGACTGACAAAACGATGCAACAAACCATATGTTAAACGAAGTCAATACAAGAGACCCAAAAAAAAAGAAAATCCCAAGCTTTTGTATATGCAAAAAAAGAAAGAATATAACTGCTTGGTTTTTTTTTTCAATGCATGTCGGGATGCATTTTCTCCTAAACACACCCACTGAGTTTTTAATCTTTTATTTATAGGACCCATTAAATAAAACACATTGATAATGTAAGGAGTGGAAAACAGCATAAATTACACAAATATGAGTTAAAATGTACACATGCAGATCGTGGTTCTTAAATCGGAATCAGTGCTGAGATTTAATGTGAAGATCTGTCCATTAGGATTAAAGCCCCAAATCATGTTGCTTAAGTGTTGATGTTTCTCTGTGAGAACATTAAGGTCCAGCACAAACCACGTGATCACACTGCTACACTAAAAGTATTTGATCACTGACATTTAAGAAAAAAGAGAAATGGAAACAACGTTATTTTCCCCTAAAATCTCAACCCAAATTCACAAAAAAGCTGGATTCAATTGCATTAGAATCTGCTTGTTTTTATTAGAAATCCACTCTTTGGTGAAAAAAATGTTAATTTCAGATAATAACAAGCTGCAATCCTCTGGATATACAGGAAGAGATATGTGGCAAGACGCTGCAATAAACTACTCTTTTGCATAAATCCAACACAATCAGTGCACACTGGTAAAAACAAGAAAAAAGTTTCATCTTCAAATGTGACTTTTTACAGTACAATGTCTGCTCATGTCATTCCTGTTTAAAAACAGAAAAGAAGAACTGAACAATTTATTTCTGTAGTTTTAAATGGAAGTGGAGATGAGAAACATTCTTTATAGTCTCTCCTAATTCTTGAAAATGAAAAAAATAAAATGTTGCAGTGAACAACCAAGATGCATAATTCACTGGGCTTTTCTCTGATGCTCAATTCAAGTTTGCTTTTTTTGTTTTTTCAGTTTAGCTGAAGGCACAAAAAAGAGATCAGGCAAAGTTAAAGCTTAGTTTGCCTATTTTTTTTCTTTTTTTCTATGGACAAAGACATGCTGTGGCTATACCAGGCTGGTTTGATTTCCCCTGGGGTATAAAGGTTACCATATCACCTGCCACTTCCTCTTAACTCCCTCCCAGTTCAATTTATCAGGCACAAACAGAGTTCAGATCCCCACTCTGAGATTCAAAAAGATGGGTCTTAAACTTAATATGATCAGAATTGCAGTCTCGGCTGTAACTAAACCCCTTTCTGATGAATGAACTTCATCACTCCTGTTCTACATGCTGCAGATCTGAAGATAATTAAACTTGTCCGAAAAATATACTCACGTTTTGTTTTAGAATTAGTCAGTAAATAAAAAAAACTTCTCATTATAATCTCAAACACACATCACAAATAAAAGCCGTATGGGCCAAAGCAGCAGTCATATACTGTGCACACTAAGGTGTTTGTGAACATATTCGAATAAATGGACCTTCAGTGATGACATACGTTTCATATTCTTTTCCAGCAACACCTCTCATCATAATCGTGAAAATGATCACCTCTTGTTTTTCTCTCCTGCATCATTTTTGTTTCATTAAACTTGTTTTTACCTTTTAATGACATATTTTCCCACACTTTAGGGCGCATTGGATTAAGAAAGTCCGTCAGTTAAAAACTCAGAGTACGGGCAGGAATGAGTTTTCCTCTTTGGGTTTTTTACAGACAGTATGATGTTTTCAAATGAATTATAAATGTGTTTGACTTAACTGTTAAGAAGTAAGCAAGACTGTGATATTGCAGCTAACCACCTCCTTTCCCTGAAATCCTGGATTTCTGATCATTATTATTAGGGGGGGTTGCTGCTTCATTCAGCCTAAGATAGTCATACTGTTGTCGCCAAGTTTCTGCCTGCTAGCAGGCTAAGTTTGTTATCATTAATTAACTCATTGAGTAAGTGGGACTTAGAATGCAGTTGAACAACAGGAGAGACAAAAGCAATAACCAAGCACTGGTTAACACTCACCAGGAAAGGACGTCACAGAAACATAAAGACCGGCACAGCCTTTTAGAGTGCAAGCTTTACCCAGCCTGCGCCATTATGCGAGCGCAGTCCCAAAAATATGCGTATAATTTGTCTGACAGTGTTCCTTTGTCTGTTCGTTCAGGAGGTGTTCATGTTACTACGCCACGTGCTGAATTTGACAATTTTTCTCTTGCAGGTGACAACTTCAATGTAGCATGCGACTGATTTTAACCGCTCCTGGAAGTCTGCGCTCCCTACATGCACGACTGTGTGCCGCGTCTTTGTTAGTGGAAGCGATGGATGGCTGATGGCGCGCACACTTTTCCTAAGACTGAGAGGCAGTGCTGGGCGAGTTACGCTACCTACCAAATGTGAATGGATTGGGGACGCCAATGCTAAGGTCTTTGCTTTAACTGTTGTCTGAGTTTTTGCTAAACTGCAACATTGCAGAAAAAAACGCCTGGCCATGAGACCAATTTCGACAACGATAAGAGGGAACCCAGCATGTTTTATTACGCTGCTGTTTTAATTCAAACACTGAAGATGTTTCGCTTAAGAAGATTGATTAAAAAAGAATGCGATTGGATTGTTAAATAATCAAATAAAGCTCTTCTAAAATCACTGTTTTCTTTTGCTTCCGTTACCTTTTTTTTTGCAACTTATAATGCGCCGCGTGTATGGTTTAAATACAGAAATAAACCTCCTAGTTAAGACTGCGCCTAATAATACGGCGCACCTTGTGGTACGTAAAAAGTTACCTGTAACACCTGTGGTTATGCTAACTCCCAATGTTGTTAGTAACACATTTAAAAAATTAGCGTAGTCATAATAACAACTGACCTCATTTGAAGCTCATAAAAAAAAAAAAAAAAAACAGACTGACATTTTGTCAGAGTGCCCTGTACTTCTGAAAACCGCGCCGACATCAGACAGCACAACCAGAAGTAATCCAGATGGCACTCTGGATTATAAGGCAAACTGTCATTTTTTGAAAAAAAATTAAGGCTTATAGTATGCCTTATAGTGCGGAAAATATAGCCTCTAAAATAACGAGGTTAAGACATGCAAGCATGTCATTCATGTCTAGATTCTACTAGAGGTATTTTGGTTCAAATGCAGACCCTGAGGGAAAATGATGTGCAAGTTTTGCAAGGCAAACTGTCAGAACACAGGGTGCTTACTCCAGTGCCTCGTTTAATGCCTGTTGCAGTGATATGTTTACATAATGAAGCATTAAATAAATAAAAAAAAAGCATGCCAACATGTTTTGTGTCAAATGTGACCTTGTTTAACCTAAGCTAATCAGACTCGTGTGTCTACACGCTTTCACTCAGCATATTTATTTACATATTAAAGCTCCATTTGTGCATTAATTTAATCTTTGTTTTATATA
>BSAI01000119.1:11085642-11098703 GCA_036245035.1 Adrianichthys oophorus | reverse complement strand
TACAATACAATATATACAATACAATATATACAATACAATATATACAAACAATATGGTCCCTACAACATGCACTGTGCTGCTAATGCCTTTATGTCTTTTTGCAAGAAAAAACAAGAACTTTACTGATTAGAGTTCACTTTATCAATCTGCAACAGAGTTGAGGCAAGTTTTCACACTAAGGCTGAATCCTTCCCTTCTCCCTACCCCCGTCTCCCTACCCCTCCATTTGTAGCGGCATTAGTGGAAGCGCTGTCTGAAATAGTTTTTTTAAGTTCCAATCCTCCAAGCAGAACATCAGGGCTCCAACAGAGCCCTGGAGGGGTTCCACATCGCACTGTGCTGCAGAGGAGACGCGCTCTTCTTCACGTGGGTGCATTCTGAAGCACAGATATTTACATTTAAATGTCAGTAATGCATTTTTGTTTTAGCATGACCTTTTTAAAGTTGTAAATGTAAAGTTGTAAATTACTTAATGTAGGGGCAGGGATAAGTTATATGGAAAAGGGAAGAACTTGGATAGTACATCAAACCTTGTAAGAAAACAAACTGTGGTATCCAGCAGATAGAGCTTTTTGTTTGTACTTTTTCTCTGATTTATGTGCCTCTACCCTGGGCCGGCCATGATGCAGAAGTAGGGCGGTCGACCTCATTGCAGGTTCGCTTCCCGCCCTGCCGTCCTGTGTGTCAAAGTGTCTGAAAACACTGAACCCCACATTGCCTCTGGTGACTATAGGCTGGCACAAGTGTTCAGGAGCTGAGCTGCCATCTATGTTTGAATGGGTGAATGGAACTCTGACTGTAAAGTGTTTTGGGCCTTCAAGAAAGGCAGAAAAGTGCTGTACAAGTATACACTTTTGACTTTGTTGGCTGCATTTTCGTTCTGGCCAACTGTTCTGCTCTGAATTGCCATTCTCACTTCTTATGTATATTTATAGTGCTCTTAAGCCTTGGAACAACACTGTTTTTAAAATAAAAGCTTGAAAAATATAAATGTATTCACAGTATGCCAACTGTTAGTAGGTTCTCTAAGTTATGCTGACAAGTGACTGTTATTTGACAGAGCAACTTTGTACAAAACTACAAAAATCTTTTTATTCTAATGATGTGCACCACAAAAACCACTTCTTGCTGACCATGGCCTTCTTTAGACCTAACCATAACTTATATCCATCATTTGGTGTTAATGACAAAGGCAGAAAAGCACCTGGAACCAGATTTCTGCATCTGCAAGTTCTGTAGTTCAAATGCAACTGTAAGGATTTTTTTTTAACCAACACATGTATTTACTTAAAGATATCTGAGATCACATCGAACATGCAAACCAATCCACCACTTCACACAAACAATCAATACGTGCATGTGCAAAAGATAATGGCTTTATTCTCTTTTTTGCAGGACTTTTTCATATTCAATATCAATTCAGCATGAATGAAATTAAAGGAAAAGAGAAGAATACGTGTTCCTGTCTGAAGTATGTATTTTATTTATTAAAGTTAAATCATTTAATTTGTGTCTTCAAAAACACATTTTTAAAATGTATTTTTGACAGTTTTTTTGAAAGTCCTCTTCTGTCAATACAAAAAAAAAATTACAAATTTAAACCTTCCTAGTATCATAAGTAATTACAATTAATAAGTCAAATCTTTATTTTTTGGTAATTATTTTAAATGTATAGGTATCTCAGCCAGGAGCTGCAGCTGCACATGGACTTGCCTCCCGCACCTGACACTCATGACGTCCACTCCGACCAATGACGACAAATCTGTGGGAGTATAAAAAAAAATAAAATCTGTCACTGCTTTGCAAAAACGGAGGCTTTTGTTACACCAGATTTAGTGGCCAGCCTGCCCTCTCTGTGTCTGTGTTCCAAATTCTTGGTGTCTTTGTAGTGAGCCTCGGCTGGGCCCCTTTATCTGTGTTGGGAGACTTTGTTTGAATTTTGTGTAATCCTTTGTGACCTTCATATGTTTTGTCCAGACCTCTGCAAGCTTGTTTGCAGAGATTTAATTTTTGTTTTTCCATTTTTGCTACCAAATATTGCAATTTGATGACATACAAGTTACTGCACCTTACCACAGCCCCTCTGATGCTGTTGGAAACAGCTCTATTTTGTGACACAGCAAATGAAACGAGGGAGCCAAACTCTCTCTCTGCTCCGCTCTATTCTGATGCATCTACTAGCAAACTTGCTTTAAAATTGCTTTAAAAATCTATCGAAATATGATTGAAGTGGGACTTTCAGTTACCAGTTCTTTCCTTCTCCTTTGGGTCAGGCATGTAACAACACTCTTCAGAGAGAAGATATATATATATATTGCCAATAACAATACAAAAGTCATAAAGAGGAAATTTTGCGTATTGACATAAGTTTATTCATTTTTTAAAGGTATTTCTTGTGTCCCTTGTTTAAAAACAAAGCAATTTTGCTGAAGTTTTGTCAGATTTCTGTCACAGCTGGAGATGGGCATGAATTATCTTTTCATTTCATTTTTTGGGTTATGCAATTTGATGGTCTACTTTTAGTGCATGGAAAAGAGGTAATTCCTACAAAACAAGAATAAAAGTAAACCGATCATTTACTCCCAAAGCTACTGTTCTAAATCTGCTGCTGTTCTACTAAATCATACCAGAAAGGATTTGATTTAGCAATGATTATCAAGCATAATTCATGCATTATCCCTGCCGAATTTTTTTTTGCATAATCACTAAAGGTAATAGTTTTAGTACAATTATTGTACAACTGCAATTTGACTACAATATAAATCTCTATAACAGTGCAGTGTTAAAACCTTGTGATTATTTTTTTATGTAAAATTAGTTGAGAATTAGAAAAGTAGAGCTTAGTCCTTAGTGCACAACGGAAATCAGTGAAGACTGATTCATATTCAGGTTATGATAAGCACTTCTGTGTCTATATTAACCCTTTGAAATGTCAAAAAAAGGAACCACACCAGCAACCTTAACAATCCCCACGAGCATCTTAGTGCAATCTGAAATATTATTCAGAATCCTCTGTAGTCACTTACTACAGCAGGACCTCTCGTAGCAGTACGCAGCACATCCATCAAGAGAAGGATCTGGTAAAGTGAGATATCACGCAAGTCATTATGAATAATGATATTTACAAAGACTCATCAGATTAATGTGTGAAAAAGTCAAGTATAACAACAACAACAACATACATTTTGGCTAAAGGGGCATGTGTGGATCAAAATGCTAAAACATGTTTTTTCTTAAGTTAGAGCTCAGTTAAAATGTGCTTCTAAAAAAATGTCTTAAGCCTTAACATGTCTCTTTTGGAACTGTGCTTTTCTAGTTTATGAACAGATTAAATCTTGTGTGAGGCAAAGCTAATCTGTGGTCCAAATGCTGATATTGTGCAACACGGGGCATAGAAGAACCTCTGACAACTCAACATTTCCACAAGTGCTGCACTAAAATCATCATGACATCACAGTACAAAGCAGTGCAACAGGCAATGTGCGGGTTTTCTTTCTTTTTTTAGCATTGGAAACAGCACACTCATTTGTTAAAGGACGCATGTGACAAAGTGGCAGCTAGTGCTCACAAGTTCAATGACTGATTTTTACACGGCTTCTTTGGATTTGACTTTGGGTGCAACTTGAAGGGTTCTATTGCTCAAACAGTACTACTGTTTGAATGGGTTCATTAGGCAATTAGAATGTTTGAGGATATTAATCTGCATCATTCACAGCAAGTAAACAGTTCCACTCTGCAGGGGCATATTGGTGCTAGAATACTTGGAAGGATGATTTAATGTTTCTGTTTGAGGGCCAGCCTGCAACAATGTCACATAAATTGATTGAATCTATTCTGAACTGCTAACTCGATTGAAAACAATGTGTGCAATGTGGCTGAAAAGATTTTAAGAGCAGATAGAAGGCTTGAGGCGTCTCCTCGTTTCCTCTGAGAACATGTTCTGTCAGAGCATTTATTCTTCCTAATGGGTGTCTGATGATGCTGCCTCCTATCCCCATCTGCCAGGCACAATCTAAAAAGGCTGAGATGCGAACGTTGCCAATCTTTTAGGTCATTTGGTAAATGACAAAAATGATCAATTGAAAACTCAAAGATGAAGGATCTAAGAGGCGTACCATAGGAAAAAAATAGATAAGCTGTATTAGATTTTATTAGTAAAAAAATAAATAATCAAAAAAAATTAAATAAATTTTGCTCATACTAAAGGCTCCGTGAAGTTGTAGCTGTGCCCACATTACATGGGGGTGCCGGAGCCCAGCCTGGTTACTCGTGGGCAAAGCCAGGGTACACCCTGGACAGGTCGTCAGTCTGTCGCAGGGCCACAATCACACACCCATACCACAGACTAACTAACCTCAGAAGCATGTTTGTGGACAGTGGGAGAAAGCCAGAGTCTCCGGTCAAAACCCACCAATGTACAGAGAGAACATGCAAACTCCACACAGGAAGGTCCCCCATTGGTGATTCTGTTTCTGGTCCCCCAGCTGGGACATGAACTGGGGGCCTTCTTGCTGTGAGGCAAGAGCGCTAACCACTGCACCACCATGCAGCAGCGGAAACAACCTTTTCAATTTATGAGAGGAAACAAAAAAAAGTTTTTCCTAAATAAAAATAACATTAAAAATATTGTTTTTAACAACTACTGAAACTTTGATTTTACTAAGTAAAAACTAATATTTGATTGGATAAAAAAAATCTTGCTCAGGTTTATGTCTTTATCTTTCCTGTTCATTTTCATCTCTACTTGCATAGTCTACGGTTGCTTCTCAGATTACCAGGTTCAATTAATAGCACGACAGCTACAGAGAGCTGCTATCAAGGTTGTTTATTTAAGATACATAGATCCAATGAAATGCAATGACTCTGGACCAAGACATGGCATAACATTTTTTTACTTGAGGCAACATAAGCAGAGCTGAAGCAGACAGCAGTACTAAACCTCAGCCTACTCTGGAATATAAAGTGATGCAGTTAGGCAGAGCTGATCAAAAAACCCGAAGGTATCTCAGAACAAGTTTGCTCACTCTCAGCAGGAGTGAGGTCATCAGCAGCTGAAGAGTTGACGATTGGCTCAATCTGGGATACAAGGAATGAAAGGTGAATTTTCATAGGTTAACTAGTTACTCTGCAACAGGCTGAACCAGGATGGGCTCCAGCAACCCTGTGACCCCAGAAGGGATGGATTGGTTGCTGTGTGGGAAATGTGTTTCTCCACAATTTGACCCACCTCCTGGGGGAGCAGTGATCTGCAGACACAACTGCCAATCCAACCACTGTATACTGATTGTCAAGCAGGGATGTGTTGGATAAAATTTTTAGAGTCTTTGGTATGACTCCGCCCTGGATTTGAACTCATGCCCTTCCAGTCTCAGGGTGGAGACTCTACCAGAAGGCCACTGAGCTGGACGGCTGGCCTTACTGCCACCACGAAAACAGGAAACAATCCCATACACCGGCTACTACCTAGTCCAGACCACATTCTGAGGTCATGGGGTTCTGTCTTCACAGGAAACTTTAACTGGTATCCAGCTGTTGGGTGAGATGTTCAATCTGGTGAAACCCAGATGGTAGACTGAAAAAGCTCCTGAGCTGTTAGCAAAACTTTGTCCAGACTTCATCTGCAAATTATGGTCCAAAACAATGTCTCTAGCCACTCTGTGGATATTGGAAAACTGCTGAAGTAGAACTCTTTTGTGAACCATCAACAGGAACAGAAGGGACCTGCAAAGAGAATCTTTCAACAATGGAAAAGAAAGAAATCAGCAAACAATTGACAATGATGGACAGGTGTTTATAGGGGGGCAGGAAGAACAAGATTGCCACCAAGTGTCGTGTATTGTCATAGTGACCACACAAAGAGGAAAGGAACAAAATGAAAGTTAATATCGTCAAGGCAACAAAAAATCATTAGCTTTAAGGTCCCCAAACCCAATCTGCAAAAGTTAAATCTGGGAATAAACAAGATTCACCATGGCTGTCTAATATTAAAATCCTTAGCTGGTCTCAAACAGTAATAATATCTGTTGAGATTACATAAGGATCAGAGATTTTTTTTTTTCTTTTCCTACCAGTGCCTTCATTCTATAAGATGTAAATTAGCTTTAAGTAGAACAGGAGCGAGTGTTTTAAATGCATGTCCAGCAGCTTCAGTTCATCACAACTTGGTTCAGAGACGTGAGTGCAGGAACAGAAGAGACAACTTGACTGTGATTGTGAATAATGACCACAGTTGTGCTAAGATTGGCCTGCTGGTTAGTTATGATTATTTGATATACTATTTGCTTTGAATGTGAAACTCCTTCAACTGTGTGTGAGATCTGAAACAGTACTGACTGTTTATAGACACTTGCAGGGGTAACCTTACAAGCTTTTTAGACAAAGTTTTGGCAGTGAAGGTGTCATATGTATTAGTAGCTGTATGTTCACGAATGCTATACTTTGATCAGGACATAGAATTTACTGGCCCTGATAATTTAGATTTTCCATCTCAATTTTTTGTTGAAGCAGACTGTGTTGTAATCTGGATAACGTCACTAGATTTGTGCCAATTCTCCAAAACATAAAAAAAAAATCTCTGAGCATCTCTCTAAACTCTGTAGAAAGCCTCTTTTGGTCTAAGCAACACTGTTATTTAACTTTGTCCTGTTTCACCACCAGAACTTAGACAAACTCCTTCCATGTGATATTTTTAACCAACTTTAAAGTATGTTGGTCTAGTTTTTGTCAGAGTAGGAGTTGGTTAGTTAAATGCACCAAACTATTTTAGCCTACACGACACCGACATGCTGTGATGTTGTCATTTCAAGTAAATTCCTCACACTTACAACTTGATAAGCAGCTCCTCTTGTTCACACCAGAAATGCACACGTAAGACGGGCTGTCTGCTTAAAAAGATTGATGTTCTAATTCTTATCAGCCAAAATTAAGCACCTTTCCTTAAAGTCTTGTATAAATACTAGCACATCTGTTGTCCAGTTTCCCTAGGAACTCCTAGGCTTCTTGTTGCTTTAGCAAAAAAGTGAGCCTTTTTTGGCGTGGTTCTCCAACTGTCAACTTAGCCTCTCCTTGTTTAAAAAGGCGAGGCTCCAATAACACCATTGCCTTAAATCATTGCAATACAATACTAATTGGTCATGCAACTACATGCTTTTTCTTCTCTATTTTGCAGTTGTTCCCAGGTTACCTACAGGCAACTAGACATAGTGACATGGTCAACATCTTCCAAGTACTACACAATAAAGCTGCATTCACACCGCGCAATGTGCGTTCAAGCATTTAGTACGTTTTTGAATGGATAAACAGGGAGGGGTGTCTTCTTTTCTTTTTCTACTGTTTCCCAGTGCATGTCTGCTACCTATAGTTGGAAGAGGTTTGGTGTGAAATGTCAAAGGGATGCAAATTTTACTAATATAACTCCAGGCTTTTTTTTTCTCCACAGCTCTACTCCAATATATGAAAGACTTGATGTCATTATTCTAGCTGGGCAAAAACCAAAATCTTTAATTCTCCTTCATGATCAATGTCCAGACTATTGGCACTTCCGTGAATTCAAAGGGACGCCATCCATACATCGCTACCAAATCTCAGTCGAAGCTCGACTTAGTGTAACTCTCAACATGCATTCAATGCATTTTCTACATGAAGCTTGAAACGGTTGTAAAAACTTGCGTAGCTATGTGTGAACAAGAGAGTTTTGAACCCGAAAGCCCAAAATGTGTGTTTACGTTGACTTTCATTTGAAGTGGACACTTAAACACGCATTGTAGGTGTAAACATAGCTTAAGATTGTATTTTAAGGATCAGTAAGTCATTACTCACTGCTCTGAGGCATCTTGTGTTTACAGGGTTTCAGTCCATATCGTCTAGAATGGAAGAATAGAAGTCTAGAATAGAATAGAAGTCTTTTTATGTAAACAAATTGAAGTATGCACAGTTCAATTATAAATAGCAGTTGTTTAAAGTAAATGTCTTTATTAGGTTTTGGAAATAAAACACCTGCATTCAGAATTACATGTAAGACATGAAGAAGAACTATGACATGCCTGCATGAACGTTACCAGTTTTCATTTAAACTTTAATGCAAAACAATAAAGACTAACTGGTTTCATTTCTTTTTTCCATTAACTTAAGAGTGCGTGCATCCGATAAAATGTATAACTTCAAGCACATCACTGTATTTTCTGTTCATTCCACATGCCAGACAAAAAAAATATGAGAAAATGCAAAAAATTCATCAAACCATCAACCTTTTCTTAAAGATTATTTACTTGATGTGTCTTTTTTTCCACATTTTTTGGCTTCTGCATCTTTATTTTGACACCAAAAAGGTCTCGCAGAACATTGAGTTCTGCCTGAACACCTGCTGAGAGAAATTACTCATGATGACTTGTCCAAGTAAATGGTTCCCACTGTCTCCATCTGTATAAACTAAAAAAAAAAAAAAAAGACTTGTTCTGATATGTTAGCCTGGAGATCTCAGTAGTCCACAGTCACATTTAGACTGACATTTGATCCCAGAGTCATGAGCTCCTGTGATGGTGGAAGTGTTTGTTTGGCAGAAGTGACCGTGCTGAATGCTAATTCTTTTGAAGGGCACAGGATTCATTGGTTGTTATGGTAACGAGAATACATAGGAGTGTAGGCGCAAACCTGCATGGATGTTTGAGTGTGTGTTCTAGAGATGTGTGATTGTGCACAAAAAAGAAGCCTTTAAGTAAAGAGGTTTTTATTTAATTAGTGTTAAGCCTCAAGTAAATGTTATAGTCTATTTGATGTCTTCTCTTTTTTTATGTTTTCTCTCTATACCCACCACCCCTTCCCCTCTTCCGACACTCCTTTTCTCCTTCCCGTGATTTCCTAACTTCTTTCTTAACATTTGCCTATTTTTCTCTCCTTTCTGATTGGTCGTCACCTAAAAAAACAAAAAAAACAATAAAAACGTAATGACATTTCTAAGAATGTAGGACAGATGCAGACATTTACATGTAAAACATCTGCTTGACTGCCAAAAAAGGAGAGCAAAATGAAAAAATGCATATTTTTTTAATAATAACAAAACAGTATTTATCTTTTTAAGCCCATACATTTGTTCCCATAGTTATATGCAAGTCTGCTGTACTAAAACATGTTCATAAGGATGAACAAACACAGGAAAGAAAGCCTTTTTTGGCTATTATTTGCAAATTTGGGGAAAAAAAAAAGCCCTTAGTTAATACATTGATTTCCTTCATTTGTTTTTCTACACAAGGACATGGGAGAAGTTTGTTCAAAGAAGCAATGGAAATGTTTAAAAAAAAATTAAAATAGAACTGCATGTTGTTACCACTAATGTGATTTGTAATAGTTGCATTTTAAAAGAGCCAACGTTACATTTGTAGATTCAACTGAAATCTATTAATTTTCTGTGCCTACCAATCCAAGTAGCTGTTAATTGAAATAATTAGCTAAAATGCCTCAGAGTTTGATATTATTTAGAGAGATTTAGTTTATTTACTCGTATCCAAGAAACTAAAAAACACAATTACTCTTAATTTATGAGTGCATTTACCCACTCAAGTAAAAGGGGCTTAAACACAGTACTTCTTGTTAACAAAACTACACATTAACGATTGGTAGTCTATTGTTTACATTCCTACATTCCTCTTTAATAAGGGCGTTGAGGTTGACTGTTAGAAACCTCTGGTGGAGCATGCATGGCGCAAATAAAGGGAAATCACAGAGCAAGTTTTTATGTTGGTAGATGAGGGGAGTCAAGAGGTGATACCAACCAATAATGAGATTCCAAGAGCACCAAGAAGAGGTGGACAGGGGAAGGAGGCTGGTTGTTTATCAGTCAGTCTGGAAAAAGAATGACAGAATAAGTCGGAATTTCACTATAGTACCATGTCAGACTGTAGAAGGGTTGGTCTGGCAACGTGAGAAGATGGAAATGACAAGGTTAAGGAACAAAACTCAACCCCCAAGTTGTTGGCGTATTCCTTCAGAGGTCGCCACAGCGAATCAGCTTCCACTGATTTGCACATTTGATTTGGTGATTTTCATACCAGATGCCCTTCCTGATACAACCCTGAATTTTATCTGAGCTGGGGACCGGCACAGGGTGATCCAAATCTGGGTCTCCTTGTAACTACGTTGGTTGGCAGTAGCATGAAGGGTCTTGCATAAGAATCCACACTGGAGTAAGCTTATCGCGCCCCCTGGAAACGAGCCCTGGTTTCCCATGCGCCAGTAAAAGTTCAAACCCCAAGTAATTGACAATAAAGAGCACATCTTTGTCCTTGAACTTGCAATCACCATGCATTCTCAGTATATAATTACAGCATAGTTTTGAGAAATAAACTTTTTTGACACCAGATCAAAGTAATGAACTTTAAGGCCTGTAGTGAGCTCTGCAGAAGCTTTCTGTGCCTTTAAGAATGGTGGAAATCCTATCTGCCCTTTTCACTGACTTGCATCTGCAATGTTCCTTTGCTCTTGGCAAAAGGCTGTGCTCCCCTTGGAATACTGAACAATTTTTCATCCATTTATTTAATGGTTTTGTACGGTTAACTTCAGAGTCATTTCTGTTCAGGACACTGGACCTGCCAAGCAAAATTACTCAAGCATCTTTGTGATGATGTTGCAAAGAAACCCTTTTTCCCCCCTTTTTTTCTGCAATTACATAGTAAACACAGGCAATGTCTACTATTGGCTTTAACTGCAGAAGGTTTACAGCAATGATCTCATTTGAACGAAAGCACAGTATCATAGCTAGATGGAGCAAAAAACTTTTGTTTCTCAAATCAGGTGCTCCTCGTTGGGAAAAGGCAGTTTCTGATCTAATAATTAAAAAAAAAATAAATAATTAAAAAAAAAAGCTGTTTCCTTTTTCTGACTGAAGCAGATACCGACCACATATTATATTACAATGACATATAAGTAGCAACATTTATTAACTTTGTTTATTTCTTTTTTTGAAAAAGTAGGCAGGCTGCATGGTGGGTAGTGGTTTGCATTCTCGCCTCACAGGAAGAAGGTCCTGGGTCAAATCCCAGCTGAGTCCTTTGTGGAGTTTGCATGTTCTCCTCATTCATGCGTGGGTTTTCTCTGGGAACTCCGGCTTCCACACACAGTCCAAAAACAGGCTTCAAACAGGTTGATTGGTGACTAAATTGTCCCTGTGTTTGGTTTCTGCCTCTATGAGGCCCTGCAATGAACTGGCTCACTTTCCAGGGTGAAGTACTCTCCAACATTGCTTGAGAGTAGCTGGGTAGGCTCCAGTAACCTTGTGACCTTTGATAGATGGTATGGAAAGTAGCTGAAAAACTAAGATGTTAAATGCAATGCCATGCATTTGTTATGATGAAAAATGCAAAAAAAAAGCTTCTGGTAAACAGCTTAAAGCACTGTGAATACATTAACTCTGCTTTGCACACAATCGATAAAACTGGAAAAAAAAACATTTAAAATCCATTCAAAAATTTAAAGCATTGACTTTTGGCTGTTAAACCAAAACACACGTTATTATTATTACTATGGCCACAATTATTATGACTATTATTATTAATACAATTTTTATTTGTCTTGGTAATTAGTGTGTTTTATAATTTATCTTCAAGGTTCAATAAAACTGAAAAACACTGTACAGTTTGGGGTCTTTCTTAAAAAAAAAAAAAAAAAAAAAGAAAAAAACTTTTCAACTTTTTGTGTTTTACCAAAGCCTGACAAAATGTAGGATTGGCGCATTAGATTACTGGATCAACATGAAAAAAAAACCCTGAAGCTTAAATAAATGTATAGGTTTATCAACTTATTCAAACACAAAACTAGCCTTTAGTCTTATTAAAAAATTTATACAATAAAATGTATACAACAATGCTTTTAATTGCACGAATTTATTTTAATCTAAATATTGTTTAAAGCAGACTAGGAATCCAAGGAAAGATAAACTACTGCTGGACTTTTAAAATACATACCACATGTTAGCCCAGCTGTAATAAAAAAAAAAAAAAAGATAAATACATAAGTTCAATATTTTTTGCCTTAGATGATGTTTCAATTCTAATTATCCCTGCTTTGCTAATATTAAATGAACTAAAACTGGCCCTCTAGGTGTGAGCCTAATCTTCAATTAAGAACCTTAGATTGAAGGTCAGAGAAAAATTCAATTAAAAAAGGAAATTGTGCATCTTTTTCTCTGAAATACCCTAAATTTTCCAACACATCGGAAAAGATAACAAAAAAAAACCTCTTTATCCAATTTGCTACCAGTACAAATAGAATACATTAAACCTGGGGAAAGACTGAACATTAAGCAAACACAGTGAAGAGTGCCTTTCAGTAGATGCTATAAGCGCATATGAAACATTTTGATTAACATATTGATTTCTGCACGGGAACATGGGATGACATTGTTTAAATGAGGAATGTAAAACAGAATACATTATATTAATAATATTATTAATAATAATAAAAAGTTGTCTGGTGGGGTTCCAATATGATGTGCACACTTAATGGTATATAACATAGTCAGATTGACATTCAATTTTATTTTAGTGACCTGACCTGAGGAGACCACCTTTCAATATGCAATTGAAAATGTGCTGTGGCTATGTGACCTCAGGTCATTTTACTTAACGGATGTACACTATTAGTAAAATAAAAAAACATTAAAAAAACGTTATTATTCCTAATTTTTAGTACTTGAAGTGTAATCATAATATACATTTTTATGAGGAAAAAGTCCTGCATGAAGATCAATACTTTGTAATGTAAAATACGGTGTAACGTAAAATATATACTTTTTAATTTTTTATTTATTTATTATTTATTTATTTATTTTTAACTTGTCCTGTCCAACAGCTGAGCAGACAGATATGAGCTGAAAGCCTCTTGCATTAGACAGATTTTACTCTTACAATCGGGGGTTATAAATCATTGGGAACACAAATTGTATGTTGGTATAAGCCACTGTTGTAATTTAAACGAAACTTTATTAATATTAATTTTGTTTGTGTTCTTTTTGTTGGACCAGATGGAAAAAGAAAGGGGGAAAGAGGGGGGGGGGGGGGGGGGGGGGGGGG
>BSAI01000119.1:10996322-11085242 GCA_036245035.1 Adrianichthys oophorus | reverse complement strand
GGGGGGGGGGGGGGGGGGGGGGGGGGGGGGGGGGGGGGGGGGACGGTGGATAATAGATTTTAGAGGATGAATAATGGAAAGGTAAAGTAGAGTTGCGAATCTACAGGCAACAAAATGTTGGAGCTTATACCCATTAAAATAGTGAATGTTGGTCTAAAATGGGAGGGGCCTGTCCACACACTCAGCTGCCACAAACATACCTGCCGGCTCCAAGAGTTGTCTTGTCCACATCCAGTTCACACACACACTTGTGCATACCAACCAACACATGCAAAGCACTACCTTCTGACACGCACACCATTTGAAGGTGCAAAGGTGAGCTGACGCCTGTGCTCAGGTGAATGTTATGTTAAGCTGAAGTGGATGAAGGAATGAAAAGAAAAAAAAAAAAAAAAAAGGAGGGAGAGCTCCCAGACATCCCCACACCAAGACCCCCGCCGAGGCCACAGCGCCGACCAGGGCCCGCCCCCGCACCCATACTGTGGGGTCAACGGAGGAGATCCGCCCGCCAGGCAGCCCGGCCAAGCACCCAGACCAGGGCCCGCAGGACCACCACATGGGCCCCCAACACCCGAGCGCAGTGAGGTACGGAAGCGCAGAGAGCAAGGCCCAGCCCAGCCAGGAGAGCAGCCCTCCCACGGCGCCAGGCGGCCCAGCACGGGGACCCACCCCCGAGAACCCCACCACCCTAGACAAGCCGCCCGCCACCACCCAGGAGTTCTGAGCAGCCCCCCCACCCCAGCCCCGGGTACGAGCCAGGGTCCCCCAAGGGAGACCCGCACCTAAGCTCCAGGCAGTTGCGGAGATCCAGAAGAGAGTACAGCGGGGGTCAGCTACCCCCACCTAGAGGAGGGATGACCAAGAGAAGTGGGGGTCCCCAAAGGAGTACATAGCCTGACCAGGCTATCCTATGTTGTGACTTAGAAGGGGCCCGGCACCCGAGGGTAAGGACCAGAACCCGTACCACAAGGACACAGACACCCTCCAGGCTCAGGTGGAATATGATCCCCCGCTCATGGACTTGCCAGAGGACTGAGGGATCCCTCTCCATAAGTGGGGAGGGGGCCGCCGGGCCCAGGAGGCCGACACCCAAGAGACAAGGCCGCCGCTGCTGAAGGTCCTGTTCCCTCCACCGGGGATGGGGTAAGGGACAGAAGATCAGTAGTCCCACCTTCCTTGTGTAATGTATTTGTGTGTGTGTGTGTTGAGGTGTGTTTCTTGTGGTTGAAGGGTGTGTGTAATAAAGGGTGCAGTTAAAATTGGTGAGCAGGGCACTGAGGACATCTCCTGATTGCTTACAGGGATGTCCAATCACCCTCTCACCAAGGAACCTTAAATGTCTACGGTGCAATTACAATTGGAGGGTGGAGCACTATGAGGACATCTCCTGCTTGCTGGCAGTGATGTCCCAGCACCCCCCCACCAAGGGTCCTACGTGTCTAAGGTGGATTTAAAACCAAGAGAAAGGGGCGAAACTGTGCGGAGACCATGGGAGGGGGGACCACTGCCAAGTGGATTGGCCCCTCGAGGTATTCCGCAAGCACGCCCCCCCTCCAACCTAATAAGTGTTCGTATGAAGAAGGAGGGGAGGTCGGGGACAGCTACCAGACTGACCCCCGATGGTGAAACAACTGTCCCCCCGCCCCCCCAGCATTGGGCCCAAGTCTCCCCAGGGCAGAGGCCCCACCGCCCGAAAGCCGACCCCCAGGCCCCCCACCCCACACAAAGAGAGAGGAGCCAAGAGGGGGCCAGCCCCCAGGCGCAAGCCCCAGCTCTCCCCCCCAAGCACCGCCCCTGTGGCTGCCTGGTCAGGTACCAGCGGGCCCGAGGAAGCCTCAAGGGTCCCATACTGGTGGTGGACCCCCCCTCTTACCCATGGAAATCCCCCCCCTGGCTCGCTCCCCCCAGACCCCGCCATTGTAGGCTTTTCCTGGAGCAAATGCAGGCCCCAAGAGGGTTGCCCCATCCCGTCCCAGGGCCAGAGAAGGAGTGATCTCAGCCCCAGGGTGCAGACGGGCCGCCCATCCAGCGCAGGCAGACCCCCCAGGACCAGGGCCCCGCGCAAGCCCCCCCAGCGCACGCAAAAGGACCACCCCCCGAACCAAGCCAGAACCCCACGCAATGCACCACCCACATCCCCCCCCGCCCAGTCCCGGGAGACCACGCGGCCCCCGCGCTTGCCCCACCCAGGCGCCAGAACAGATCCCCGACCAACAGAGCCCACCCCACCCCCCCACCACCAGGTGCCAGGGAGGCCCCGGCACCAAAACCCCGGCAGATGGCCAGGGCGCGGCGACACCCAAGAATCCCGCCCCCTAAGTTATGGCATTAGCTATGGGAGACCAGAGAGCCCGAATTCCTTTTAAGTTATTTGAGCTCTTAGTTGACATTTTTTCTAAGCTGATATGATCCAATAGCAGATTCCTGTAATGACTTACACTAATATTTGTCTTGTTTTTCCAGTTTAATAAAATTGTCCTTTTTGCTATACAAAGAGTTATGAAGATTACAGATGCTAAACTTCCCTCTGTGTCGATGGCACTCATGTCACCCAGCACACAAAGTGAAGGTGAGGCTTTGATTGAAACCTTAAGCCAGACTGATAAATCAGCACATACTTGTTGCCAGAGAGCCTGGACAGGTGTACAGAACCACAGAGCATGCATGTAATTGTCAGGTAAATTACTATCATAATGCTCACAAATGTCTGAGTTTTTGAGACCCATCTTGAACATCCTCTGTCCAGTATAGTAAATTCTGTGAAGAGTTTTAAATTGTATTAGTTGTAGGTTTGGACTTTTGGTTAATTTAAAGGTATTTAGACAAATTTCTGACCAGAAGCTTGTGTCTGTACTTCTGCCTAAGTCTGCATCCCATTTTGTTGTTGGAATTGAGACTTCGTTATCTAAGTTGCATAAGAGTTTGTATATTTTGGAGAGGGTTTTATTCAATGAAAAATTAATCATAGAGGTAACTAGTTCTGGTAATTTTAGGTCATTGTCACTGGATTTAAATGTTTTAGTAATTACAGATTTAAGTTGCTGATATTCCAAGAATTTATTTATTCCATGTTTTTCTTGTAGTTCTTGGTATGTTATGAATCTTCCGTCTGTAATTAAGTGCTCTAGTAGTCTTCTATACTTTTTTTTTAAATAGAAAAAAAAGACAATAGAGTTTGTTTTTTAGGAAAAAAATCTTCCTTAAAATCATCTGCATATTGCAATAAAAACAAAAAAAATGCTAAAGATATTGTTTAAAAGTCTTCACAACTATTTCGAATTACAGAAATGTTATCACAAAAACTTCTATCTATGAGCAAACAATTTGTTGAAAACTTTTTCTAAACCTGAAAACAAATCTTTTTTTTTGCTGTTGCTGTGTCCATTGGTGAGGTCTATCTAATCAATAAACCTTAAAAAACAGTGTTTTCCAAACACAGTTTTGAAGTCCTACAGTCTCCTTTACAGTGAGTTTTCGAAAATGATCTGCTTAAATCAATTCAATATATCCACTGTTTCATTGGCTTTGCCAGGAACATATTTTTCTAGAAAGGTAAAAATCATTATACTCTGTTTTAATGCATCTTTGTTTGAAATTGTGATATTTATTCTTTTTTTTTTTACATTTGAACTTTTCAAGGCTTGATTCTACAGGGACATCAATAACTTCAGCTACAGTATAAGAGTGCATGTTTGGGTTATATCACCAATCCTTTTCTAGTAAGCATAAATCTTACTAAAAAAAACAAATAGCATAAGTTTTACTACATACGAATTCTTATACACAAAAAGGTTTTAACTTTAACTTCAGTTAAACTATACTAATTGCAGTTACACATAAATATTTTCCTTTTATCAGTATAAACTGCAAAAAAGGCACTTTTCTTTAAAACATAGAAAACATTGGAGGCCTGTTTGTGTCTTTTTTGTTAGATATGTAAGCTCTTTGGTGCGTATTTAACAGAAAACACATTTTTTGGATGAAGTGAAAAAAAAAAACGTTTTTTTTCTTAAACTCTTCCATGGCGAGGCTCCGTAATTGAAACGTGTTCTATTAGACATCATACAGAGACCTTACTACTTTGATGTGCTTCATAAGAAAGCTCACACTGCAGCACCCTTCCATGTACACATACAGAGCTGCAACCCTTTAATAGGAAACACACTGACATAGACCTTTGCTGTGAAGATTTGACGCTTTGTTGTTGGTTCATCCCTCCATTATCACATATAAAAAAAATCTATGAAAGCTACATTTTCATATCTGGTAAACACATTAAGCCTCTGTTTTTGTTTTGATTTTGAAGTGAAAGCAGACATTACCTTTTGTAGATGTACAATGTAGATTGAGAAGCAGCTTAGCAAGTAAGTAGTAAACAGTATGAAGGAAGGGCAGCTTTGGAGTCCGTAAGAACAACCAAAGATCATAGATGAGCTTCATTTTAAAAAGTTATGCGAAAGTTTTGTAGCAATTTGTTTGACAAAGCTTTACAGTAACAAACAGCAAAGATTTTTGGTCACCATGGGGACTATAAAATGCTGCTTGGGGAGTTAATTAAAATGAGTTTAATATAAAAGCGAGTAAACAACGACCTCTGTGGAAAGGTCTTACTTTAGCTGTCATCCCACAGCGCATACATTAACGGACTCCATTCTTCAGTGCAGCTCACATCTTCATAGTCTTATTGATGGTGATGAATTAAGTTTAGTGACTCACAGAAAATAGAGCACATAAAAGAGAAACCCTCAGGTGTACTAAGCAGTATTTTGACAGTAAATACAGAAGGAAAAATGAAACTCTGGAAATCAGATGTGGATTAATAATACAGACTGACATAAAGTACAAAACTCAGTGTAAAACCTGTCACAGTCAGGCAAGCAGGTAAAAAACTGAGGTGCAAGGAAGAAACGCAAGTGAAGATATGAAGTGAGTCTGTATTAGGGGAAAAACTCAACTCAGTCAAACTAATGAACTCATGGCACACAACAACAGGTTAAACTTGAGCAGAACACAAGACAAGTCGACACTGAGGGGACAGACAGGGTCCCCTTAAATAATCAGCAAAATGCCAAAAAGAGATCAAATATCCAGTTGTGTTGTAAGGTGGGCGTACATTTTGTTCTACATTTAATCTATAAAGACCCAGACCCATTGTTCCTTAGAAATAAAAGGATGTGGAATATACCACAAACCAAGTGAACCACAGAGCACATTTCTGATATGTTTCTGTTACGACATCGCCACCGCAGGTTCTAATGGGTTAAATCGTGCATAAAAACCAGCACTTTTGATGGCCACAACGCCGATCTTTACACTGCCAGTCATGTTAATTTTGCATGATATAGGCCCTGTAAAGTCGCACTCTAATCATATTTTAATCTATTGTGAAATCATTCCCTGTGGCCTTTTAATTATGATAAAGTGTTTTTTGGCCAAAATTTTTTAAAAAAACAGGGATTTTGTGCAAAGCAGCAGGAGTTTATCAGAAATTCTCCTCTGAGTTGTGAACAGGACTGTTGGCATGGAGAACCGTATCTCTTCCAATAGTGGCCGGAGTCTAATAGACGCCAGTCTTCAATAAACACCGGGTCTAACAGGTGTTTTTTTACTACAGATGCCGGCTCCAACAGTGACCAGGCTCCTTTAAGACAACCCACAGTGAATGGGTTATCTGACTTTTTCCTCATTTAGAATTGCTTGTTTAAAAACCAAAACATACATTTCAAAAAGACTTTTTCTTCTTATTTATTTTTAAGAATATGAGCTTTCTTTAAAGCATTCCCTGCTGCTTTCCCTCCAAGTGTCCTATCCAGTAGTTTTCAAAATCTCTTTATTTTCTCACGTGTGAACTTTAGTTGTTTCCTTTTAAACTTTAATTTTGTGTACAGTTTGCACTCCAATTAATTTCAGATTCAATCTTCAAAGCCATATATATCTCGTTTCTTCTATCAGTAAGTCTCAGGTGTCTAGGAGCCACGTAAATGTGGCATTGCTTAGTAACTTCTCAAGTCATTCGAACTCAAATGTTTCTGAAGACAGAGCATCAACACAAAATAAATAAAATTGAGGTAACATTGTTCTAATAGTTTAAAAAATATATATTTTCTTTTTACGGTAATATGTTTGCAGCACAAAGACATGTTCATTCCTGCAGATCTGTCATGATGAAACTTCTGTTTGTTTTACCTCCAGTCAGTGTGTTTAAGTGATGCTGTGACTTTGGAACTTTATTCAGTCAAGTACTGCTTAGTCAGAAAAGTCTAAAGTTTCAATCATCTCTTTCAGTCCCATCAGGGAATTTTTTTGAAGTTCTCTTTGCTTTTAGACAAAACAAAAAAAAAAAAAAAAAAAAACTTTCAATTGAAAAACTATTTAAAGGGATTTAACGTTTTGAGCTGCTATACAGTTCTATCTGTCCCTTATGTTTCAAACTTGCACAACTCTAAAACTGCTGCCACATGATTTAATATTTCACAGAGCTATTGCAGTTTTAAACTGCTTCCTCCAAATGAGTAAATCAAATTTCTATAAGTTTTCAAAAGTTGTATGATCATTTTCACCTGGAAATCTATCCTGTTGTGAGTTTGAGCAGCTTAATAATGCTCTTCTCTGAAATGATCCATGCTGTCACACAGAAACAACTGACCTGTCTGCTAGCCCGAAGTTGTTTCCGGCTCAGTCCTGTTGCTGCTGCTGGGAGCTTCCCTGGAACTCCAGCTGCTGTTGAACTCTCTGTCAGTTTAAGAGGTTTTTCAGTTTGCGCCCAGTAGTATGTATTCTTTCTGTAGTTTCTCAGAAAGTCGTCCATAGACTTTAATGTGCTTTTCAAGAATTGTAATTCTCTCATTGAATGGAGAAAGATACAGGCAATGGATTGGTCAACTCACCTTTTTCCTCTACTTTGCTCCACTTGGACTCGCACATTTCTTCCTCGGATTGCATAAATGCACATTTTTCCTAAGTGACACACACAACTAAATTGATTTTATTATCTTTCGCAAACGCTAAAGGACCTCAGCAATGAGCTTTGCAAGGCTGATTGCAGGTCCTCAACAAACCAATGGAGGTTGGTTTCAAAAGAGAGAAAATTCAATCTACTTTTCAACACTATGGATCCATTTAATGTTTGTCAGTATCAAGTATATGTCTGCCTCCCACACACTCACACACAGACACATACATACACACACAAGCATGCGTGTGTTTATAGGTGTGTGTGTGCGAATAATCCCAATTAATCCCGATTAGTCACAATATTTTATTGGGAAAATTGTATGCAACAAAATGTGGCTTTTAAACAAAAAAAAGGCATTTTTAAAGTCTGAAAAGTTTTTGTTTGTAAAGTGTTAACTCGGATATCCCAGAAATGTCGTTTTTGTGCACAAACACATCAACAGTAAGATATGCAAAACTCTAAAGAACTGTAGATAATTTTATTTCTGCAGTATCACTCCAAGAAAACAAAGCTGCTGATATACAGCCATAAGAAAGAAACACTGTGTTTCTGTTCTTTAAATGGTCTGGGTGAATACTCAAATCTGATTGGCTGCTGGGTGTTTATGGGCATCTAAAAAGAAGAAGTTCTGGTCACATAGCCCAAACGTTCTATGTCACTGCACAGGCTTCTTTAAAACAAACTTTCTACTTCATCTTCTGGACAAAAACAAACGGTAAGAGGAGAACTTTCTCTCTGATCTGATGCTTTGTTGATCTTATTGTGACGATCAGCACATACATCGCTTTCATTTGTTGCTGCTGCAGTTGAGGTCAGCAACGCTTTGTTGTGTTACAGTGACAATGAGCTTCACAGTCAATCAACTAGTCCACTTTTTGTGAGAAATCTAAACCGTAAAAATAAAAAGAATAAAGTCCAAAAAATTGATTGAATATTTATTTATTTTGTAAGAGACCATGTTATAAGTGGGATAGTGCCTGACAAAGTGTGCAATTTTACAAATGAACGCATGCTGCGAAGCCTGAACCACCTGACGCAAGCAGAAGACATCTGATGCTTCTGATGCGTGATTAATTTGCGTGAATAGTATTACTGCATTAATTTTTGTGTGTGTGTTACATTGTCATCTCTAATATATATATATATATATATATATATATATATGCATATATTAAATACATGAGCAAATGTTTCTACAACCAAAGTTGAGTTTAAAAAGATAAAAATTTGATAAAAGTCCTTCCCAATCTATAATTTTTTTCTTTTGTAAAAACAAGACTGATGGCAGAATGCTGGGCTGTCAGTTGGCGTGGAATCCGCGCCAACTGATATCCCAGCATTCTTTTGTTTACACTCTCTCACACCCTTACAACCCCAAGCTAACATTTATTCTTAAAGGCTGATCATTGTTTAGTTGATGTCCCCAGTTTTTGTGATTAAGGTTTTGTTATGATCAACTTTAAGATGGGAATTTGACAAATGAAATATATTTAAATGTATTGTTTTTAATTCAATAGAATTGTGAACTTTTACTCATGAAAATAAGAACAAGTCAGTAGTTTGTAAATTATTCCCATCATTAAACATAGATTTAACCAACAAAGTAGACTTACAGTCAGTAATGTGTTTTGTACTATAATTGTTGCATGAGTCATATCATCACTATCAAATAACCAACTCTAGCAAAGTTGCTTTTACTGATTTATTACTAAATCAGATGTCAAATGAGTTCATGTCAGTCTTTTAAAGCTTGCTTCAATACCTAGCAGCATGGATTGTGTTACGTCTTTTCTCATATAACCTTGAGTTCCATTAATGATACAACTAAAAACTGTAGATAAGATGTTAGCTGCACTGAAATGGGAAAAAAATCAATACCACTTTTAATTCATAGTCCTGGAGAAGTGAACACCACTTTGGAGAGATCTTTGAGCTCACATCAGGAGAAAAAAAAAAAGATTAAAAGTATCATCCATAGTTTGCATAATAATTTTAATAAAGCCTCTAATAATGTAAAGCCATGTTGTTGGTTGCCTCGAGTTACCGCTAGACAGCATAAATAATTTAGCAGATTTTGTTACACTTTGGAGAAGAAAGGAGCCAAATGCAAAATGCATAATTCTAGTGGCATTGTGGTGAGAGTCAAAACCAAAAAAACATGTGGCTTCTGGGTACAAGTCCTCTGGCTGCAAATCCATTTATAACTATTTAAGGTTACAAAAGACTTAACTGAGGTTTTTATGATAGCAATTATGTGCGTTAAAATGTCTTATTGATTAGCTGTTAAAGGAAAATCTATGCTGTAAGGAAATGTGACCTGAAAAAGAACAATTTTAATCCAACACATAACGTGGCACCTATCTCTACCTGTAACTGTGCCCAAAGCATAAAGCCAAATGCTGTATCGTGTGAAATGATCAATGGTTGGGTTTAAAGGTGTGAGGGAGTCAAGGACACACTTACACAAAAGATCTAGTTTAATTAGCAGCTAAGGGTTACCAAAGGGACACAGTCAGTACTGCAGGCAAAACCGATGGAAAATTGCCATTGGGGTGAATCACAAACCAACTCAGAAAGACGAAAATGTAGGAATTGTTGTTTATATTTAAAATGCATTCTAAATTAGGAAGCAAATTGTATTTAAATGTCAAAAAGAGCAAATTCTTTGTTTTTCAGTGAAACTCCTGGATAAGATTGGGTCTCTGGGCTCTTTGGATCACTGAAATCAATCTCAGACATCTATGATCATTATTTTGCAGGTGAGTTCAACTGAAGGAAAAACTACTAAAGAAGGACGCTCCGCATTATTAAGCCGACCAACAGTTTTAAGCAATGTGGGAAAGAAATAGGATCTTTGCTGCTGAAAAGCTTGAGATAGTTAAATGACCTGTATGAGGTATGAAAACCTTGGACATTTCACGAAAACGTACGTGTGATCATTGTACTATTAAGAGATTTGTTGCTGATTCAGAGCACATGTGTTTATGCAGAAAAAGGCAGTAAGAGCAAGGTTTCTGCCAGACAAATACATTAGAATAAGAGAGCAGCAGCTAAAAAACATTACAATGGTACAAAGAAACAAGCACATATTTGAAGCTGTTGGTGTCTCTGGAGTCCTACGAACATCTAGGAGTAAGAGGAGGATTTGTGCTTAACAGTTAAAATGTAAGTGTTAATTCAACCGTGTTCATAGGAATGTTTTAATCTGAATACAACATATGTTGATGAAGTAGAACCTTGAACCTAGATGAGCTAAAGATATTAAGTGGAGAACATTTTACAATGAAAAAAGTTGGACTTTAAAACATTTTACATTTTGGTTTTGTCTCTACTTCCTGTTATAGGGTTCTGTTTTGAACTCATGACTTCCTGTTTCAACACTCCCAATATATGTACCTCAACATTTAATTGCATTGCTTTCACCTGTTTGTTCCTCATTTAGGCAGCCTTGTCTCACTGCTGCTCTGCCAGATTGCTCTGCATCAACTTTCCAGCTCTGCTTACCACTGTCTGATTGGATTCTCTCTGTCTACCTCTGGCTTTTTTTTGACTCCCTTTCTTCCCACCGGATCTGCCTCATGTTTGGATTCGGCATACCTGATGGCTGGATTTGGACTTGGTTTGGGCCATTGATTTGAATTTTGAATTATTTGAACTTTTCCTGCATTGCACATCCTTGCTGCATTATATCCACCTCGCACCAGCGGCTTCTGCAGATTTATCTGCAAACCTCCTCCACAAGAACCCTGCTAAGCATTTCCGACAACCTGAAGCTCATCAAAATCTACACCAAGTTCATCAGTAAAATAATGTTAAGGCCTGCGACTTAAGAACAAAAAGTTTATAAAGAAAACTGGTTCTGTGCTGGAACTGTTAAAGTGACCCTGGAGCTGTTGAAAGCTTAATCGATGCATTGTCTGCAAAACTCCACATCTTTCATACAAAGCAACTTCAATGAAGTTGTACAGGATAGGATAAGTTAAGTTTGATGTTAATGGATCATGTAAGCTTGGGAATTATTGTCTTCTTGTTTTCCGCAGAAACAAAATCCTTCATCTTCTTCCTTCCGGTGATCAAAAATTTAAAATGGCTCAGCTTGATCAGATTGAGGCAAAAACCCTGAAAATTTGAACTTGGACTCTTATTGTCACAAGTCATGTGTTCCAAGCAAAAGTGAATTTTCGAATTCTTAGTGGGATTGCACTCTGGGTAAAATTAGGTCCTTATCTTGGATTGAAGTGGTGAAACTGGTGATGCGTGGCTCATGAATACAAGAACTTCAGACACAGTTGGACAGATGCCCTCCAAATTAAACTTAAATATAGACGGAAGTCATGGAGAAAGAAGATGCAAGGTGATGTCAACATGAACAGTGAATAGGGTGAACTTGGCAAGTACAAATGGGTCTTTTGGGGGAAAAAAGAGCAGAAGAGTCATTTGTACTTTTCAAAGATTTTAAGAGACTAAAAAAAAATAGTTCAAAAAAAGTCTGCTAAAACTATATAAAACAATTGGAAACAAAATGATGAGATTACATCATTTTACTTGTTTAGACATCCACAAAGAATAGTTCAATATCTTTTACATTTTTCTAAGATATTGGCAGAATTTAACCATTTTTACATGCACTGCAAAGTTACAAACAACAAAAGAGCATTCATAAAATATTATAAATGTGGCAAATAAAATGTCTCAATCTTTGTTTCCTAAATTATCAGGATACGATTAAATCCACTGGACATTCATAGTCAAACTAACAGACTTAAAGAAACAATTATTGGTGCTTTGCTTTGACAATGCTCTGTCATATCAGTGTTTCCCCATGTGTCTGATGCACATCCTTTTGTTTTTAAAGCTGCTCTAAAGTTTCTCATCATATGCAGACTTTTAATGAGCTGTAGAGACATGCATGTCAAGGCTGATTAATAAGATTGAATTAATGTGTGAAATGTTGAGTGGGTGCTGTTGGAACAAAGTCCAATCTGAATTTATGCTGCATCATGTATTAAGCTAATCGGGATGCAGGGCTCCTTAATGCCCCTTGAGGTGTCCTGCATGGCTACCCAAAAGAATTGTTCTTTTCACAATAAGAAAAATAAAGAAAGATTAATATGACTGATGGATCAGAGCACAAGATAAACTTAGACATGCGTTCCTGCTTTACTGGCTAGAAGATAACAAATCACTATCAAATGATTACATCAAAGTGTTACACAGCTTTAGATAAAGCTGTGAAGAACATCAGTTAATCGACAGTGGGATGGTCCAGGATTTTGAGTGACATTCCACTAATGGGCATGGATAAGGTTGAAGCTGCAGTCATTCATGCTGTCAAGCTGTCCTTGGGTAAGACATTGAACTCTGGCTGTACAATTAAAGTAGTTCTGTAAATGAACACCAGTGACAGTAGATGTTACGCTTTGCACTAACCCTTTTGCACTTTCTCCTTCAGAGGACAGGCAGGAAAACAGATGCTTTTTTCTGTTTTTTCCTTAGAAATCTGATTTGTGAAAACAATGTGCCTTCTGAGTAGAGATTTTTCTAAGTAAATATTTTTCAAACTAAATAAATCTCAGCTCAGACTTCAGACCAGTCTCAAACCAATTCAGGGTACTGGATAATTTGATAATACAGTGAGGGGAAAAGCGAGGTGTTTAGCACTGGTTTCAAGGAGAGGTCATGTTCTTGCCTTAGCTCGTACTTATCACTTGACCATTTTACAATCCTGGTCATGCATGGGAAATAATTTCACTGAAACACTGAAACTTCAGAACAACTTTAGTTGCTGCATTTGTTACCAGACAATGATTTTTTTTTTTTTTTTTCCACAAAGATGCAAATGATGGCTGATCTTCCAGTGAGTTGCTAATGCGGTCAATAAATGTAACATCAAAAAGGACCAAAAAAAATGAGGTCTGTGGTCAGAGCATCGAAGCAGTACAAATTGAATTAAAATGTAACTTGATGATTGTTATTAGACATTGGATTTTATCTTTAAATAATAGGGAAAAGAGAGGGAAAAAATGCTTCAATTTCCAATCAATTCAGACTACTACTTGAAGAAAACCTTGTTTTTTTTTTGTTTAGTTTTTCAATGAGCTGCAAGGTAACAAGTCTTTTAGAAAAGAAGAAATATGTGAATGTAATTCCTTTTCATTGCTGCCACTTGAGCTGGCTGAAAATGAAAAAAAAAAAAAAAAAATGTTGCTCTGCTCACCACCGGTAGCGTTGGCATAAGTTTCTCAGTGTGGTGTTGGAGATAGGATTCAAAGTATGCATAATGCATCTTGACATTATTACACATTTAATCAAAAATGCCTCTGAATTCCTTGCTTCATTTGAGGAGAAGCAAAGAAACAACTCTGCTGTGCGCACCGTGTAACATTAACTCAAGATACTTGAATAAACAAAGATGCTTGGGGAGCAGTTGGGGGTTGGATGCCTGGCTCAAAGACACATCAACTGTTGTGGACAGTGGGAATCAAACTGATGACCACAAGTACCCTCTCCAAATGCCCTGACATAACTAATGATTGTATTTTGGGATTTGGTTACGTCGGGACAGTGACCTTTTTAGAATATAATTGTAACATACCTTGTTATTGTTATTGGGGCGGCCGTGGTGCAGCGGTAGGGCAGTTGACCCCTGATCAGAAGATTGCAGGCTCGACTCCCACCTTCCCCGCCCATGTGTTGTTGAAGTGTCCTTGGGCAAGACACTGAACCCCACATTGTCTCTGGTAGGAGGCTGGGGCCAGTGTTTGGCAGCAGAGCCGCCAACAGTGTGTGAATTTGACTGTGAAGTGCTTTAGGCCTTCAAAGAAAGTAGAAAAGCACTACGGTATACAAGTATATGCCATTTTCCATTTAAACTTCTTTAGCTTCTTGCTTTTAGAGGTCACCACAGCGACTCCTCCATCTAACCTTCTCCTCTGCATCCTCCTCGCTTACAGCAGCCACCCTTCTGTCATCCTTGTCTCCAGTGTTGCGGGCAATGTATTATAAACTGCAACTGAATTGCTTTTGTCAGTAACAGAGTAATATAACGAATTACAGTTCAAATTTTAGTAAATAAATTACAATTACTGGACTAGAGAAACTTCATTACATTAATTTTGATGCACTGCAAATATCAGTGATTAATAAAACAAATGAACTTGTGTAAACAGTTGATATTGTGTTGTGGTTAAATGAACGAATACTAATATAAAAAAAAAAAAAAAAAAAAAACAAAGTTACAGACACATTAGTGTGTACGCATACACACTGATGCAGAGTTGAAGATTGGCCAAAGTAAAATGAAAAGAGCAGAAACGTGGACATGGATGAATTCATAGGGACATTTGGCAACTGGAGATATTAAAATTATTCCCAATTTGTTGAAAACAAAGGCAAGCACATTTCAGTGAAGTGTAAGTTTTGTCCTGGAGATGAACTGCTTTCTGCCCTGGTGTCAATGAGCAAACTGTCTTTACTCTATATAACGTACATGATCTCATGTACACGTGGTGACATTAATGAAGTGGTGCTAAAAACCTGATTGCCCTTGTGTAGCCTCTATGCTTTTATTTTGTGGATTTTAAGGGAATCTTGTTTGTGCTGGCTTTTTTCCTTTGAGAATTTGTCTGTGAGTAGAAAAAAGCAAAGTAAAGTAACAAGGAGTGAATTACTATTTAAATTTGGGAATGAGTAAATTCATTCATTCATTTTCCAATCCGCTTTATCCCTTTCGGGGTCACGGGGTTGCCGGAGCCTATCCCGGCTACTCATGGGCGAAGGCAGGGTACACCCCTGGACTGGTCGCCAGTCTGTCGCAGGGGCCACAATCACACACCCATGCACACTCACATTCACACCTAGGGACAATTTAGAGTAACCAATTAACCTATGAAGCATGTTTTTGGACGGTGGGAGGAAGCCGGAGTACCCGGAGAAAACCCACGCATGCACGGGGAGAACATGCAAACTCCACACAGAAAGGTCCCCCAGCCAGGACTTGAACCAGGAACCTTCTTGCTGTGAGGCAGGAGCGCTAACCACTGCGCCACCGTGCAGCCCGGAATGAGTAAAGTAATTTAAATATAATTTCATTCAGTAATCAAAGTAATCAGTTACTCTTTGAAAGTGATTTACCCAACACTGCTTATCTCTATCCATTAACCTTTTTTTAAGTCTTCCCCACCTCAGGATGAACTCATTTGCTGCTGCACAGGTGCAGTCATACTCACCATGACCCGCTTAACTTTTGATATCCAAAGGCTGCTTTATAAAAACATCAGCCTCTTGTGACCCTCTAACTCGTTGCCATTGGGACTTCATTTCCTTGTTGTCTCATTTACAATTTGCCTGTGCAGGTTACCTAGCAGCTGCTCTCTAATTGTGAGTTAATTTATGATCTTGTGACATCTACGGTAACCTCACTGTTTCTCTTGAGTCCCTCTCATTTACAGACCGGTACTCTGTCTTGCTGCTGCTAACCTTCATTCCTCTCCTTTTCAGAGAAACCTCCACCTCTCTAGAAGTTCCTCCACCTGCTCCCTGGGCTCATAACAGATGACATCTTTAGTTCGGCCTCCTGATCTAACATCCACCTGATTTAACCTGCTTGCACCCATTTTATTTACCTTTTATGCTACGTTAACACCAGCCTTGGTCACGCGCTTTCAAGCGACCACTTCCAATGAAAAATTGATCTAAATGTACATAAATGTATAAATGTTTTGGGCTTCCGCATTCAAAACTCTCAAGTTGCTACATGAGTTTTAACAGCCGTTTTTGGGCTCTACATACAAAACAGGTGATCATTAAACACACATTGAAAGGTAAATCAGCTGCATTTTGACAAATCATGGACTCAGATTGGTAGCCACGTATTTTTAATTCACATGAGTGCCAACTGTTTGAAAAGTGACAGTAAAGGAGAAATGAATAATTAGAATTTGTGCCAAGCTGGAATTATTTGACACTAAATCTTTCATATATTGGAATAGAGCTGTGCAAGAAAAGGCCTGGAGTAAGATTCACAAGATTTGGACCACTTAAACATTTTGCACCGAGCCTCTTCCAACTGTAGGTACATGTGCTAGTATCGGATAGCGACATTCCAGTGTGAATACTGCATGCTAATAGCACGTTCAAGAATGCACTAAACTCACATTCTTGAACGTGTAACACATGCTTGGTGTAAACGCAGCACAACCCCACCCCGTGTTCGTCTGGGCTGTTGAGTCCTGCAGTCTTCCACCTTCTTCACCTTCCCTCCTAACCTCACCATTGCATTTAAACACAGATACTTTGTCTTGTTGCGGATGACCTTCATTCCTCAACCTTTCAAGAGTAAAACTTCACATCTGTAGATGTTTCCCCACCTGCTTTCCCCTTCTTTCAATGCAGATCACAATGTCGTCTGCAAACATCATGGTCCACAGAGATTCCCGTCTAACCTCTTCTGTCAGTCTGTTCATCATCACAGCAAACAATAAGAGGCTCAAAGCTGATCCTTGATGGAGTCCCGCCTTCCCCTCGAACTCGTCTGTCATGACTTCATCACATCTCACCACTGTTAAGACAGCTTTTATTATGGCTAATATAATTAGCTAATTACAAAACAGGCTTGGGTAATAACAAGCCTGACCTTAGAATCAGCCAATCAGAGAGAATACTTACTCTCCACCTCCTAATAGTCAAGAGCATCCACTTAAAAATGCTAAAAGCTGTTGGAAGCAGAGAAGGGAGGGGCTTACATGAAGAATTGTTTGTGCTTATTCTTTGATAAATCTGCTTTTATACAATAAAGTACAGTTCTTCACACACAGGAGCATGATTTATGAGGAAGCGGACAGTTCTGCTCTGATCCAAAAGCCTTGTTACACTCACACAATTATTGACAAGACAACAATGACAGACTATGGGGAGCTATTTTTACAACCGTCCTTCAAGTGACTCATGAGGTTCTTGCAGACCAGGTGATCCATTGGTGGGAGAGTTCCAATCTTGACCCCACTAAAGTTTTGTGCTATGGTTCAAATAAAGTTCAAGTACTGATTGTAACAGTGTTGGGGGTTCTGTGACAATTTGATGAAAGGGGAATTTAATGCAGCATTAAGATTTGAACTCTTCCACATCAGTAGTTTACACTTATCTCTGATCTCCATCTCCAAAATTACTGTCGGCTGTTATGCTCAAGAATCAGTAGAAAAAAAAATTACTTCTATTGTTGCCGACAGCCACCAACTAGTGCGAAGAACTTGCAAAAAAGATAACATTATTTGATTCTACAAAGACAAATGGGGGTGTGCTTAGCCTAATTTTTGTCAGATTAATCCACATAGCCTGTGTGTGAGGCAAAACAACAATGTAGGTAATTACTGACAGTTAGAAAAGAGGAAGAGATAGATAATAATATAAACATCAATGTTTGATATCTGACGGCTAACAGTCTGTGTTTCTCACACATTCTAAAAACTTTCGAATGAAAATTTAGTTTCACATTGCACTTATGTGAGCTGAATTATTTAATTCATTAATAAAATTGTTTTCGTTGCACCTCTTAACTTTGGAAAGCTCTCTTGGTTAAATTACTTCAATATCAAAAAGTTTCAGCAGTTGCTCAATTTGAGGCAATTTTATGAAAAAAAAGATCACTGACCACAAAAAAAAAAAAAGTTATTTTTTTAAAAGCACTTACAATCTTATATTTCTCTTTTAATTTCAGTTATTGTAATTGTAAAAACAATATTAAAAAAGTACATCTAAGAATAAATCTGTCCTCAATTCAATTATTTTGTTAAAATGAAAACATATGTCATAGCTTCTATTCTTCAGAAAACATGCCCTGCGGCCAAGAATAGATTTTCCTTGTATGGAAGTCTGGAAGTTTGACAGAATCATTAATCAAAGTTTTAATATAATTTTCCGAAGAATCCACAGGACAGATTTTTTATTTTCATAAGCGAAAGCTTACTTAATATGTTTCCATCCTCCATACATTTTTCAAGCCATCAATGTATTTACTGCAGTGGATCCTATGTAAAGCCAGGAAGGCTTTTCAGTCATTGCATGTAGTTCCTTCAGCAAGTACAAAAGACTGACATCTGTACACAGTTGGCATCCATTTACCTGTACTCTTAGAAACAAGGAAATGTTTAGGTGAATGTCCTGTCAGCGCATATTGTGTCCATGAATTTACTTGATCATTTTAAAAACTCCAGAGGGAAGAAAATCCTTAAAACCATGGTTGCCAAAAGGCTGTGAGCCATTTACTTTGTTCCTACAATATCTGATTAGTATAACAATAGTTCTCTGAATCAAAGCAGTAACACGTGTAGTGTAGTGTGCGGCGTCAGTATTGATCGTTCTGGCACACGAGTGCAGAATAGAGCAGGAAATGCTTTGTGCTTAATGCTGCTCTGTATTGATACACCAAACCGACAAGACTTGCACTTCCTGTTTGAGATGAGTCTGAAAACAAAAATATCTGAAGCCAGATTAGTTCACCAGGTAACCACTAGGTGGCATGCTACACAAGCAGTCTCAGTTTGCTCCATTGGGAAACAATCCATTTATACAACAAAAAAAGAGGTAAATTAGCCTGGTTCGAAGACCATTTCAGCTTTGTGCAGGAGTTTGAAATCTCCAAAGACAGTGTGGCATTTCAATTGGCAAGTGACTATCGTTACAGTGTTAGCTTTCCAATTGAGATTTGGCAATGTCACGGCCAATAAATGAATTGCCTCCAAAGCTCCAAAAACTGGCTTGAAAGTTGATTATTGACCTAACCCGACCTCTGTCTTTTAGTGGGTTTTGCTTTAAAGTTAAGATGCAAAGTTTTGAGCACCTTAAGGTGCCAGCTGGACCTTTGTTATTTGTTTAATAGGACAAACATAGCACAAAATAGCACAAAAATAACTGCAATCAAGTCTCAGACTTTTACGTAATTCACTAAGTCATTAAGTCATTTAGGCTCCAGTTTCACACTTTTAGAAAACCGATTTTAAACTGATTCAGATATTACTCTCACTTTTCTTATTGAAAAAGATTATTGAAAAAGATTGGTAAAAGATTCTTCACTTTTTTTCCCCAACACTCTAAACTACATGAATGCATCAAACATGAATTTTATCATTAACATGTTTATTTCAGTAAAAGAAGAATCAAAGAGTTCAATGAACAGAAAATTCTAACTGCTTTTTATTTTATTTTTTTTAGGTATTTTGAATTAACCTGTTTTTCTTCAACCAGGATACTTGTCATTGTTGCTGTTCTGATAAAAAAAAAAGTATTTTCTAGTCATTGAAGAGTGGCTGCGTCACAAAAGAAAGCTATTTTCAAGCCACTTTTTCTCTACTGAACTTGCTTTGTTACAATTTGGATAAAGAAGTGATCAGAAATACAGTTTTAATCTTAAATTATTGTAACCTTTAATATGAAACAAACAAAATCCAATTTTAATTGGAGCTTTAGGCAAAATTTAATTTATGACTCTTCATCTATATAGATCAGAAAACATTGTCTCTTGATACATAAAAGTCATTTTTCTTGAAAAAAAAATTGTCCTTACTTATGGTCGGTCATCAGCTTCTCCATTCAGCAATTTTGAAGCTGGTGTCAAATCAATGTGTAGGCACAAACTGGAACACAGATTCACCCTACTGGCCCTCACTCAGTGCACATTTTACCTCTGTAACTACTTCATGAGACCCAGAGGTATAATAGACCAGGAAAAAAAAAAGCTTTGCTGCTTTGCAACTGTCAATTCACCTGATGCAGATTGGCAGAAAAAAAAGACAGAATCAACATGTTTGTAAATGTAGAGGTCAAACCACAGATTGCTTCCCAAAGTGATTATTGTAAAATTACAACTACTACATATTTTCATAAATACTATATGAAATCACATAATCACAAAAGTGCAATATGATGTTTTAGAAGAGTTAAAAAAAAAGACTCACGTAAACTTCTATTATATGTTTTCAAATAATTGTAGCTGTTTTCCATATATATTAGCTTGCCTTATTACCATGTAAATTATGCTTACATCCTGAAACCTAATACCGACCACATAAGAAATAATGAGCGATCTGCTGGGAAGGCAGTTTGGAGACTAAAAAGTGAGTTTAATAGAAAACCCAGGCACTTTAAACAAAGCTTATTAAGACTATTTCAAGGGAAGTTGATTTAAGGTTCTAAATAAATGTTTGACATTATTTGGGATGAAAAAAATTGTGCAGATCTCCAACAGTGGCATTATTTTTAGAGGCGATTTTTTTTTTTCACAAGTCCCTATGAGTTTCACGTTTTAAAGAAAAAAAACAGGAAATATTGTTAAAACCATTTAGCTTTGTAAAAATTCCATCCAAAAAATGGCGTTTTTGGCTTCTATTTAAAACTGTATGAGACCAAACGATTTTGTAGACCATGAAAAGTGTTTACCTTGCATACTGACAGCTTCTTCCCTTTTCAAGATCAGCTAAAAAAAGGATGGAAAAACCCACATACCTAGTCATAATGCCAGAAACCGGGTTAGCATCACAATTAAATGGGTGTGTCAATGATCCCAAGAGCAAAAGTGTTGAGAGTTAAAAAGTGTGTGCTTATGCAGCAGCAGATAAACATCTAAGAAAGTGTTCATGACAAACAGTTAAATGAAGACAGAATAGGCTTCTCTTAAGGATGTAGGAAGTGACATGATCCAGCTGTGAGTTAGTCAGAGACAGATTAATACTAACTTTAATAAAATCTAATTAAAAATCATTATATAGATCATCAAAAATCATGAGTGCAGATGAGGATGAGGATACATTGAAAAAGTTACACAAATTAAAATAGTGTTTCTTTTGTTTTCAGGCTAGAAATATGCAAATGTGTGGTCTGAAAACGTGGAGACTGCATATCTTCCCCCATGAGCATTGGTTATTGTATGCCGCATTTATGCACCTGGTTCCAGGTATCAGTGTCACCTGTTCACCAGACAAATGGGAAAAAAATGATCATGTCTTTATAGGCGGTGGTGTCAGATCACTATTCTACCTCGGTTGCGATGCTGCAACTAACCTATAGCTGCTTATTTGTATCGTACAATATCATCACCCTTCTGTGCAGACACTCCAGCTCTTTGAATAATTCAAAATATTGCCAATACTTTTATTATTTGGGTACTTCTTTAATGGCTTTTCACTTTACTTTTCATTATTAAAAAAAAAAAATGTTGCTATTTCTTCAACTTTCTTTAGAATTTGTATTGTTTCACAGAAGAATTTGGAAAAAAAAATGAGTAAATAGAAGAATAAATGGAGGAATAACTCATTTGTTTTCGTCCTACATAATTGATTTTGCACATTTGTAGCATTTTGTCATCCAGTTTTTATTTAAAAGAATGACAATTTTTCAAAAAGTATGACTTGCCCCTTTCCAGTTTTAAATATGCTTTAATATGTATTCTGGAAAAAAATTGATTAAAGGTTTGATATGAATCAGTTAAATACAAAACGGTAACAGCAGAACAATTTAAACATAATTGTTTATAATTGACTTCTAGCCAGCTTTGAGGGAGAAGCCGGATTACTTCATAGCAGTCATCATCTTGACTTTAAATTAAGTGTGATTCAGTTTAGCAGAGAAAGCTGAAACATTTTATTTCTGCTGATTGATAGCTGGTACTTGGGTGGGACAAATTGCCGTTCTCTCTATGGAAATGAAACATGCAAGCTCAGCAGATACTAATCGCTCTGTGTTTAAGAGTTCATCAAAGAATTATGCTTTTGGCTTTACTTAAGGTATAAGTCACATATAGGAGAGAAAAAAAAAAAGAAAAAAAAAACCTTTATTAAAATTGTCATCAGGACTTGCAAAATAACATCATTAGTGCTTCCCACTAAATCACTTTCTAGTTTAGCATTAGTTTTAGCACCATTTCTGGAAAAAAGTTTTTATAGGCAGTGTTGTTTTTTAATCTTTTAGTTCTGGGTGAGTTGCCAAACAAAGAGCAACTCAAACTCTTGACAAGAAGAGAGATAGTTGAGGTTTCATCCACAAAGACCAGTTCCAACCTGGAACAAATATATAGGAGCTCCCTCTTGTAGATCCACCACCTTGCAGAAGGGGTTGTAAAGAGTAAAGAGTGAGTGCTATGTGGATAGAGCAGCACTGTGAAAGCCTTTGTGGACTTATTTGAGCTTTTGGGACATATCTAGAGAAAATACTGAATTGCTTAAATATATATATGTGTGTGTGTATATATATTAGGGCTGTCAGTGTTACCCTTTCCTACTTAAGTGATGAGTCATTGTGAGCGCTTAGTGCACTGTTGTACAGTAATACGTGTCAGGTTGGACATTACAAACTTTTTCTTTAAAAAGTTGATGTTGCTCACAAGATGAAGCCAACACGTGTCCTACAGTGAGGGTCCTTGTGCGTTTTGGTATTGTTTTCTTTTCTGTCTTGTTTTTTCGGGCTCTGTCTGTATATGAGTGGAGTGAACTGAGTGACCCCTTCCCCCTCGAGTTCCAAAGAGGAAGTTTTTTGAGTTGCAAACTGACCAATCAGATGCCTTAATAAAAGTAGGTGGTCTCACGTCTAACGTTCAAAGCATTTGACAGATTCTCCTGAGCCTGCTTTCAGTGGAAGGGGTGTGACCTTCTAACATGCTCACTCCTTATTGGAGAGAGTGGTTGCCATAGAAATTTAGACTTATGACCTTTTGAGGACGTCTGGCTCCAACTTAGTGATGGACATTTTGCGGACAAGTGGCGACTGAATTTACTTCATTTGGTTGGTACCGGAAGTAAGTCATTTTCTATGAGTGATGTCACACTTGCTCAGTCCAGTTCTCTATGTACAGTCAATGTTTGCAGGCTTGCTGTGGCTCCTGTTGGTTGGTCCTGGCCTACTTCCCGGTCTCTTCATGGAGAAGTGTACGGCTATGGGCTCTTGTGTGATGTTTCTCTTGTTTTTTGAAGTTGTCTTCACAGTGCTATTGATGTTCTCTGTGTTTCATATGATTAAAATGACTTTCCTTCAACCGGGTTCTGCATTGACAACCCAAACAGCTTACACCACTTTCAACTGCTGAATTTCTAATGCATTTCAGAAAACCAAATATTCACATAAATTACCTCAAAATTTACTGTTATCCAAATAATGAATCTTTTGCTTGTATTCCTATCTTTTCTATCCCACATTCACAACTTAGGCCTTAGTCACAACTGCCCTAACGGGTGGACATGGGCTATCTGCAGGCAAAAAAATGGGCAGATTTGCATGCAGGTGGCCCGCACAAAATATCAAAGTCATAGATCCCTCTGTGATCTGTAGGATAAATTTTCATGTACATTTTTTCTATGGCCATGCTGTGGGCAACAGGTCACAGTGAAAACTTGAAGAACACGCAATGGTAAGTATGGATGAAGTAGGTGAGACACAGGCACTGCATATGGAGCTAGTTATTTCTGTTTAAGTGATAAGTGCACGCTCCTTGCACACACCCAGATTGTTAGAATTTATTAAATTGGACAATTAGAGCATCGTTTGTGTGGGCATCTCATGGGTATCCTACGAGCACTTACGCATTACTTTCACACCCCGTGCATGCAGCATTTCTCACGGTCAGTAAGGAGCCCATATGCGCACCCTATGAACGACTGGAGTGTGGTGTAAGGGCACCATACAACAGCATCACCCATACGTCATAAATGCATGTCACGTAAATTATCCTTACAAATCTTTCACAATACACTTACCACACCCACAACAATGGGGTATTCCATTTTCATGATGTTCCTTAAGGTGTCCACATGGGCCACAAGGGAACTGCAAGAAACACATGAGCTCCCATTAGAATGCTGCCACTCCCATCTATGACCCTCTACAGGCCTGGACAACCCAAAAAGCTGCAGAACCCATACTGCGCTGGTGCATATGACTAAAGCTTTAAATAGCTTTTCTTCCCTCTGACTGAAGTACTCAGGACTAGGTTAAAGAATGCAGAATCCATATTCCACAAGGACAGATTTTAGCATTTCTAATAGGAACATTAATCAACTATCAAAAAGTTAATAGGGGCTGGTAAATTAACTGTTGCACTGTGTTAAGTGGTTTTAATAGAGAACTCCTGACTATGACTTTGTCCTTTACAACTCAAAACACATGCAGGGGCCAAATTGATGAGTAATTAGGGTGGTATAAGATCGGTTTCTCACGTCTCTGCAATAATTTTAAGGCTACATGGAAAGTCATTACATTTATTGAATCATTTATTATTTTTTTTGTCTTGTTTCACCTAATTTTTGTCATCCCTTATGAGACACACTATCATGGGATAGCTGTGGTGAAGAGGCTGAGTGCTCTACATCTAATCAGAAGAGTGCAGGTTCAGTTCCCGTCGTGTTGGCGTACTTGGGCACTGAACCTATCATTCCTCCTGGAATTTATAGGTTGACGTCAGTGTTCCTCAGTGTGTGAATGGGTGACTGTAAAAGCCTTTGGACCTTCTAAGGTCCTTCTAATACAAGTCTTTGCCAGTTACCATCATAAATTGTCTGAACAACAAACCTCATTTTAAATTAACTAGTTGCCATTCTCTGTTTGCCAGTTGCTGTTGTGGCTTGCTGTAAACAGTTTCTGCAATAACTAGAGACTTAACAAGATTTTTTTTTTTACTTCAAAATATCTAAAAACAAAACCTGGCAAAATCTGGAAACTTTATTAAAAGTTTATCTGACATGTTCCTATTAAAACCAAGGAGGGAACTAAAGCTAAAGAACCAAATCCAGCACCCTGAGATAAGGCCCAAACTGAGAGTGTGCTCAGTGAATGTCTCAGGCAATGGACAGCAGAGGATGCGGTGCTGGAGAAAAGATCCTCATGGGAGTACAAGCCCCTGCATGGGATGTACCACAGAAGCATAACTAAAGTGGCTGATATAATGTAGCACCACAACCAAGGGGCTGGAATAGTATACAGGAACACGTCTGCAAAATATGGACTGGAAACACCTCAGAAAGTGGTAGAGAATGAGAGAGCAAGGGTCCTGTGGGACTTCCAGATACAGACGGACAGGATCATAATGGCGAACCAACCAGACATTGTAGTGGTGGATAAAGAACAGAGGAAAGCTGTTGTGGTGGATGTGGCAGTACCAAGTGATGGTAACATCAAGAAGAAGGAACATGAGAAACTGGAGAAATACCAGGAACTCAGAGAGGAACTGGAGAAAGCTTGGAAGGTGAAGGTGACAGTGGTGTTCGTGGTAATTGGAGCACTCCGGGCTGTAACCCCCAAACTGGAGGAGTGGCTACAGTAGATCTCTGGAAAGACCTCAGACATCTCAGTCCAGAAAAGTACAGTGCTAGGAACAACTAAGATATTGCGCAGGACCCTCAAACTCTCGGGCCTCTGGTAGAGGACCCGAGCTTGGGGTGAGAACCACCTGTGGAGGGTGAGAGGACTGTTGTTGTTTTTTTATCATCTTAAGGTTTATAAAGAAAAGGTAGGGTGAAATTACGATTTGGAGCTGTAATGAGCTAGTTAAATGTATCTGTGTAGCATGTAAGAGGCATTTCCTGTTGAATTTCATCTGTGAGGGCAGCAATTTGGATGGATACAAGCATCATTAGTAAACTGTGCTATTCAGAAAGGAGCTTCTTCTTGTTGGGTGTTCCAATCAAACCACACTTGTCCAGTCTTTTTCTAAAGTAACTCTCTTTTTTATCCTGACTCAAGAGGCATTAAGTATTAAAATACGGTTACTTTGCAGTGAATTGTGGGAGATTGTCAGATGTAGGAATGCTTCAGAAAACTAAAATAAACTTTAACGAAGCTTCTGTGCTCTATCCTGTTGCGCTACATTTCAACCAAAACATTTTGAAGCCTGTCCTCAGCTGCATTTGATTAATTTGTATTCTAAAGTTTACATCCGCACTGCTTATCAAGGCTTGTTTTAATTTTTGTTCTTTTTAACTTTTTTTAAATCTCATTTTAGTGATCACACCTTTGATATTTATTTTGATTGTTTTTTTATGTTTTGTGTAAAGCACTTTGAATCGTCTTTATACATGACATGTGCTATACAAATAACCTTGTCTTGCCTTTTGAATTGGAAGAGAAAAAATGTTTTCAGAGTAAAATATGAATGCCGCCACATCGTGATATGTTAAACCTAATATAAAAAAATCTCTCAGTTCTGGAAAAACACTATCTCAATCTGAGGATTACAGATTTAGTTTTTATATTTTCAATTATTCAAAACACTTTTGTTTACTTTTATAGCTGTGCTGGTACTTGTCAACACCTCCTGGATGTGCACACCTCTTAATTACAAGAGTTAATTCTGCACCATTCAGGAGGGATGATGGAAAGCGATATGCATCCTTTAAGGCAATTATTCCTTTGTAGCACATGTAATTAGGTAGGGAAATATGATGTTCAAATTAATTATGATTAATGGGGCTAATTTGAATGGATAGATTAAAGGCAGTGTCTTAATGCTCTCGTATTTTACCTTTTTTCATTATAGCTGCCTCAGTCTAATCATCCTTAGTGCTACTCAGCACCAAGCCGTGAAGATCTTAATGTTAGAAGGTGGATCACACTTTTTTACACAGCATCGTTCAACTCTCACACCTTTGAGTGTTTTATATAGTCATGCAGGTCCAGGTCTGGATACTTCTATGTTCAAAAGACGATGAGGAGGAGAAAAGCAAATTTTTTAGCAACGAATGCCTTAGATGGGTCACTTCTCATGCGTTTGTAGTCACTAGGGATGTCCCAATCAGGTTGTTTTTTTTTTTTTTTTGGCCCCGATCTGATGCTGAGTATGTGCCAATAACGAGTCCCAATCCAATACTTTTGGAACACATTAAAAAAATAAACAGATTTAATAAACAGATACAGGTTTTCCCCTATATTTATCTTATTAACCTTCTTTTATAGATTAGCACTTCTGCAAAGTTGATTGAACAATCACGTGAAATAGTGCAAGTATCAGCTAGAAAAAATAATTATTGATTAACTATAGTTCTGCTCAAAGAGCAACTGGCCAGAATGGCTGAAGACTGCAGAATCACCGAAAAAAATTCAGTGTCGTGTGAGGCATGCAAGGCAGAGACACTTGACTGGATAGAATCTAGACCAATCAGCATGAACCCACTTTTCTGTGATTGGCTGTTTGGTGGGATATATATTACGCTTAACTAAGAGTTTTGAACGCAACATCAAAGATGGGAAAAAAGCGAAATGAGACACAACGCATCTGAAAATATTTGTGCTGCAAATGCAAAAATATATTTTGAAAGCAAATATTAAATATTTTAATTAGCAAATTATGATGTTTCATTTTTAAAACTTTATATTTTGTTTTGCAATTTAGAACATTTTGATCTCAAAACTGTGAATTTTGCTTGAAAAAATAGGTAATGACCTATGTATGAGCTCCCATTAGAATGTACAGTATCTGTTTTTTTTTATTTTTTGATCGTGTGATTCATATCTACATTAAAAATTCCAAAAATTGTAAAATAACTTTCTTCCCAAAATCTTTGACATAGCATGAATATGATGATGAGTGTTCATGACTTGTTCATTTAATTGTAAACATTTATTCATTTTGTGTCTTTTGAGAGATTTTGGATTGAGTTTTTCAATCACTTTTTTCCAGAACTTGGACATCCCTTGGCAATCGTGTTACTGCTCTCGCTCCATCTGCAGCACAGATAAAGCCATTTTTATTAAAAAGAAACAACACACATATATATAAAAAAATATATAGATTATATATTTTTTTCTTTTGTAAAATTGTTCCTTTTGTTGTTTTATGATTGTGCAGTTTTTAGCCAAAACCAAAAAGCCATTTTTGTTTTTTAAGACAGTTTCAGCAACACAGCAGGAGCTAGTTAGAAATTCTCTCCTTAGAAGCAGGCGGGACTGTTGGCACGGAAGTTAGCTTCACTCATTTCCCATCAGCCCTTTGTTTACAGTCTCTTCGCTAGCTTATAGCACCTCAGCAAAGAAACGGCGAGCAATATCAGAGCTATCCAGCTGTAGAGTTTTGAGCCAGATGGCAACACAGATGAGGAAAATAAAGAAGTGGTCAGCCATGTTTCTGCAAAACAACAGGGTAGTACACTGGCATTCTGTTGCAAAACTTTGAAAAAAGTCATGTCGATTTAAAAAAAGATAATTTCCTACAAGTCTTGTATTTACTGTCCTATTAAATTCCGATTACGGACATGTTGCAACTCTGAAGGATGATTAACCATGTTGTAAGTGTTTTTGTCAGGCTGTATGTGTTTATGTTGAAACTTGTCTCATATCTTTCTTGTTAACTTGCAAATACCCTGTCCTATAGATGACAGGCAGACGCATGGGAGTGTGAATTAGAATTCCCCTCTAATCGCTCTAATTCACCCCCTGTCACTCTGAAGGCTCACTCACACCAACGTTTTTGCTACGTAAGCGCTTTGCAGCTGAATGCTGATGTGAAGATTTTGCGTGTGTGTTCACACTCTGAATACTCCAGCCCATTGTACAAATAAACTTTCGGAGCTCTGGTTCCGGACACTGCAGAAAGACAGGTGACCGTTTCAGCAAACTGAGCTCAGATGAACTGAAAAGTGGATAAAGAGAGGAGCAATTTTACAAGAGAAACTTGAAGTGGAAGAGTGATCCACTTTTTCAACTAAACTGTTTTTTTCTGTTTCACATAATGAAACTGAAGCAAGATGAAAGGAAAATTTTCTTTAGTTTTGCTTTTTTTGTTTCTACATTTCTGCAGTCCTGTTTGTGTTAGAGACCAGACACAGTGGGTACAGATCGCTGCACTCAATGGGCACATTGTGCTGTCCTCCATGATTGGGTCTGTCTAAAAGTAGAGAAGAGTGGAGCAAATTGATCCAATGGATACATTGGAATTCTCTCAAATCTACAATATTTTCTCTGTGAGCTTTTTTTTTTTTTGGTCACTGACATTGCAAAAAGAACTCAAAGATTTCTAGTAAAATTAGTTTACAGTTCTTAAATTAAGACAAAGACTAAACTGATCAAATAACATATATATGAAAAAAACTTTCTATAGTGAGAAGATACTAAATGTAGTGAATCAAAGACAAGAAAAGAATGTGTAAAGGGCTATTGGAACACAGTTTTTAACACATAGTCTTTTCATGCACTTTATTGTTTGGTGTGGCGACAAATCTCCGACACTGTGATTGTTGAAGTGCTTTGGGCCCTCTAAGGTAGTAAAGCACTGAATATGCATACACTATTGACCATTTACCACAATCATATTTCTACCAGCCTCCAGGTTCCTGTCATAAAAGCAATAATGTGCGGACCCCAGCATTCTCTTAAAACTGCGTGTATGATTTCAGCCAAATTTAGTCACAAGTTGTTGCAAACCCTTGTGTGACCCTTTGTCAATCATTTCTAAAATGTTGACTACATAAAATACACAGATTTGTTTTCCTGATTAAAACCACAGTAATTTGCACTTCTGAGTAGAATAACTCCTTTTGTTATTTCCCTGTTCACATCATGTAGATTTAGAAGTTTACAGAGAGCATTTAACAGTGAATAAGGAAAATTGAATGTGAACCCAGATTTATGTTGACAAAAGTTGTTTGCTTTTTTTCTTTTTGTTTATTTTATTTCTAGTCTTAAAATACAAAATTCACAGTCATTTGGGTAAAAATGTATTTCTTTATAAATTGATGTATTTCTGTTCTATATGAAGAAGTGGAAAATCTCCTTTTACAAGAAAGTCTCTTTAAATAGCTCATTTCCATTTAATGTTATCACCATGCAGGACAACTGGTTGGCCCTCAGACATTTTCACCTCTGACATCACCTGGCCCTCTTTGCAAAAAGTTTGGACACCCCTGGTGTAGTCCCTAAAATCCAGCTTCTGATTTACAAAAGTTGGATTGAGAAACCTGCTTTGAGTCATTCTTCTCTTGTCATTTCACCAATTAAAAACAAAATGATGTGTAAACTCAAAATCAAAAGAATTCTACTGTAAAGTTTTTACATTATTTTTGAGCACAGCTGAATGTGTTTGGACCACACACTGGATTAGAGTCATAATGAAATAGAAAATGGTCTCCTCAAAAATTTTAGAGATGCATTATAGAGCAAAAAAAAAGTCTTTATATAATAAAGCATTAACATTTACATTCATGAGGGGGCCTAACAAAACCATTAAAAGTAGACCCATGCCATTATCCATCTTCCTGACGTCAAATTTGGCACATTGCAGGCGGGCAGATAACGTTCTCCCAGCAATTGCCAAACACAGACTCAGCCATCTGACTGCCAAACACAGAAAGATGGTCTGTCATTCCACCGATCACTAAAGCTCTGCGTCTTAATGCAGCGGCAGCAGATTTTACACCAAAGCATCCAATGGGTGGAAATGTACTGCATGGTGGGGGGGGTTACATAAAGCTGGCCAGTTTCAAAGCAAGCGCAATGTATGTCAAAATGTTAACATATCTATGCACTTTGCAAGTTTCTAGTAGACTCATTTTAACATTTTTTCTTTACAATACCCTTCAAAACTAATAAAAAAGGAGCAAAATTTAGAGTGATTCTTTTTTGTTATAATGTAAACATTTCAGCTTTTGCGGTGCAACAGCAAAAGTCTGGCTCAGTTTTCATCCAAGTTATTTACATGAAGATGTTTTATATAACCAGCAGTATGAGAGATGATTAGGAATTATGGGTTGATGCATAATTATGCATAATTCATAAACTAATATGATATTCACTTTGATATGCCGAGTCATTCTGCAACCCAATTGGAAGAATATGCTCTCACACACAGTTTACAGCTTCTTGGAAAAGACGGAAACAAGTCTCTTTCACAGCCTTCCCTTTCACTCAACAAAAGATTCACTGCATCAAGGTAATAGGTAAGAAATTGGATTTCAAGTTGAGTAAAAAAAAAGTCAATCTCACCAAAAAAAAAATTTCAATGCGATTCTGATGTTCCGTGTCCTTTTCAAACAGTTCCGAATCAATTTGGGTTCTTAACTAAAGGACAGCAAAAGAAAGAACAGAAAAAAGGCATTCTCCCTGCATGTGCACAACAGAGAAGAAAAGGTGCTTCGAAGAAAAGCTTCTTTTGAAAACCTGAGTCGCTGTTAAAAAAGTCAATGATGAGCCAAGCCTAGATGCTATGGATAAATAATTTATGTTTACACCCAGAAGCTTTTTCTATTAACAGAAAAACCAGAGTAGACGTAGAGGCTTACAAAAGCAAGCATTTATGTCACTCGGCTTAGTAGTAGTCATACTATAAACTTCTTTTTTAAAGTACTAGTAGTCAAGGTAAAACAATAATAAATAGCCTAATATTTTTTGAACACACACATATACATATTTATAAATATATTAATATAAAAATGTATAAATGAGCATTTTATGTTTTATATGATTGATTTAAGAAACCACTTTTTAAATCACCATCTCTGTTTAATTTGGAAGGGTTGTAGGCAGCACAACCTTGTAGTAAAATAACTTTTTTTTTTTTATGGCTGAACTTTTAATTCCTAAGTTGAGCTCAGTTTTTGCATTTTCACTTTATGTTGAATCTGACCTCTGACTTCTAATATAGTTTGCTCTGTACTGTATAAGGGGGAGCGTGACTTGGTGTAGATAAGTGGGCCTCTGATTTAAGTTTAGCTGACATCAAATTACAGTTTTTAGCCTCTCCAGTCGATTTCAAATGTCAAAAATCTACTGGTTTTAGGAAGGGGTTGGGAGAGTGCACATTTAAATGTCAAGTAATGCTTTTTAAACTAATTGCCCTCAATGTGTTTGGAGAAGCCACAGTGGAAGGGCTGATTAGAACAGACATGACTCTGACCAGTACATGAACAGATTGTTATTATTGCTCTTATGGAAAATGAATTCTTCAATGTTAAAACAGAAAATCCTTCAGGGTTGTCTGGCCGCTCTGCATTGTTACTTAAATGTAACCTAGATTTGTTTTTCAATCTTAGTGAGTAAAGCTCTTGTTCAAGCAAATGCAACATAATGCAATTCAAAGTCTATATTGTGCATTTTCTGTACTGTACACATTTAGTAAGTTAAATCCTTTTACTGTTTGTTTTGTCCAACACTTTAAAACAACATTTTACTACAAATCAATTGTACATATTTTCAAAATGGCAATCAGAGTTTCAGACAAATTAAAGTATGTCTTCCTGAGTATTTTAATGTGAAATTTAAATGTGGGGATAATAGCCTCCAAAAATGTCTTGGTCTTTTCTAGTCTCACTTCAATCATCTTTTGAGCTACCTTAAAAGTGTTCCCAGTGGTCTTTCAATTATGACGGAATTATGATTTTACCCACAATTAAAAAAAAAAAAAAAAAAAAAACTTGTTTTCTAGGTCATACAGTAGTTCCTGCAGAGTGGCAGTAGTTTTTTGGAAATTCATCTTCGAGTAATGGTGGGACTGCTGGTGTGGAGCAACCCCGCTCACTTCAATATTGGGGCTATGCAGCATACAAGAAAGTGCAACAGGGAGTGTATTTTCTATGTCAGAAATACAACTGTTTTTCAAGCTGCATTTTTATAATGAATTCAGTTTTAATTTTACATGATTTTATATATGTCCTCCATTATGAGAATAATGCCACAAGAACATCCTAAAACCACCAAAAACACAATTTTCATCAGAGTGCATCTTTAAAATCCATGAGTGTTACTGACAGGAATCATCACATCTTCAATTGAAAGAATACTGTTTTCCACATTAAGTAAAGTATTTAATGTTTAATCGGATCATTTCTCATCTTGTAAGTAGTAAAAAAAGCTTGAGAGCATTTAAATGCACTGTACAAATACTTCCAGAAGTTTAAGACTGGTGCCACTTGTGACTGATACCAAATATGAAGAAACTGACGAAAAAGCAGAGAAGAAATAGGCAGATATTTGTGTGCCACAGATTTAAGAGGATCTTAACATGTCAAGTGCAATCATGAATATTGAGTTGTTCAACAAGTTATAATAAGCACTCAGATAGCAGGGCTCCAATAGCTACTTGTAAACCTTAAATGTTTGTGTTTGAATAACTTTTTCTAATGATTTCATTTTTCTTTTCACCAAAATCAAATATATGCCAAATTTATATAACGTTGTATCACATTATTATTTCCAATTGGACTGATTTTTGGTTTGCTCTCAGTTTTCTTAGTCTGAATAAGCTCCATCCTCAGAGCGGAACAACTGGACCAAAACAGCCACTGTAGCCAGGCATTGCATGATATTAATAGAGAGCTGCAGAAAGATGTGGAGCAGAAATGCAACAGCAACTCAAAAAACATGGTCAGATGAATGCAGGCTCATTGTAACAACTCTTGATGTGAAACACATTGCTTCCTAAACTGTTTTTGCAACGATCTATTAGTCATAAAAACTTCCTGACAAGGATTGCAAAGCACAGGGCCGAACCCAAGTCCCCCCCTTATCCCTATGCCCCCTCCCCAAAATTTAGCCCTCCAAATGGAGGGTTATGAAAAAACAGTGACTTCAAATATGGACGTTACTAACTCTTGATGTCATCAATAGTCGCCGGTCATCTATGTGCGCTCAGAAAACACATAACATTGGTTTGTACTTTTAAAAAGTCATGCCTAAAAAGAATTCTTTCTCTGGTTGCTTTGTCCCTCGTAATTCCGGGCCAATGAGTGAAGAGATTTTTCGTCACATGGTTTTGCTTACAAGCTTTGGTCTGGAACAGGAAAGTCCTCTTGGCGGTAGTCTGAATACAGACCAAACACATGGTTCAGGACTTGGTCCGGACCAAGGGAATTTTCCAGTCTGAATGGACCCTGAAAATACAGATGAAGAAAAACTGACATAATTTAAATCAACAACTTGTTTACAAAAGAGCCTATGAAGATCGCATGTTAAAAAAGAGACTGGAAACTTTCATTGGAGGGCTTCAGTTAAAGTTAAATATCAGGGGTAGAGGAAAAAGAACTGGAAAAAGGAACAAATTTTGACCAAAAGGTATGCAACATTCTGAGTTGCTAAGATGAGCAGTGGTTCTGCAATCTTCAAAAAATGTGTGAATAAAACTTCTGAAACAATTTTAGAAAACTTTAAGTGAGGGTGAATGTTTATAGAATTTGTAGTTTTCATCTCAGAAAAATGTTTTGTGGTCAGACAAATCAAATTTTCATATTCTTTTCAGAAACCATGTATGCTGCATTTTATGGATGGCTTTATTAGCAGTCGAAAAACCTTCATTTCGGATGCATTACCTCCAGTGCAATGGGCTGCTTCAAATCTGAGAGGGATAAAAAGTTCTGAAGCCATTATAGATCACATGTTTGTTTGTTTTTTTCTTTTTCTGAGGAAAGCAATTGCACTGTTAGCAAGATCTCCCATCTATCACAGCAGCATGACTTTAGAACAATCTGATTTCTTAAGTGACCAGCATGCTCACAAAGATGCATTTGCAGTGGTGAAATATAGTTCAGAGTAAACACACATTTCTCAGAAATCTACACTAAGGTCTGTTTGATGCTATTTTATGCTTTATTGTAAACTGAATATAGAATCAGGTCACTGGACCAGTTTATGTGTTTTAGTTTAAAGACTTCATGTCTGCGTGACATCACTTCCTGTCACAATGAGACAAAATGGCTTCCTTTTTCTTCCTACTCCCTGACACTAAAGATCTATATGTACAGGACTATCTAGTGCCCTGGATTCTAAAAGCAATAGACACCATGCTCAGTACTTTTTTTTAAACTGTGAATATATTGTCACTGACTTCTAGAAGTGAAAAGCTGATCAATGTGATCGTGTTACAATGACTATTTATTAATCTACAGTGTTCTGATAATGGAAATATTGATAGTTTACTTACAGAATACGTTTAAATGCTTTTTTTTTCATAAAACTGTTTAAACACAATGCATTATGGTCTATATTCCCAGATCTTGTTAGCATTGATGGCCACTGGTTTTTCACAGTGAATTCTTGGAAATTTCTAGAGGATTCGATTTTGGAATTGTAGATTCAGACAGCAAAATGGCAAACACACTACATAGTGCACAATGTAGTGAGTGAAGGTATTAGGCCTTAGCCAATACGAGGCTGAATGATGTCGACAAACTGGTTGAGATGGGAGGAAAAGCAGAATTACAGATAAAAAAACAGATTGTGTTATATAACATTGAGAATATTTCTAAGACTAAATTGTGGACGGGATCTGTAACTCTGAGACCCGTTTTAAAGTAAAAAAAACATGCTCATTAGCACAATCGGGGGAAATAAAAATTCATTCATTCATTCATTCATCTTCCAATCCGCTTTATCCCTTTCGGGGTCACGGAGCTGCCGGAGCCTAACCCGGTTACTCATGGGCGAAGGCAGGGGACACCCCTGGACTGGTCGCCAGTCTGTCGCAGGGAAATAAAAATAAATGACAAAAATCTGTCATGTACTTCATAAAACCTGAGAAACAGTGCCTGACCCATTTTCAAATGTTAATGCACCAAATTTATGTTTTGAGTGTTAAAATTTGTGCTAGATTATGCTAATGCTACCACAAGATGCTAACAGGATTGTTAACTTTTGAGGTGGTTATGTCTCTTTTATAATGAATAGCTCCTCTGTTAGCATTCAAAGAGCAATAGTTGAAAATGGTGAAAGTTGTGTATACATGCATGTGGAATCGGAAAACATGTGGAATCGAAGATTGTTTATTGACAAATTACTTTTGTTTTGTAAAGTAAGCAGTGAGAAGCTAAAAGTGGTTCCTCCAACAGAACCTGAATGGACATGAGTGTCTCCGCTCAGAGGTAGGGTAGAGGTGCTGCAATAAATTAAAAAAAAGACTAATTAAACTGTGAAAAAATGTCAGAATTACAGTTTGTTTTGCTGCAGCAAATATCTGACTTATACATCTATCAGTCACAGTTGCAGGGAAATATCCTTATCATTATTGGCCGAAAAAAATATCGGCCCATCCCTGGTTCCTAATCCCGGAACAGGGTCTGCTTGGGTCTATTTAGACTGTGAATTTGTTCTGGCTTATTGGGAGACACAAACTCTGGTTCAATTTATCAAAACCAAATGTGTCCAGTCTGAACATACCCTTAAATATTTCATTGAATAAAAAGAAATACACATAGTGAAACTAAGAATTGACCCAGCACATGATAAATATAACTGTAACAAAACAGAATCAGGACAAAGCGAAAACAAAAATTACAAGTTTAAATACACTTTTCACATATATAACTGATAAAACTCAAAGGAGCAGTGTGGATTTATAACAGAAACAAGGTGTAACAAGAAGAGGAAACACAGCCAACAAAACATACTCATCCTCGCACAATTGTTTTCTATTTTTTATATAAAGCAACACACAGCTAAAAGACAGAAACACTGCACCAAGTCAAGTATGTACAGCTTGATTGTTTGGTAGTAGATTAATTGAGTTACTGGCGTAATTACTCAGAGAGGACAGCGGGCAGACACAGATCCTCAGCATCTCTGATTATGTGGTGTCTGTGCTATGAAAGGGGTCATTAGTCACTCTCACCACAACAGCTTGACGTCTTCCCAAAATACTTAGTGTCAATGCTCGTGCTTTTGTGCAGCCAGAGGCATAAATGAGAGAAAATATAATGAAATCTGGAACATCTGACCCACTCAGGGAGATAAAGAGGGGAATGTCAAGCCTCGATAATCTGCAGAATCATCTATAATCTATGCCAGCGGAATTTCATCGAATCGTGTTAAGAATTTATCATGCATGACAATTAAAGCCTAATGTTATTAGAATTTTAAAGTGATGTTATTTGTTTTCCTTTGTCATGTATTGTTGTTTTTTTCCCTTTGCTTTTAGTTGTTTCTTCCATTTCTTCAATGCTGTCCTTTGGCATCCCGCCCCAGACAAAACTTGGCACAGTCTTATCCTATTTTGTGCTTTGCTAAGATAGATATGTTTGCTTTTCTTGCTGCTGACAAAACAACTTACCTAAAAAAAGATGTGTAAAAGGGCTGAAATGTATTTTCTCATGTTAGGAACGAAGCAAACTATCATTTAAGCTTTTACTGTATATAAACGTAATATTGCATATATATATATATATATATATAATAAAACTGTTTCTTTATTGCCTTTCACTTTTTGCATATTGTGGCAGAGAAAAGTACAATGCATAATGGAGTAATGAAAATACACAAGAGATACGTGCTTTTCAAAACACTATCCAAAGTGACCTTCGTAAAATAGTTTGAATCTAAAGACACTGCAGCTGCAGATCTAAAGTGAAACTTGAAGTCAAAGAAGATTTAAACCCAATATTAAGGGAGAAAAGGGTGTATTTTTTAAAACAATTGCAGGAGTTGATGCTCAGTGTGGTATGAGAACAAGATAAGACACAATACAGTTTAGTAAAGACATATAGAAAGACTCCTGCACCACTCTGTCTCTACATTCCTTCTCTAGCTGGATTGGGCCAACAGGATCTTTATGAAGAATTTAAAGAAGAAAAGTGCAAGAATGAAATGTGCTTCAGTCCTGGACATGTAACTGATAAAGAACTGCTAATCACTGGACTGAATGTTTAGCATCAAACTTAAAACATTAATATTTTTTTTATTAAACTACGAATTTTTAACTTTCTAACTACAGATCAACTACTACTTTTATCTACTACTTCAAATTTGATTAAAGTAATATAATATTTAAAATAGCTAATGATGACAGAAGGGGTTGAATAAAATAAACGTGTACATGTCTATGTCAGTGTCATTTTATGTTTATTTATTATAATATAAAAAAAATGTAATGTATGGTAGAGAACCAAAGGAGAATTTTTATGTTAAATTTGTTAAAAGAAATGTGGCCTTTAGAGTTTTACAAATTCAATTTTCCCTTTCCAGTGTTTACAAAAGGCATTCATTTGGTAATTCAGGGCAAATGAAACATTTCAATGAGTTTGTGCACTCCTTTCAACAAGTACTATAGGGTTGGGGTGCTCTGACTCAGCACATTTCTTTGAAAGGATTTTTTTTTTTCTTTTTTTTACAGGCCAGTGACATTATCGTCAGCGTGTACACCTAGCCAGGCTGCAGAGCTGCATCTGTAGATAAGCACAAGCACAAGTTCATCTTGATTTGCATGACTTTTTGTACAACTTGTGGTAAGATGTGGTGGTGAATGTCTCACCCAGCTCCATCACCTCTCAGACATGACTGCCCTGGCTGCAACCTTTTACTTGTTAGGAAAACAAAATACATGCCAACATTTTTTTTTTTTATTAGATGAGCTCTATTGAATTAGTTGATTTCCATTGCCAATCGATAAGATCTTCCTACTCATTTGATTTCATTTTAAATCCTTCCTCCTTTTCCAGTCTTCCTTTCATGAACTTTATTTATCCAGCTTATCTATGTAAAGCTTTGGTATATTTCTGATATTTTTTTTGTAACTCTGCTTTATATGCAAAAAAAAAACAAAAAGAAAAAAAGTTCTCCATTTCAATTATACAAGCGTTTCTTTGTAAAAGTTTTATTTGTATTGCTCACAAGTTGTAAACATGTACAGAAGTCCTGTTTTTTTCTAAACTCGCTGCTCCTGAAGTTCGAGGATTGTATTATTCAAAAATCTAGATAACTGTTCAGTCCCAGTTTTTGTAATGTTTTACAGGTGGCATCTGTATCATCTGAGGAACTTAAGTATCATGATCCACCCACCCAACCAATCAGGGAGTTCAGTTTCTTGGTCTAAAAAAACTTTACCTCAATGAAAAAGTCTGTAGAGAGCTATCCAGCTAAGGTCTCTCAAAAATGACATCAATGTGTTTCCAAAACCAACTTGGGTTGGGATCTCAGTAAAAATCTTTCTATTTCATTTCATGTTGCATATTCCCTGGTAAAAAGTTTTAAAACGGACAAGTGCCACATTTCCTTTTTTCCAAGAAGAGTTTTGTACTTTATTCTGGGTTTTCTGTCACGCGACGAAAAACTTACAATCAACTTGTGTCTTTCAGATTTCTTTTCCCTGAAATATCTACCTGAAGTGTTTGATACAAGTAAAGCATCATTGGAAGAAAGTTTCTAATTACATTGATGCTCTTGCAGAGGTCCACCAATTCATGTCTTTTGACTGTAGACATTGCTGGGATTTTGGCAAAACTTTAGACATTCTCACTACAATGCACCTTATACTGCTGTAAGATAATATTGATCTCTAACTTGTGGACTTACAATGTGTTTAAAGATATTAAGCTGTGAGATGTGAGCATTTATTTTATAACCTGATTCTAGATCCAAATCAGATAATAATTGAAATAAGACAGGGAGAGGGCAGGAGGTGATAAGTACACCAGGGAATCATCGGCAAATAAAGTATTTTCTATTCTATGCATGCTGCATTCTGTCTAATTAACTGGCTCAATGGTTTAATGAAGAGTGAGGAAAAAACGTGGATTGATGGGTCAGCGCTGTCAACCAAATGAAATGAAAGGGTCCCGTAATACATTTTTTGCAGCAAGAGCTATGCTTGATTTGTGCTTTATGGAATCTCATTCTAGTCTTCTTCTCCACTGTTATTGTTCAAAATGCATGTAATGGTGTTTATTTCCAAAATGGTTGATAATTAAACAACAAAATAAATCTAAGTAATTAGAATACTGGAATTTAAATATATTTGTTTCTATAAGCTTTTTGTTAAAAAGCTGAGAAGAGGGGTCGGGTAATGAATGAAACAGCATGATTGTCATTCATGTATGCTATGAGCTGCTTTGGTGACAACTGGTTTTAACATGTAGTGCAAGTGCATCGACTTCTGCATTTTCCAAACCAGCCTCATCCTATTCAGGATGCTGGAGCCCATTCTAGCTGTCATCTAAAGACAGGCAGGGCACACCCAGACAGGCTGACAGTCCATCACTGGCAATTAGAATCAGCAGTCAAGCTAACATTCAGGCCTTGGAATTATGGGAAGAAACCAGAGCACCCTCTTTGTCTTTCTGAGGCGTCTAACCCCCGGAACACAGTGCAGCAAATCTTTTAAGTCATTAAAAGTTTACTTTTTAAATTTTTGTAATGTCCAAACACTCAACAAACCAGTCTGGTACAAGTGCTTAAATTATGACCATTCTGGGACAAGAATACTGGTGCTGCAACATCAGCAGGAGTAGACCCACTAAAACAGTATGTCAATAAAATAACAACTACAAATATTTTTATTACTGCTGTTAATCCAAAAAATCCTTAATTGCAAATAATTCCATGACATCAAATGTTAACTTATGATTGCAAATTAATCTGATGTACTTTTTTATGCTATTTGAATATTTTGGCTGTTAATTGATGTCAGTGCAGAAACCTCATTTTAATTACTTGACATAAAATTAGAAAACAAGATGACTTATACTTATATTCCAAAAAGGTGATCTTGGTGCACTGTTCAACTATTGAAGTTGCTAGTTCAGGAGATCAGCATTTTATAAATACATGTTTTTCTCATGTCGAGAATGCCTGAAGCAACAGCTGATTAGAAAGTCTCATATTTTACATAAAAACCGAATGAGAGCAAGATGAAAAGAAAAAGTGAAACAGAAAACAATAAAATATCTATTATAAGGAAGACAGGAATAAAGTTAGTGGTAACTAGGATATGCACAGTGAAGCCAACATGGTATGAAACGTGTGTGCAGTGACAAAGTGTCCAAAGTTTGTCAAAAGATGACCCCCAGCACATTGACAGAACTAAAAGCCAGGGTCAAGGTCCTCCAGACCAAACATAACGTTAAACCTTATCAACAAGAAAAGTCAAGCCTAAAAGGTAGAGTCTGCCTTCCAAACAAAGCAGGAAACTGGGTTCACAAGAGGAGTGATAGCCGAAGGCTCTACGTCTCATTCTACTTTTGGAAGCTCAGAGAACAACGAGTAAGCCTGTGGTCTGACACAGAAGTGTCTGCTTGGAAAAATGAAACTGACATTTTTTTTTAGAAATGATGAATCCTCTCCTCGTTGAAGAAAATTGAATTGTTGACCAGTAGATTTCTTTATACATTTAAATTGTGTTTTTAAATTACAGTCTTACCCATGCAAAACTATCAAACCAGGAACAGCTTTTTTTCACATAACTGTGTTGAGAATTGGTGGACTGAATCATTTTTCCTCCACTGTTAGCTGCTTTTTAACTGCCTGCTGACAAAAGGAAAAAAAAAATCCTCCTCACTTTTAAAACTGAATGGCCAAGCTCCAGAAATAGACTGTCCCATTGCTGAACAGTGATTTCTTAAAATGGTCAGGTCAAAATGAAGCCCACTCAGTCTCTTCTAAACTTAGTAGAGGAAAAGTATAAGCCACCTTCATATCTTTAAGACATCACTGTGGACAAATGTGGATACAATTAGAGTGAAAAGACTGAAAAAGCTTGAATTCCTCCATGTGCATGGTAAGATAAGGATTTTTTCTTGTCTGTAAATGGTTAGAGCTTTTCACTGTGCTGTGTTGGCAGTGAGAGGAGAATTAGGCTTGGAGATGCCACAAGCAATCAATAAACTCATCCATAAGGCTGGAAAAGTCATTGACCACAATCTGGAGATGTTTGAGTCAGTAAGGGACAGGAGGTCAGTGAACAAACTGTTCTTCATCGTGAACAATTCGTCCCACCCGCTCCAAGAGCCACTGCAGAGAAGGAGGAGGAACTCTTCCTCCCACTGCCTCATTCTGCCTGAATCTAATAAAGGAAGCTTCAGGTAAACATACTTACCCTCCAATATTTTATGGGATAGCAGCTGGATCTCCTGTTTAAAAAACTTCTGCCCTGAATGTTTTACCTCTGTAGATTCATATCACATTATGCTTTTTTTTCATTTAAATTTGCATTGTATGGGTTTATTGTAGATTTACTAATGGGCATGTACACTATTGACAACAGTCAATTTTTCATGTTTCATCCTATTTTATATATATTTGGCTTTATTTATGCTTTCTATTATACTGTACTTATTTTTGTTCATCAATTTGTACAAGCCTGCTGTTTCCCATGCACCAACATGTAGAAATATACTATAATTTTAAATGTACAAAAAAATGGTTTTGTGTTTTTTTTGGGTTTAGATGTAGTTTCTTGTACTTGTCGAGGCAAACCTTAAAATGTCTCAATTTCTGCTGCAACAATCAGTTGGTCAGGTTAAAATTTGGCATCAACATCATGAATCATGGAACAGGAGATTAGCATCATGGATGTGAAGCAGACAAATCTGCAGCAACTGTGTGATGCTATTGGGTCAATATTAAAAAAAACTCTGAGGAATGTTTTCAGTACCTTGTTGAATCTATGACACCAATGATTAAGGCAGTTCTGAAGGCAAAAAGGGGTCCAACCCAATGCTAGCAAGGTTTACCTAATAAAGTGGCCGGTGAGTGTACATTTGCATACTTCATGGAGAGTTATGGCTTTTTAAATTTTTTTATTTTTTTTGGCTGCTGAGGTATTTAAAATAATATTGTTTTATTGTATTTTCAATTAGTAGATTTTAATTTTTGAATGTTATTATGGTTTTATTTTTTATTTTATTTTTTTCGGATTTTGTCAGGGCGTCATATGATACACCTTGTTGGAGCAAGCTCCATAAAAGGAAGGCAGGAAGCAAAAGATTACTGGTATTTGTATTTATTTTTTTGTGTCTTGGTTCACTGATAAAGGTTAAATACATACAACTGTGGTTTATTAAATATGTATTCATTGAGAATCCTTGCATTTTGCCACAGTTGAATACCCTCTCCAAATCCAGGAAAAATAACAAATAAAACCATGGACTGTGGATGTGCTAACTCTCACGTCCCTGGAGGATTTTAGCAAGGGTAAAGAGCATACAAGTTATCTGCCCTTTAAATAGATTCCTCACTTTTGGCCTTCATCACTTTTTAAATCTATTTTCAGCTTCTAATGCAGTTTTGAGGTCAACGTGGAAGCAAGATTTAGCCTTCATGACACATGCTGTGCTTCTGCTGTATCATGTGATTCCACTAAGCTGCTCAGAGTTTAGTCTGTCTTCCTGGAGGTTTGCCAGAATGCTTTGATACAGCCCTCCTCATGAAGATCTAGACAGCATCTTTAAATTAAATAGAGCAGCAAACTTTCTTCTGCACATCTGAGGTCTTCGTTATTTTCAATGAGTTTCACCTTCAAGAAAAATGATCAGTTTCAGCTGCTGTCTAAGTAAATGCGTCATGCACACTAACAACCTAAGAAATTGCGGGCATTGATATTCATTATGTAAAGGAAAATGTAGTGTATTTTTAATCGCACTATTCTTGCTGCAAATGTCTGGTTTTTGGTGCATATCAACACAGGTGACCAGAGGCCAATTATCACTCCAGTGTTCTAATGGTACAATGTGTTTGCTCATTGCATCAGACGGCTAACAGATGATTAGAAAACCCTTTGAGCAATCATGTTAGCACAACTGAAGACTGTTTGGCTGATTAGACAAGCTATAAAACTGACCTTCCTTTAAGTAGGTTGAGTATGTGGAGCATCACATTTGGTCATATCACATCACATATGCTCAAAATGGCCAAAAAAAAAAAAAAAGAACTTTCACTTGAAACTCTATCGTCTATTGCTGATCTTAGACATGAAGGCTATTCTATGCTGGGAATAGCTAAGAAACAGAAGATTCCCTGCAGGAGTGTGTACTACTCTCTTCAGAGAACAGCACAAACAGACTCTAACCAGAGTAGAAAAATAAGTTGTAGGAAATGGAAATCGTCAGTTTCTTGGCAATTTGTAGCATGAAATAGCCTTCATTTCTAAGAATAACAATAGACTGTTGAGTTTCGCATGACAGTTCTCTTTTTCTGGCCATTTTGAGAGTTTAATTGACTCCACAAATGTGATGCTCCAGTTACTCAACCTACTCATGAGAAGATCAGTTTTATAGCTTCTCCAACCAGCCAAACCACTTTCAGCAATGGTTTTCTAATCATCTGTTAGCCTTCTGATGCAATGAGCAAACACGTTGTACCATTAGAACACTGGAGTGACTATTTCCACTTTATGCTAATTCTCATCAATTCCAATAAAGAGAATTACTAAAATGTAACAAAAGTCAAATCCCAAAAAGGTTTTTTGTTAGCAAATATTCATAAAAACAATGCTGAAATAATTGTAGATTTTTGCTAAGGCTTGTAGGGATACAGACAGAATCCTGGGAAAGCTTAAGCTACAAAATGACTTCTCCAATTCCAGACATGTCGTCATGTGTTGTGCTTAAAAGAAAAGTTAGATTTCTTCAAGTTTGCCAATTATGAATGGTTTTGCCGCCACTTAATTTTTTATTAATTTACCAAAACAGTTTATGACTAGAATGGCATAGCATCTGTAGAAATGTAAACTTTGTATCTATCCATTGTAGATGATAAGGTCCAAATCATTTTATAATGACAAGTCCCATTGACCCATGCACACACACAGATTCACACACAATCACACAATGACGCAGATGCTAACGTTAACCAACAGGACCAATGTGAGGTTCAGTATTTTGCTCAAAGACACGTTGGTGGCAAGGCAGTAAACAAACCTGTGACTTGTAATCAGATTGACCTCTGCACTACCTCTCTCTATACACAGAAGTCAGTCTTTACTGGCGCTGGGATTTCTTTTTTTGTGGGATCACATGGCTGAAGTGTTCAGCTGGGATCAAGCAGAGAGATGACAAATGGGTTGTGTAGATGGAAAGACTTGCTGAGGATGGTTTGATGGAAAGTACAGCTTCTTACCAAAAAAAAAAGACCCCAAATTTCTTATACAACTTGTTTTTGTTGAACATCTTGAGCTGTTACTCTGGTCCAACAAGTAAACTAGAGATTAGCCTTGGAGTCAGGAGCCAAACACTATTCAAACAAAGGGCATCAGCATCTTCAGCGAGATTTTTGCAGTTTACAAGCCCAAGAGAAGCCGTTTGGTTAGAGAACATGCGGATCATCTTTGTTTTATGCACCGGAATCTGGTAATGGTTAACTCTTTAACTGCCAGCTCAACCAAATGGTAGAGCACATTTAGAAAACATTAATAAAAACATTGTCGGTGTGTTTTACTCCTCAAAGGCAATAAACAGCAGAAAAAATCTTTATTTTTTTATTTACTTTTAAAATAGATTTTCGCTTAGTTGGGTAGTTCAAAGGTTAACTGGAACTATGAAGGTTTACTATGAACAATTTAACATTCACTTTTTTTTCTTAAATTGTATTTAGCTTTGTTTTATTTGCTCGATAAAACTTTAGGGAGCTATTTATTTATTTATGTTTTTATTTGACCACATAAGGTATGCCACAGTGCCAAGAAACTCCCTGAACTTTATTTGTTTCAACTCATCAAAAGTCTTTTAATTTCTGTTGAAGTTGAAACTTTATTTTAAAATAAATACTGGGTCTCCCTCCACCAGCCTACAGCCCGGATAAAACATAGGGTTCTGTCAAGAAGGGTATACGGCGTAGAGATCTCTGACAAACCAAATGTGTGAATAAGTGGAATCGCAGAAGGTGATTCCTGAAAGCACATGTTGAAAGGTGAACAACAAGCTTGTGTTTAATTGAGGTAGAAGGATAATAGTTTTAGCAAGCCACGAGCAATCCAGTTGGCCATTCCACTCTGTTAGTGTGGAGCAACAGGATGGTGTGAGGAAGCTCCAGCATGCAGCAGTTGGAGCCGTCACCCTAGACGTGTTCACAAATATTTGTATACCCATGTGCACATTTGAATACAAAATAAAAGAAGGTGACAGAAGCAACAGGAGACACTAGTTGAACTTACAGCATTCTACCACATGGTACTAGACACACTCCTGGGAATGCTAGAAAGAGCTCTGTGTTATCCGTATACATTATTTTTTTCAATTTAGCATAATTGACTTGTAAAGCTTGGAAAATGGCCTTCTTACCCATTTAAATGAGAATGGCAAATCGCTTCATGACTGTTTTGCTGATGCAAGAAAAGCTCAAGTGACATCCTTTTTAATATTTTTTTTCCCCTTTCTATTTTTTTTTAAACGGGGAATTGCTGCTGGCAGGCATTTAGATCAGAGCTCCTGTATTTTGCAAGTGCTAACTTTCTTAAGGAACAAAACAAGAAGTCCATCTAAGCCTATAATTAATATACATTCAGAAACACTAAAAGAAAAGACCTTCCTTGCACTTCCAACTGCCATTCTGAGCAACATAAGGTTTTAATTCAAATGCGTTCATCTCAGGCTCTTTGATTTGAATATATTCCAGCGAATGGAAAATGTTCGCTAACTTAGAAATAAATGACCATAAAAGTTGTGTACAAAATTTTCATAAATATGCATGATGTGCTCTTCCCTATTCATACCACTCAGGTCCCACCTCTGTCTTTCCCCTTGACAGGAATGGAAGCAGAAGATTGCTGTCAGAGAAGCATAACTATGACTCACTGATCCCTTGTGATTGTAGCTATAAGACACAGATGACAAAAGGAGGTTGCTAATTTATTTGATGTTTCTGTGATAAAACATGGATCACATTCAAAGGAACCCAATTAAAACTTTTCATTTGTTAGTTTATGAATTGAATCAAAGTGGTGAGAAAACAAATGTTTCCTTTTCACTGAATACATTTCAATTAGAATGTGATTGCCTGCACTACCTAAAGATAAGCAAAGAGAAGCAAATAAAGGTTTGGAGTTGTTAGATTTATACAAATAAAATCAATCCCATCGCTGTCACGTGACATACGACAGACATACAAAATTACTATGCATCTAGTCTTCTTGAAAGAGACTGAAGAATGGAGGGGGTACGAAGAAGTACGCAACGAATCACAAAAGGAGACACAATGCTTTGGAATCAACTGCAAAAACCACGACGATAAAATAATTTAGAAGAATCATCACATGATAGGAATCAAATTTTTGTAGAGAGAAATCATGCTGGGAAGCTTGAAATTTATGCTAAAGTGGGTGCTAGCAAGTATAACGCTAGTTTGGCTCATCATCAATATATTTACACATTTTTATAAATTTTTTAATTTTTATAATTTTTTTCTATGTTTGATGTTTTAATGTTTTAAAACATGGCTGATGTTATTTGTACGTATTTGTATGTGACCAGCACCAAACCTAAGCAGCTACAGCCCAGCTAGAATATGCAGCTCTCACTTTCTGCCCAGTGACATGAAGCTTGTTAGGGAAGGAGCTGTCAATGAAAAAATAACAAGAGATTTCGTTTCGAACATTTTTTCTACCATGGTAGATTTTTACAAGTTGTTGCTTACCTAGTTTTATTTGTATGTTTGTTAGAGAGTGTTTTCTTTTTTTTTGTTCAGCATTTTGAGGGGTTGTTACTTAACTTTGTAAAGTTTATTAACCATTCATTTAACTTCATCAATTTAACAGAGATGAACATGGATCAATTTGTCTGCAAATTGATGCATCAGAATGGAGCAGAACAAGGATTTTATGCCCCACCAAATTCATATTAGTGGTGTCAACATTAACGCACGCAATTAATAATAATAAAAAAATAAGAACTAACACGTTTATATTAATTAACGCTAATTACGTGCTTCCACAGCATGCGTTAATTTGTGAAATTGCACACTTTGTCTGGCAATATTCCACTTATACCATGGTCAAACCATACCATTCATTCATTCATCTTCTAAACCATTTTGTCCCTTTCGGGGTCACGGGGCTGCGGGAGCCTAACTCGGCCACTCATGGGCAAAGGCAGGGGACACCCCTGGACAGTCTGTCGCAGGCCTGCAATCACACACCCATGCACACTTGCATCCACACCTAGGGACAATTAATGAAACATGTTTTTGGACGGTGGGAGGAAGCCGGAATCCCTGGGGAAAACCCACTCATGCATGGGGAGAATATGCAAACTCCACACAGAAAGGTCCCCCATTGGTGACACTGTTTCCAGTCCCCCAGCAAGGACCTGAACCGAGGGCCTTCTTGCTGTGAGACAAGAGCGCTAACCACTGCACCACCGTGCAGCCTCAAACCATACCATGGAATAAATATTAAAAATGAACATTTCTGGAAAATATTGTACATATGACTACTTTCTTCCTCGTAAAAGAACATTATTTTCTTGTTTTTCTTTTACTGGATTCCAAAAGTTGAAGTCTAAATGAGAATTTCTTTTCATGAAGAAAGGAGAGGAATCGCCTGCATGTAGGAGCAAGTGTCCCACTTACACTAATGAAGCACACAAAAAATAATTTTTCAGTCTGTCACTTTACTTTAATAGTACATCTATTGGACATTTATGAATGTGACCTTCACTTATTAAATGATGTGTTAATGCAACAGTCTAAAATGTGTGATTAATAGCACTTGTCTTTGCGCCTCACACACCATGGTGTTCCCAATATGACTTCTGCAATTTCCATCTAGCAGGGACACTTGTTATTTCACTGTTTTTACATACATGCACACAAACACGACATGTACAGACCCTGATGAGGTCATAATTTGAATTTTCAATATTATTTGTTTTACACTGTAGGAATAACAATGTAATGTAAAGTTTGCCCAAAGTGTTTTGGGACATTTCATTACATTTTTCGTTAAAAAGCAAATTTCTATAGTTGTAAAACTAACTATAGAATCCAGATGGAGTTAAATTGTAAATAAAAAAAAGGAAAACAGGTGATGTCACTACCTTTAACAAAACTATTTTGTACGTTCTATTTTTTTAATATACCTTTTTATATGTTATGCAGTCATAATGGCCATTCTAATTATGTTAAAAACAGAGTTGTAGCATTTTAAGATTTCATCTTTTTACATTTTACTATCACTTTTCCATCTGTATATCTTGTCTCCCTCCTGATCGTTTTCTCATAAAGATGCATTATACAGCATACATGCTGGGAGTTCATCTGCTGTGAATGCTGGTTGTGCTCTCATTTACAAAATGTTGCAGTTTTTGCTCATTTATTTGCCAGTGTTGGCTGATATCTTGCTGGCAACACAACTGTTTTTGTTCCAGTCATCAGTTCAAATGCCAAGACTACCAAAGTCAACAAAAACCTTAATCCTCCATAAATGTCCCTATTCTTCTATATTTTTGTAAGCTACAGTCTTTCTTGTACATCTTAAGGGATGGAACTCATACACACTTCAGGGTATGATCAGCTAACTACAGTATTTTGTTTGTTGCTATTAAAAAGACAATGGGTTCTACACAAAGGTCCCTATTCTGCTGCAAATGTTTGAAGAGTTTGACTATTTAATCATTTGCATTGACTCTAGCTCAACCTCAAACAATAAAGCCACGTTGTCAATTCAAGAATGTCAAAATAACACACTTTTTAAACTTCTGGATTTGGAGAATCTCTTTAATATGAATGTGGTGGAAAGTTTTAGCTTAACCTAAGCTTGAAAAGTAAAAAGTGTATCCACAGATCAATGCCAAAATACACTCAATACATTTTTTAGTTAATCGACAATCCAGATGTCATTCAAGATGTATGTTCAATGTCTGTTGTATTTTTTTTCATAAGCTCTGTTCTGTGGATGTAAAGCATTTTTTCTTTGGTGCATCTTTTATTAAATTGCCATTACAACTTTTTTTTAGCAAAGAAAGTGACAAGTGAAAAGTGAAAGTGAAAGCAAAGGCTGGGGAATACAAAAGTACTTCTGTCCTCTTGCAGCAAAAATTATCATTAACATCATTAAAAAAAAATGGCAGACAAAAAAAATACAGTAAAGTTCTTTTGAAAAAAGCTCCACAGTCATTTTGGAATTATTAAGTTTTTGGTACATCTGAATCAAACTTTAGACATACAAAAATGTGCCCTTGTTTCTATTTTCTTCAGTTTTGTATGATAGAGTATTAGGGCCACCATACAAATAATTTTTTAGAACAAAGTAAAATAAAAAATGAAAAAAGTTGTACAATTATGAGGAAAAATTCTAAATTTTACGATGACAATACTTATAGTTTCACAAGTTACAGATATATGAGATTTAAGTCAGACATTTATGAGCCAATAGGTTGTTTACTGAGTAGAATGGAGAAAAGAACAAAAAAAACAGAAATCATGTATCAGTATTAAAGACGCAGAGCTCATTGTAAGCGGTTACTTAAACATCGGTTTCACAAATAAGGAAATACTAGGTCTTTCAGGAAGTCAATACTATTTCATTTTAGGCATAAGATCATTGAAAAGAATTTGCAGGAAACTGGGCCTCTTCAGAAGAAAATTTTTGACCCACAAGGAGTGGAGCACCGTTTCCATCCTGGAGAGTATAGTTGCAGAAGTCCAAATGCATCACGATACATGCAGTGAGGCAAACAAGTGTTTGAACACCCTATGATTTTTTTATCTTCAATCTTTGAGAAAGTCATGTGGTCAGATGAGACCAAAATAGAACTTTTCGGTCTGAATTCCACTCTTCTTGTTTAGACTCAGAAGAATGTTGAGTACCATCCCAAGAACGCCATCCCTACTGCAAAGCATGGGGGTGGTAGCATGATACTATGGGGGTGTTTTACTGCACATGGGACAGGACAGCTGCACTATATTGCATAGAGGATAACTGGGGTCATGTATTGTGAGATTTTGGGCAACAACCTCCTTCCCTCAGTTAGAGCACTGAAGATGGGTCGTGACAGTGTCTTCCAAAATGACAATGACCCGAAGCACACAGCCAGGGTAACCAAGGAGTGGCTCTGTAAGAAGCATATCAAGGTTCTGAAGTGGCCTAGCCAGTCTCCCGACCTAAACCCAATAGAAAATCTTAGGAGGGAACTCAAACTCTGTGTTTCTTAGTGACAGCCCAAAAACCTGGCAGATCTAGAGAAGATCTGTGTGGAGGAGTCGGCCAAAATCCCTCCTGCAGTGTGTGCAAACCTGGTAAAAACTAGGAAGTGTTTGACCGGTGTAATTGCAAACAAAGGCTACTGTACCAAATGATTAACATTGATTTTTTTTTTAAGGTGTTCAAATATGTATTTAAAGCAGTACCATACACATTTCATAGAGCAAAAATCATAGAGTAACTTGTATATTTTTTTAGATTATGTCACTCACAGTGGACATACACCTACGATAAAATGTCAGATTATTTAGTTATTATTTTTGAATCATCGAACAAAGAAAGCTGCACTTCAGTCTGCAAGATAAGCTCAGTATTCCACAGAGTAATCTTTTTTGGGTACACGTCATCTACTCTACAAAACCCATCAACACATGCATAAGTCTAATCATGTCACAAACAGGTTGAAGAAATGATTTAGATACCTCCATCCCCAGGTCTCACAGCAGCAATCATTGCCTCAAGCAAAAAAAAAAAAAAAAGAAAAAAAAACTGACAACTCATTCCCAACCAGTGGTGTTTCTCTTATACATCACTTTTGCTATTGGTGGTTTGTCTGCCTACTCAAGCATTTGTCTGACATTCTGATAAGGAGCTGACAAGATGCCTCAGGGGAAGATTTAGGGAAAAAATGACACTGGATTATTTAGACCTAATCTTCAGTGTCTCCAGTGCAAGGGACTTTAAAAGTGCAAAAGGGTGGGGTGGGGGCACTGGTCACTGATATACATCTGTAAGACAGAGAGAAAAAGAGAAGGGTAAGAGTGTGAAGCATTGTCATGATCTTCATAGTGAGAGTTATGCTGGAGAAAAGGCATTTGAGTGTGGCACAGGGCCTGCTGAGACATGGAGAAAAAGCAACAAGGCATCTGATAAAGCCAACAGGCTCAAAAAGTGTTACCCAATTCACGAAGGAGATCTCACATTGTTCTTCGTGTGCTTTTTCTGAGTAATGCACAAAAGTTTGAACTGAGAAGTCTGAACAAAATGTCCCCATAGGTTTTGCTGAAAAGCTGTGCTTCGGTCAAATACAATAAAGAATGGAGAGATTATTTGTCATGAGTTTGTGTGTTCCTTTTGTAATGTGCCTTTAAAAGACAGTATTTCATGCTAAAGTATTTTAATTTTAAAGTACCTTTCTGTAATTCATAGAAGAATACATGTCAGTAATGGGGCGAAACTACCGAGGGGCAGGGGGGGCAGCTGCCACCCCAATAAAAAAGACCCCTACCACCACCACAACTTCCCTCTCAAGTTTTGAGTCAATATTTGTGTCATTATTGACAAAGAATTAGAAAACATAAATACAAGCTTCTTTAAGCATTGTAAAAATAACAAAAGCAGAATTTGTTGTTAATGGAATCTTGAGCCCCTCAATATATTTCATACACCCCTGTACTTCTTATGGCAGCTAATCTGAGCCGCTAGTGCCCTGCGTTTAGCCGAAATCCACTGTGTTGCCTAGCTGTGGAAAGAGGATATTCTTATTTTTGGAAAACTCATTTAATAATACATCAGTATTTATCCTAATAATAATCAAAAATCATTATTGTTTATGATGCTGCACCTGGCTACACAGAAAGAGCTTATGTGTGTGTGTTTGTGTGTGTCAGACAGAGAGTGAGGGGCCCTCTAAATTTTCATTGTTTTTTTGTTTTTTTTTTCTATTATTTGATTTGTTCATTTTGGTGTAAATCACTTTGTGTTTGTAAACACCCCCCACCCCACCCCACCCACCCACCCCATTAAAATCTTTACCCTTATCTGGCCCCTAATATGTTTAAAAGCCCATAACAACCACACACACTAAGATTTTTTGGCCATACAACAAGATTCCACTTTTTATTTGGGTTTCATCCTCAGAGTAGAAACTGACAAACCATCTGTGTATAAATGAGTGATTCAGGTGGAACAGTGAGGTCAGAGGTGAAGAAGGTGGAGGGGTTTAAGAACTTAGGATCAACAGTTCAAAACAATGGAGAAAGCGTGATAAAGAGGTAAAGATGTGTGTGCAAGCAGGTTGGAATGGTTGGATGAAGGTTAAAGGTGTGATGTGTGACAAAATAAAGTCAGTAAGAAATGAAAGGAAAAGTGTAGAAGACTGTGGTGAGTGCAGACATATTGTTTGTTTAGAGAAAGTGACTGAGAAACAGACAGGAGGCAGAGCTGCAGGTCACAGATCTGATGATGTTGATGTTCTCCTTGGGAGTGATGAGGGTGGGTACTATCAGGAATAAATACATCAGAGGGACAGCTCATTTCACGCTATGTTCACACCGGGCTTGGAAACACAAGTTCAAGTGGTCACTTCCAAAGTCTATGTAAATGGGCTTATTTGCACGTTTTGTGTTTCCGCGTTTAAAACTTTCGCATTTACACGTTGTCTATGCAAGTTTTTAAGTCTGTTTTTGAGCTCTATGTACAAAATAGTGCCAGCTTCGTGCTAGATTCACACTGGGTCAGAAATGCACATTTAAGCAGTCACTTCCGATGAAAAGTCTATGTCAACATGCGTGTGTGCGCGCTTGAGGCTACCACATTCAAAACTCTCGAGTTCACAAATCACTTGTTTTAGGTCAATTTTCAGGCTCTATACACAAAACGTGCGACCATTGACTGTGTGTTAAAAGTTAAACCAGTAGAATTATGACCAAACAGGAACTCAGATTTGGTAGAGACGTATGGGTAGCAACCTTTTCAAATCACGGATGTGCCATTCATTTGAAAAGTGATCATGGAGAAGAAATTAATAATTGCAGATAGTCTCATACAACTGAAGCTATGCACAAATTCTTTCAGATATCGAAATAGTGCATAAACAGTACAATCAACAAAAGTTTAAATCCATACAAAGACGTTTCAAACATGGGATAATTGCAGATTGCCTAAAAGGGAGTGGAAGGGAGCGATAATTGATTTAGTAAGATTAGTGTTACGATTATAAGGTGATGCTGTGGAAATAAAGAGGTCCAAAATCTGTTGATCATCTATGGATTGTAATCCTTCTTTGACTACCTGATTAACAGCCATCCTTCTGGGTTTAACAGCGTTTATAAAGTTTTTCTTCGGTGTTATGTCAGACATTGTTTTTCAGGGTCCTTGCCCTTCTGCAGCTGATATCGTAGCAAGCACGTAGTCTCCCGGTCAGGACTCTGCTGGAAATTAAGGTCACAGTTGAATTTTAGAAATAGTGGAAGATCCTGGTGCCATGATTTTCTTGAAATTGTTTGGCTATTCTATTACTTCATTTGTGATCAGCACTTCTCAAAATCTCTCATATTGTTGACAACCAATGCCTTAGACCAGTCTGGCAGACCAAGTGGTTTAGCGAAGATCCTGCAGATCATCACCTAGGTGTTTAGTATCTCCTTGCGCAGTCCTTTCAGTGTGGAGTTTGCATGTTCTGCATGTTTGCATGTTTTCATGTTCGCATGCATGTGTTTTCTCATGGCAGTCCGGGTTCCTCACATGGTCCAAAAGCATGCTTTATGGGTTATTTGGCTTCTAAATTGTCTTTAGGTGTGCGATTGTGTGTGTGGTTGGTGTGGTCATGTGGTCCTGCAGCAGACAGGCAACCTGTTCTGCTCAACAGAAGCTGGGTTGGCTCCAGCACCTCAGTGACTTCAAAATTGGATTCAGTGGGTTCTGAAAATAAATAGATGTTCTCAATTGTGACCCTTCCTAACCCCCGGGCTCACACTGCATGTGGTCCAGCTCCAGTGTGGACACCGCAGTCAGGCCCCCGCGGTCATGCCTCTCCAGCGCTCTGTATTCGTTTTGCTGACTTTAAATTTTTGTCTGATGCCAGAGCGAGCCGGAGCACTTTTTGTGAAGTTTGTGTGAAACCGGAAATTATGCGAGCGAGTATAAAGTACATCCGGTACATTTTTCAAAATAAAATCTGTTTTCTGAGTAACACAGTCAAATATGTACATTCAAGCCTTATATAAGACAAAAGTGTTAATACCAGTTCTGTGCTTATATGATGACGAGTCACGCAGAATGAGCGTTTGTTTACTAGTACTTTCTATATAAATGGTGGATTATAGGTGAACTTATGTGAGTTCAGAGATCTGCGAGGTCGACAGCGGAGCCTGTGGCTGCAGCAGGATTGCAAGACATCTGTAGCCAATGTGAGTCATCTACTGTAGCTAGACTGCTCCGCAGCCACACCGGAGCTATACTGCATGCAGTGTGAGCCCGGGGTAAGTGTTTCTGCCTGCCTCCTGCCCCCCCATTTAAAATGCAGCTCTGCCACTGGGTGAGACTAGTTAAACTCACTTCCTCCCACTCTCTCTCAGGTAATTAATAAAATCTATTTGAAAAATTGAACTTTAATGAACTCAATACCTCAAGTTCTGTATGTTTATGTAAAAAACGTGTCGATTATTAGGAGTAATTATGACATTGTTTACATGTTGCATCAGTTGTATCGATTCATGACTAATCATCCAAACCAAGTATATCTATGTATAAATTATTTTGTTTGTCTTCTTTAGTTTTTCTGCTTTATTGCTTGAAATAAACCAACTCGAATGTAATCAAAAATTATGTGGGCTCTTAGTTTAAAAGAGTAGCTACACATTACAAACGTTTCATGTAATTTGCCACATTTAGAACTAAAGAGACAGAGTAGTGTCAGATTTGCACACTGAGCTGTTCCAAAAGTTAGTGAACGGCAGCTGTCTTTCAAAAAACTTTATGAGAAATCATTTCAACACCGGAGGTTGAAAAAAAAAAAAAAAGTCAACTCCTGCGGAGTAAGCTGTGACAGTGCAATGTATATGAAGTCATAATGGATAGTGAGAAAGGAGAAGATATGTGCATTAGGTTCATAGTGGTATTCTATTTGTCAGGAGGGGATTCATGAAAGTGGGACTTTTTTTGGTTTTAAGAAGCAGTTCGGCAGGTAAAATGAAAGACGCATGTAGCAGAGTGGTTTTTCATTTACATTTAGGTTGCTGTTACTGAAAAATAAAGTTTATTTCTCCAAGGTTCAGAGTTTTATCCTTCACATTAACTTTCTGTCTTCTCCCTGTTGATGTCACATGACGGTGTTTGAAGAAAGAAATAAAGAGAGCGCGCTGTCTCGATAAGGGTTTCTTCTATCCGATATTCCCATGAGATCGGCTGCTTTTTCAATCTCCCTCTCATCCACAAACTCTGTTCGACTTTACCGCAGACATATTGCTCTACAGCCTTCAAGTCACAGGCAGCTCTCATCAGTGCCGCAGGCGCATTCAAAAGCTTGTCCCTTGAAGGCTGACGGCTCGGGTAATTTGGGGTACATTATTTGCTTTGCATATGTAGCTTTTTTGTCCAATAGTTTTGTTGACACATTTGAATTTGTATTTATTTTTTCTACATTTGGAAGGGTTCGGAAACATTTAATATATATCAAATTTAATATCAATACTTTCTGACAATTGTTTGATTTTATTTCATGATTCCCCATCTCTTTGTCGTGAGCACTTTATCAAAGTCCCACTCTGATCATCTTTTAATTTATTTTAAAAGCTTTCCCATCTTTTATTTGCGATTATGTGGTTTTTTTTATCAAATATCAAATAACTTGTCTCGTTCACATCATGTCTGTAGAAACGCAATAGTACAATCATTCGCTTTATAAGTTGTGGGCGGGACTGTTAGTGTGAAGCAATGCCTACCCTCTTCTCCTCCCTGTTGTGGAGTAGGGAGCTCGTGACCCGGTCTGCGTATTTTCTGTCACAAATACGCTCTTTTTTAAATGCCATTTTTTTGTCTGCTCTTGATTCACATTGATTCAAATAAAGAAATAATCAGAAATACAATTTTAACCTTTGTTGTCTTTATATATGTCCTCCATCATCAGAAAAATGCCTCAAGAACACAGCAAAAAATATTTTCATCTGAGTGGGTCTTGTTTTTCTGACTTATAAATGTAAACAATGGACACTGTCATGTTGATTGTTAAGAAAACATAAAGAAAGAATCCTGTCTGATTGTCATGGAAACACAAGAAAGTAAACACCTGCAGCATCTGGAAAAGGGTTTTCTTACTCAGTTCTGGTGTCAGGGTGCAAACTGTGTGAGTGTGCTTGGTGTTGGAATGGTTTTTGTATCCAACTCCTTGCACAACAGAAGTAGGAAGCGGAAAAATGTGTCTACTTTTTATAAAGCAGAATTTAATAAAAACCCTAACTAACAAACTGTTTTCCTTTTTTTGTGCTTGTATGATTTGAAAGCCACCAAAACTATATAATGTATCAAGACCCTTTCTGCTTTTTCCCAATATTGTTTTACCCACTGATAAAAATTCAAATTTATATTGTTTTTAAAATTCAAATGAAAGGTTAAATGTGTTTTTCTTTTATTTCTTGGTTCAGTAGCTGTAAAACTGACAGCTTTCTGGGAAAAAAATTTAGAACAGTAAAAAACATCAGTCTCTTTTTATTCTCTTTGCCCTTAGTTAGAATTGAACCAGTAAAAAGAGTGGTGTACATTATTGGGAATGGCCTATTGATGGGTCGCTGGGACGGTGCTTAGATAAAGGACTTAGGCTGCATCTTCTCAGACGGACATGCGGTGCATATGTAGATGGTGACCAGCCAAATCAGATTACTCTCTCTGCTCATACCACCTTCTTTTCCGTTAGGCTGTAACAGGGAAATTGTTAAAACCTACAATAGGAACATGAAAATGTTTTTGCATCATTTTCTGTTTTAAATTCTTGTTTGTTTTTTTTACAACTGTCTTTTAATTATCTTGATATTTTTAGGTTGTTAAAGGGAACAGGATTGTTTGCCAAATTTGTGTTACCTCACTTTGTGTGATATCACAGCTGATGTCCTCGAAATGAAGCTGACAACTGCATTTATAAAATCCTGAAATCTAATGTTAAATAGGTTATTTCCAAGATTTAGTCTATAAGAATCAACATTAAAAATCTTGGAAAATGGAAAAACCAAATGTGTGAATGTCAATAATTAATTAACGTCAACATTAATGTTTATAAACTGTAACAAAGCAGTTTAATTTTACATGTGAATCCATGATGTGTTCTTATTCTGCATTGTTGCTTCATATGACAAATTCTCCTTTTCAGCTGGACTGATCAAATAAAAGGTTTTCTGTGCAGAAGCATTTGTTGCTTTGCATTGTAAAATGGTTAAAATGATCATCTTTACATGTTTGTGTCACAATAAAATGAAAGAACACTGCAGAAGTGTCTGGTAACGGTACTACACTGTTCCTCCTCTCAATGTGTGGTAAATAATTTAGAAATAAACTTTAAATTAAAAATTAAACTGTGGAGAATTTCATGAAAATGAAAGGATTCTGTATTGCTAGAAAAGAAAACAACTATACTTTTTTTGACAGTCCCTGTTGGCAAGTCAAATGGTTTCCTTCATGTACTTGTTTCCATTAACAGGAGTGAGTGCAATTTTTATTTACAAAAAACAAACTACCTTACAGTCAAGCATTTTAAATGTTTTTATGTATTGTAATTTTTCCAAATTATTGGTCATTTTTGAGTAAAAATCAAACAACCAACAAAATAAGTGAACTTCACTTATTGAAGGCAAATACTTTGCGCGTTTTCCCTTCATCTAAAATAAAAATGGACCTGTAGAATCCTGCTGAATCATAGTCTGAATAAAATCAGTGATGTTGTCATGCGCACAGAAATGCCATGTGATGAGCCTGGGGCCATACTCGTTTGTGATTTAAAAGGTTAGAAGGTCCAAAGGCAAGGACATATAAACATGGTCGAAGCAGGAAGTGATGTTTTGGGTAGAAGAGGAAGAGCAACCTACAACTCCATAGCCTCATTTTTAGACATCCATTTATTTTGGTGAAACAAATTGTATAAACCACATAATCTCAAACATCTCAAAGCACATGTATTGTATGGTACATTCACTGCTATCAAGAAGATATTTCTCACACACACACACAAATAAATAAATAATGTGCACGTTGAAGCCATGGCTTAGTGTGCTAAAACTACTACTACTAAATTACATTTCCTATGACCTGAAAAACATTTTTTGAAGAAAAATTTTCAAATGCAAAACAAGAACTCAAGTTTTTACCCCAAGTTTAGCAAATATTTTCTATATCCAGCTGGATGGAGGCTGAAGACTGAAGGCACTCCTGACTGAAAACATGTTTGTAGTTTTCAGGGACCTCATGTTGCTCTGAAGTAAATGAATGGGTGATAAGTCAAGCTGACCCAAAAACAATGCTTAGATTTTTCAGGTTCCACATATGGTGAATGCAGCAGTTTGACTAAATGAAAGAAAAGAGAATTGAAAAGTAAATACGTTTACTATCTTAAACTTCTGTAGGGATTGGGTCTGGTGTTTGGGTCCTGATCTGGACCCACCGGATGATGGTCCTAAAAAAGAAAAGAAAAGAAAAGAAAAGAAAAGAAAAGAAAAGAAAAGAAAAGAAAAGAAAAGAAAAGAAAAGAAAAGAAAAGAAAAGAAAAGAAAAGAAAAGAAAAAGAATAAATGCAATGTTGGGCCTTTTCTAGTTAGCAAAAAAAAAAAATATATTGTCTCTGAAATCAGTTTCTTCTTAATGGTTTCATTGTGCATTTGTGACTTTTTTGCCTAATTTAAAATAATTAGACAAAATATTTGGTTGGATCAGGTCATAGCTAATTAACTGTGTCATTTTTATTCAAAAGTAGAGCTAAATTATCCTCTTTTTAAGCAAGTAATAATAAAGTAGCCTTTAGTGTTTGATTTAGTAATCTGAATATCTGTCTGTAGGTGTGGATGTGAGTGTGCATGGGTGTGTGGTTGTGGCCCCTGCGACAGACTGGCGACCAGTCCAGGGGTGTACCCTGCCTTCGCCCATGAGTAGCCGGGTTAGGCTCCGGCAACCCCGTGACCCCGAAAGGGATAAAGCGGAATGGAAGATGAATGAATGAATGAATGAATATCTGTCTGCTCCACATTGATGGAAACAGAAACCCATTTTTTGTTGTTTTTGGAGGCCAGTGTTTGGAGGAATGCTCACATGAATTGTTTTCCTGTTTCAAATATCAAGAACCGCCCTTGAGGTTAATGTGGAGATGAGATCAAAGCCGACCAAGAGCAATTTCCACAGAGGCCACTGACAATGGCTGTCCTTCAGCGCCTGTCCAGAGGCTGGAGCTTGATGACATTTAAAAAAGCAAGATCTGGACTGTGCACTTTTTTTTTGTCTCAGCTCTGTGCAGGAGCTTAACTTGACAGACACATCTTAAAATAGCCCCCACTTGATTTTATGTCAGAGCACTTAACATTTTTTCTTCTGTTGTTCACAGGGTATTGTGTACCCAGCTTTCATCACTGTACTCTCTGTATGTGAGGCGGCTAAATCCATTAGGTTTTAGCATGACAGCCTGTCTGTCAGTCTGTAAAAAACAGTGTACTTCTTGGCGTTAAGGTCAAAGCTGAATAACATTTTAGAGTTTCTTGAAAACACCCTCCAGCTTCATCTGAGCTGGAGAGGAATGGAAAAGGAGTGGGAATGTTGAGCTGACTTCAACCTCCCCCTCCTGTCTTCATCCAGAAGTGAAATCCATCTCAGCTCTGTAATGGTAAACAGAAGTGGGCTTGGGAAAAGGAGCCAACGGGGAGTAAAGAAGTGGAGAGAAACGTCACCAGGAGGTGAGGGGGGGGCTGGTGTGAGGATGAAAATTGATTTATTACAGCGCTGATGAGGAGCGGCATGCCAGGAGACAGTGGGCGCTCTCCAAGCCTTTGCTGCAGCAACATAAAATGAAACAGGGGGGCCCTCCCCTCTGTTATAATTGCTGTGGCAAACTCAGCAAAGGCTCGGGGTCTGTGTGTAGAAATTTACGCAACCCTGACTGATGGTAGCCTGGCTAATCTCCATGTCTACAAGCCCCTAGTAGAAGCATAAGACATGCTTTTTGGTCTGCACTTGGAGCAGATTTTAACACTCGTGCAGATCAAAGACACACTGTAAACATTAAAAGAACATTCACATAGGAAGCACATTAACAGGCTGATTGTTCAACCCTGGAGTGTTCAAAATATCTAAAGGAAAAAGAAATGTCTTAGGGAGGTTCACAGCAAGCGGTTTGATACTTGGAAATATTTAAAACTTTGCTTTTAGACATTCAAGATATTTTACCAGGTTTTAAGCAAACATACTTTTTATTGGGCTGTAGAACATTCTGTTTGAAGTAATTCTATGCAACATCGTGTTATGCAGAGTTTTTTTTTGCTTATTATTCATTTTTGCTTGTGTGGAACTACTTGTTTCTATCTTGATAGGAGATTTCCTGGTAAGTAAAAACGTCTTGCTACATAGACCGATAATTTTACTCCTTTCTAGTGACTTTCTTTGTAAGATTAGAATTCTTTTCCTAAGAGAGCAAAAAAGGGGGAAACTAGATTAGTGAAGTCAGGGTTTATTAATTCATTAACTCTTTTTCCTAACTTCTTTTGACCAAAAAACAAAAAAAAACATCTTCTCTAGGTCACAAGACAACAAATGAAATAACCTTTTGACCTTTTCAAAGAAAAAAAAAAAAATTAAAACCCTCCCCTGTTTGACTTTCATTCAGCACAAATATTACCAAGCACTCTTAAGGAAAATTCATATTCATCTTTGGTCCGTGGCTGCGGAGTTATTATCAAATGTAGATTAAACATCTTTTTTTAAATGCCAACTAGAGCAGACAAAGTGATTCAGCAGCTCTCTGCTGTGGCAGATTTGCTCTCCCGCTCAGGAGCCGCACGTTCAGTATGCAGTTTTACACCGGGCACTTCTGTGGAAGCCACATTATTGACAGCACCTGTATTTTTCTAAGCAGCTAGAGGGGTGCAAGCAAGGCTCGAGTGTGGCGTGATGGTTTGAAGTGGATGTCCAAAACTAGGAGGGAGGGGGGAAAGGTACGGGGGGGGGGCTTTCCAATACTGCTGAAAATGTTAGTGTTGGGTTTGTTTCTCTGACTGTGTTGTTGTTTTTTTTTGTTTTGTTTTTTTTTTATTTGTCAACCTTTGGAACAGACTTACACAAGAAATAACGTTTTTTTGTTTGTTTTGTTTTTTGCTGTTTTTTTAAATAACCTCAGAAGACACGTCTTGTAATAACACGCAGTCTGTCTTAGACAGTCATCTCAGTATATCTAAAATCACTTGGGATAACAAAAGACAATGGTTAGAAAGTGGTCATAGAAGTTGAAGATTCTGAACAGTGTCAAGATGGCGTTTCCCTGCTGCTCGAATATTCTTATATCGCAATATTGCGACAGTTTGATTCATGAGTCATCAGCTCAAGGTAAACAAAATGATATGACATATGATATGAACATATTAGGAATGTGGGTGTGGTTCATGAAAAATTTCAGCTGTCAAAGAAATCAAAAAATGTACTTTTGCTGATTCTTCTAAAACATTGCATAGATCTGTTCATCACCCCCAGGCGACCAAAAAATTAAAAGGTTGCTATGGAAATGAAACCAACAGAAAAGCTGATATTTCAAAATAAAATGCTTTTTTTTATAAAAAAGAAAGAAATGTGTCACCTGCAGCTCCATCCAAGGTGGAATATGTGGAGGGGTAGGATAAAGCACACGTAGCCATTGGTCAGCCAGCGAGGGCGAGTCAGTAGGGGTGGCACAGGTCGCACCTGTCAGTCATACAATGCTGCTCATGGCTTTTATTTCCTTTTGTCTTTGCATTAAACATATAAAAAAATGTGGGTTTGAAGTAGCAGTCAAATCAGTTTGGAGATTCCGAAATAGGGACTCAGTCCTGTTTGACATTCAGAATAAACTATTGAAAGTAAAAGTAAAACTCTCTGAATGAGAGTATGGCTGCAGGTTCTAGGGAGTTGGGTGGAATATAGATGATACATTTTTCCACACACAGGTGTATGACAACTCGTGGCACTTTAACCTTTAACTGTACTGTTTCAAAAAAAGGAGAGTAGACTATGAAGCAAATCCAATATCAAAACTGACTGTGAAAATGCAGCACAGCAAAGGAAAGGATAAATCTAGCCCACTTAAATTGTCTAATTAAATATGTATTCATAAACAAGCTGTCTAATTGCTCTTTTAAAAAAAAAAAAACATTTACAAACAGATTTCAAAATAGGATTATTTCATGTTGCATCCATAAGTGATTTTGCATTTCTCTTTTGCAGTTTAACCTATAATAATTGCTTGGGTTACTATTAAATTAAGATAATTCTGCACACACAAAAAACGGCACACATTTTTAATGTTAGGTATTGCCTTTTTAAGTATAGATTTTTTTGTAAACAAGATGAAAGTACAAGAAAAAAAGAAAATCCCATTCAGATCTTAATCTCAGAAGGTGAGGACGATGGCCGCCCAGCTTTTTGCTGCAACTTCACAGCCGCCTGCGGTGGCTGTTATTCAAAGGAGCAGCAAATCTTGGAGGCCTTCAACACAGTGATAGGAATGCAAAATGAGATGAAAGCCAAGTCAGAGAGCAAATATTGGCTTTTGAGGCACAAAGGACTTACATGTTTCATCAAGGCGAGTTCCTCTGCTGACAAACATACACACCACTCAAGACAAAGCTAGATTATCAGATTAAAGTGAAAATGCAAGCAATTAGGAACCACAGTCTTTCAACCGCTTTGAAAGCAGCATTGCTCGAGCTTCGGACTGGTCACCAACACCAATGCTGAGCTTAAAAGAGGACAAGAAGCCTGCCAGCCTTTAATCTGCTTGTCTGTGGTCAGTAAATAATAGGCTCTAAATAAACTGCTCTTTTGAAGCACTCTCCTGGGCTGGCCTGCCAGGTAGTAGGGCATTAATATTGGCTCTGGTAAGAAGCAGTCAGGATTTACCAGTCAGTATCACGGGTACTCAGCCAGCAGGTGTCAGATTTGACTAAGAGGGAGACAGAAGTGTTTCCTCAGAGACAGGGAGTGAGTGTTCAGGGACTGCAGACACACAATCAAGAAAATACAAAACAGTTTTGCTGCTTCTATTTTCTTGGTGATGACATTGTTTTAAAACGTGTCTTTTTATTTTGTTGTCCATTTCTTTGTTACATACTTTAAAGACCCTCTCCGATTATCTTTTGATCTATCTTTAAATAATTCCCAACGGTCTCTTAGTTATGATTATGCCATTTTTAGGCCAAAATCAAAAAACGTGTTTGTCTTACATTCTGCAGAGAAGCAGTTCGCTTTTTTATGAGTAAGCGATCTAAACCAAAAAAATAACAAGACTGTGTTAGTAATTGACATAAGTGGCCATGGTATGAGTGGGATAATCCCGACGAAGTGTGCATTTTTTGGAAATTAACACACGCAGTGAACACCTAAAGCATCCAACACAAAGCAGAACGCGGTCTCTTCTGACGTGTAATGAATCTGTGTTAATAAATTTTAACACGTTCATTTTTTTAACTAATCATGTGCGTTAATGTGTTAACGTTGACAGCCCTACTGTATAACAACTGTTATGATATTTACACCCTACTTTTAGAAACATTTTAAGATCTTTATGGCTCTTTAATGAGTACCCTCACATTTTCTATCATATTTAATGAACTGACCGAATTTTATACTACTGCACCAAGCATTTTTTAAATGTAATTTTCCTGTTTTTCATAAAGCGTGTATTATGTTAAAACTTCTGTTAAAAAAAATAGTTCAGCCAAGCATAATTCGCCTATGAAAAAGTCTTAGCTTTATGGGAAGAATGTGAATGTCAAACCCGTTTTACAAAAGGCACAGAGAGAGAGCATTCAAAATAGAAGAAACCTAAAAAAAAAAAAAACCTTTAAAATGAATGTTGTTTGGAACAAAAAAATGTAACCCTAATTTTAAGTGACCGGCAGGTATATTAAAGTATCATCAGTTGTGTGCGTATATATTATTTACATCATTTGTTCCGATATTTGCCTATTTTGTCCGATTTTTCAGCTACTGGGGGCCATTCAGGAAGCCACAGGAGCCGGGGCCTTGATAAGGAAAGTTTATGATGTTTTGCTCCCAGAGGTCAGATGGTGTATCTTTGTGGTTTGTAAAATTTGAATCTGTTATTTGGTGATTTTGGCTAACTTTTCACTTAGAATGAAGAAAACAAAACAGTGTGTTCTTTGGAGTGTCATCAGGTATGATTGAACCATTTCTTTGTTTTTCAGATCCTAATAAGCATCCTTCAAACAAAGGGAAAGACAAGACTGCAGGTGGAGATGCTCCTGGCTAGGGATATCATTTTCAAAAGGTGGGCTAATATCACGATGGTTCTTGAGTTTTATTAGATTAGATGCTCCAGAGAGAGCTAAATGGCTGGAAAGACCTCCTGAAACATTGTTTTCCAGCAGATCCAAAGACGACCATGATTGAGTCTCACCGAGTTCTGTCCAGGATGTGAAGAACCGTCCTGTTATCTTCAAGTGTAGCATTGTTCGAAAATGAACAAAGATGTACATCTCAGTTTCATCTGCAGCTGCATGCCTCTTGCTTTTTACTCTTTCATTGCAATAAAAGTAATAACAGTCGACAGCTTTTTATTCCGTATTTAATCAATATTGAGATAAATCCACTGTGCCAGCTTGGGATATTGGGTTACAGCTTGAAAGTTTTTGCTTTCATGAATACAAATATTAAGAGTGTGCAGCAAAGATCAAAAAACGTATACACATTTGATTCAGTTTAAACGCAGCAACCATGAACTTGTCTTGAGCTGAACATTTTTTTCCCTGGTTCTCTTTTCAGGTTTGTCAGTGTTCTTGATTACATTTTCGCAATAATTGTAACACTATATTGTCTGTTTGCATGTAATTTTCTAAATATGCGCAGCCAGAGCTGAACTTTTGTGAAGGTTAGGATTACTAAGGTCAGGGTTAAACCACCAAATGGTTTCTGAGTGCTTTCTGACTGTTTTGCTGCTCACCTCGCTTCCGGGAGATGGATCAAATGCGGAGAACATATTTCACGAACATAGAGTGGGGATCAAAAGTTTAGGCACCCCAGGTGAATCGTTATATTTCTGTGCGTAAAGAACCCAAGGAAAGACTTAAAAATCTTCTTTAGGCATCTGTTTACAGATGAGACATTATTTTAATGTCAAAAAAAAATTGCCCCCCCCCAATCTACCCTTTAAAAGTAACAGAAAACAAATTTATAGCGTGTGCAAAGGTATTGGCACCCCGCAGAGTTAGTACCTTGTACTGTTCCCGTTGGCAAGTATCACAGCTTGTAAACACTTTTTGTAGCCAGCCAAGAGTCTCTCAATTCTTGTTTGAGGTCTCTTCATCCATTCTTCTTTATACAAGTCTTCCATTTCTTTGAGATTTCTGGTATGTCTGTTACACACTGTTCTTTTCAGGTCTATCCAGAGATTTTCAATGATGTTGAGGTCAGGAGATTGGGAAGGCCACTACAAAACCTTCAGTTTGTGTCTCTTAATGTAAGACAGTGTGGATTTTGAGGTGTGTTTAGGATCATTATCCATTTGTAGAAGTCATCCTCTCTTCATCAACTTTTTCACAGATGGCATCAAGTTAGTATCAAAAAATTTCACTAAAATTTGATGGAATCCATTCTTCTTTCTACTCGTGAAATGTTTTCTGTGGTGCTGGCTGCAATACAAGCCCAAAGCACGATTAATCCACCCTCATGCAAACTTTAAAACTTTTTCAATTTTGTGGTGAGGATGTAATAGAGGTTTTCTTCTGATGACTCTTCCATGAAGACCATATTTGTACAAATATCTCTTGACAGTAGAACAGTGTAGCACAACTCCAGAGTCTGCAGGTCTTTCTGGAGGGATGCTGTAGTCAAATGTGGGTTTTGATTTGCTTTTCTCACAATCCTGCGAGCTGCTCTGTCTGAGATTTTTCTTGATCTTCCAGATCTTGCTTTAACTTCCACTGTTCCTGTTGACTGCCATTTCTTAATGACATTCTGAACAGAGGATACTAGCATCTGAATACGCTTTTCTATCTTCTTCTAGCCTTCTCCTGCTTTGTGAGCATCAACTATTTTCCGTTACATTGTTCCGAACAACTGTTTGAAGAACCCATGATGGTGATTGTTGGGGCAAGGTCAGATGACTTAGATTATTTATCAGAGTGGATATCAAATCTTTGAGATTGAAATCACCTGGTCCTTGCAAATGATGACACTGTCAGGTCTGATTTTCTAAATGGGACGGTGCATAAAATGAATTCTGAAGGGTGCCCAAACTTTTGCACATGCCATTGTTTTGTTTTCTGTTATCTTGAAAGGGTAAATGATGGAAATAAAGCCTTTTTTTTTTTTTTTTTTTACATATCAAAAGAATGTGTCATCTGTACACTGATCCCTTTAGGAGATGTTTCAATCTTTCCTTGGGTTTTTTATGCACAATAATATAACATTTTACATGGAGTGTCCAAACTTTCAATCCCCACTGTAGGTGTGTGACAGCTAATGGGACTTTAACTTTAATTATAAATACATGCGACCAACAACAAAATCCAGCCTTGGATGCACTTAAAATGTGTGCTGGCAATGCAGCAATGTGCATCTTGGCTGCACGTATTATATGTGGACAACATAAGATCTGCAAAAAATAATAAACTTTAAAAATAATAATACAATAGAATTATAACAATAACAAAAATATATATATATAGTCAAAGTACAAATTCTGGTTTCAAGATCACCAACTCCAGTCCTTTAGACAAAACTTCTGCTGGACATCCATTGGCTCCATCTGGTTTATCCACCATTACATCTGGCATATTATCTGCAGCTAGGTACTCTTCTCAGTTGTGAGTGGGACTATTGAAGTGGAGCAACCCCACTCCCTCTTCCCTTCCCCACTGCTTAAAGATCTCTGTTTACTCACTCTCCCGCTATCTTACAGCCCTAACCTAACATTAACGGTGCAACAAAAATGGCAAGCAGTATCAGAGCCATCAGCCCAATGGAGCCAGATACCAGCTTGGACAAGGAAAACAAAGTCGTATATGGATCTGGTTATGTGAAAACGTATCTAATTTAATGATGGCAGAAGTATTTTTAAAGGAATATAAAATCTACAGCAATACAGCACATGAACATTTACATCCAGTTCTTTTATACATGCTCAACTTTTTGATCTGTGCTTTAGCTGTCAAAAGGTAAGTGTTTACTGTTTTTGGTCATCTTTGAACTACCTTAACATTGCAGATGACTTTTCTCTGTTGCTTAGCAACAAGGAAAGCTTAGCTTTTGGTCAGAGGATAAACAAAACTGCTAAAGGAGCTAGGAATCTGAGAGTCAACTACAGATGTGTGATGGCTACAAAAAATGTTTAAGATTTGAAGATTGTGCTGTTAATTCAACCTAATGGAAAACTGCACTTTGCATGTAGTGAAAGCATCGTGGCTTATCACTTGGCTAAATTTATGTGAAAGCTAGAGTTTTGCCATAAAGGTGTTGTTTGTATCCAAATGACTTTAATAAAAAAAAAAAAAAAATCCTGTTTTCAAGGAAAAACGTAAATAACAGTAAATCAGACAGGTTTTTAATGGCTGACTTTTGTTGATCATTTTGTTTATTACCGGCAGTATGTTTTTGTGAGCATGTTTTTACATTTCAACCCTTTGTGGCCCATTGATGCAAATTCACATCAAACCACTTCTGCTTCTAAATTATTTTACTGGGATCTACTAAAGACCAAAAATATAAGTGATTATTTTTTCTTCATAGCTGGAAATAAATTCAGGCGTCAGAGGGTAAACCACATTGAGATCCAACCTTAAATATCATGAAATGTGCAGTTTCAATAAAACTTGATTATATGTTTAAATAAGGATGTTAATTTAAGTTAGTACAAATAAACTGTAAAATGAGCATAGAGGATCTTTAAGTGCTGCAGATGATAAGGTAATTTTGAAATTTGACCAAACCCTTCATTTTGGTAGACAAACACCCACACAAGCCAGGAAGGAAAACACAGATAACATAAATCTATGACAAGTATTTGATATAAAAAAAAAAAATTAAAAAAAAAAGGGGGGCTGAAAAATGTGATTCTTTCCCCCCAAAAAAAGATAGGAAAATAAACAAAAATGACTTGCTCAACCTCAAAACATTTTTTATTCCCGTTTAATGCAACATAATAAATATATCATTGACAAAACCTTAGGAACCTTTTTTTTTTTTTTTAAAGATAAGAGCTCATCTTAATACCAGATCTCATATCAAATGTGGAAAATTATCCCAAACCGACTTAAATTGTAAGATGGGCAAACGACTTTTTGCGAAGGGGTCCTGCTGCTTGCCTGATGACAAGGATCAGGTTCAACAGGGCCCACTGATGCTGAACAGAATGAAGTGGGTTTAGAAAATGGATGTGTGAAGGAAGGATTTCTCCACAGATCTCTGTGCCGGACCGCCTGCTTATTGCTTTTGTTCAATAGATTAGAAAATAGTTTTTCCAATTATGTTTATTATAGATTAAACTCTTGAAATGTCTGTAAATTAAATCAGATTAAAAATAAGTGAAGTGTTAATATATATTACTTAGGAGTGCATCACAGTCAGCACTTCTCAATGACATATGTCCACGTAATAGCTCTGTGCTTCATTTTGAGGGACTTTGAAGGCTATGCTCATATTTTTGTATTTTTTATGTATTTAACATTCAATGTGCAAATAGTTAATAGACTCATTTATAATCTACGCAAAAAAAAAAAAATTTAAAATGTTTTAATAATACATTGTGGCTTCTATTACCACATGCGGTGACCTCTGATAACTCAAATGGGTCCAACTTACAATTAAAAAAAATCCGAACAGTCTTGCTTTATTAAGGGTTTTTCCTATATTTTTTCATTGAGTTTGTGTGTTACTCTTAGTATGCAAGTCTCTTTTTTTTTTTTTTTAAATCTTGTTTTGCAACTTTAGTCTTTAGAAAATTGAATTTTAGGAAAAAGATATCTGCGAGAAATCGGGAAAGACAGCCGTCCACAGAACGTTGTGCCATCCATCAGTCCGAGATAGCGTCTCATGAAGCAAACAACAAGATGTCTTTTTCTTACCCAACTCTGCGTTGTAGCAATGTGATCATTCTTTTCTTTGTCTGGTAAGAAGAAGAGGAGACAGCAAGATTAAAATCAAAAACCTTTCCATTGATCTGCAGCCTCTCCTGTGACATCATTACTCCTGACTTAAATGATGCCAGTCTTTGAAGTCTACTTGAAACTCTGAGTTTCATGGACTCAAAACTGAAAAAGATTTAAAAACACTAAAGTATAAAAAGCTTTGACGGGCTAATTAAAATTCCAATCTAGAGCAAGCCCATGTGTACATTTCCTTTTCCTATGATCCAGATAGAAAAATGTATCAAAGAATATAGGATTTTTCAGGTGGATGAATCAGTGTTTAAAAAGTTCTTGTGGTACTCTTCTGGTGATTGAAAGCATATAAAGAAAATTAAGTTTTAAATTGTATTAAAAGCATTTCTTTATTCAAATCGTTGTGAATCAGGAGCAGGTGAAAAAAAAGTGCTGTTTGAAAAGTATTGCATTTGTGACAAAAAAAGAAACGCTTGGTGGGCCACAAGCTTCCTGCTCCGCTCCATTCCAGTGCATCCATCTGCAGATGACTAGATCCATGTACATGTTTTGATTTTGGCTAAAAACAGCATAATCATAATTCAATTCCACTGGAAATGCTTTGAAAATAGATCAAAAGAGGACCAGAGTGGGACTTTAATGTATTAAATGAAAATAATTCAATAACTTGTTGGAGCAAACAAATGCAGAGAAGGCATGCTGAAAAAGAAATTCCATAAAGAAGATGCCCATCCGACAGGAAATAAAGGCAACCAACAGAAGTTTATCCAGTGATCTGACAATAGTGACAAAAAATGATTTAATGACATGAGAGTGATATAAGCAAAAGGTCTTTTTACACTTCAAAAAAAAAAAAAAAATTCTCATTAAGCTACACCAAGTCACACTGAGTGCTACTAAGCTTTTCTCAGAGATGTTCTTTGTACCCCAGTTTCAAAGTGTGATCCCAAAGAATCCTGGCATTGCCATCATGAGACGTGCCTCTGCAATCAAGGGAGAAAATATTTACTAATAGGAGTGCAGCAAACATGCAGCATAGCTTCACTTTGATCCCTCTTCTTCTTGTGTGAGGCGGTCATGAAAAGGACAGAATTCCATCTGCCAGAAGTCTTAGTTTCCATACAAAATTAGCGTTTTCATTTCAGGATTCACTTTCACACACAAAAAGAAAAGATCTCTAATCTCTGAGGGCTTTCCCAATGTACAACTCAGATGTGTATTTATGCAAATACCAGAGAAAGACAAATAAAAACAGTGAAATTTCACTTTCTGAAAGACCTTGTAAAGTTTTAACCATTTTTTTTTTTTGCACAATACTTTGGAGATCTAAGCTGACTCCATGAGTGTAGATACCTCATTTTAGGAAGAGCTAGGTCTCTCATCATCCCTGCATGGTGAGCTGGGAGCTCAAAGACAGACTGTATAAATGACCCGCAATTTTTTTTTCTGTCATCTGTGAATAGATGTCAATTACAGGACCTTTTTGACAGCCCAGGGTCTGTAAATGAGTGTTAATAGGTGAAAAGGTACAGCGCCTTCTCCTGCAGTTCTGCTGAGTGAAAATGACTACTGCCTACTGCCCAGACATTCATTATCAAGCAACCGTCTCAAGATTTGGCATCATTGCTAATATGATGGTTGGGGTGGTGTAAAACAGGAGGGATTTTAACAGTTATCTCATCATCTGGTTGACAACATGTCAATCTCTGACTGATGGTTACTTAGGTATCAAAGCAAAGTGCTATTTTCTCCACATTTTTTTTTTTTTTTGACGACCCCAATTTAACTCAGTCACCTCTTGTCCCTGCTGACTCAAACAAAGGCAAAATGAGAGCCGCGCTTTCAGGTTTTTATTTCACCCATCAGCACTATTCTACTGCTTCACTGAGGGCTGGTGGGAGGGGAGCCTTGTTTCAGACCACCTCTTCCATCTTGATGTTCTGTCCAGCACAGCTGGTTTGGCAGAACTATAGTGGGCGCATTAGTGTAGTGGGAGGGGGGAAAAAAAAAAAAAAAAAATACATGTTATCACCAAAATCTTCTCTTGTTTTTCTGTTACACAGATCATGTTTCATTTTTGCTAGACATTCATCCACAGGATACTAATTCTTAGATTCTTCAAGATCTCAGCATTTAACAGCACAGTTGCCTTTAAAATGACAATTCAGGAATGACAAAAAAATTCAAAAGAATTCTTTGTTTAAATTAAGAGAAATGTAAAATATATTTACAACACGCTTTGAATCACAATTATCACAGTAAAAATGCATCTTGTAATTAAATGTTTAATATAAATTTTACTATTATAAATGCACATATTTCTGGCAATACAATGTAAAATGCAAAAGCAATAAGAACTGTTCAAATGCTACACGTTCATGAACTGACAGTAAAGGCAGACAGAACAGACTTTCTTGAGTCTATTTGAAGTCCTATTATCTCCAAGTAGTTTGTCAGTAAAACCTTTAGTATTTTTTTAATCATATGAATAATTATTTAATTTGTATTTTCATAAAATGTTAAGAAAAGAACAAGAAAAAAACAACAGAGGGGGGGGGGGGGCATTGATCAGCATGTAAATAGGAGAGATCCTTCTACCTGGTGCAGTGGTAATTCCAGCTTTATTTATTTTTGAAGTCAGAGGGAGCTTCTCGGGGTCTTCTGCAAACAAGCTGCACCTGAATTCAGCCAGTGAGAGCTGAAAACCCTAAACTGGCAATGTGCTGCCCTGTGTGACTGCCATCAATGGCCTGGTAATTAGTGGGATTGTTGCAGCTTGAGCGAGTGTTTAGGACCTGATTGTCTCCACCTGGCTGGAGCACATCTGCGTCCCATCATCAATTAAGGGAGAGCCCCTTCAGCCTTCATTAAAGCTGTTTAAGTGCACAGGGTGTTGTGCCTCTAAATCCAGCAATCCATTATCAAATTTGGGACTTAGAAGCAGATTGGTTCAATTTTAGTTGCACTTTATGCTTTGACCCTGACCTCTGCTCAGCTTTCTCTTTAAAGGACTGTTTCTATCAAGACCTGGAGCAGAAAACCTAAAAAAAAAGCATGAAAAGAAATTCAGTTTTAAAGAATTTCATGTTATTAAATCCCCTCAGTTTGACCCTGATCAGTCTAACTAACAAACAGAAAGTAATTATGTTTTTTTTTTTTTTTCTGTAAAACACTACTCTGCAAATGATAAATCCATTGGACAGGGAAAGAATATCAATTACTATTTTTAACATTTGAAAAAAATGGAATAAAAATAATAATGATTCTGATTTACCCTCATGCATGAAACTGTAATACATTTTAGATGTGGCTGAACAGGTGTGATGAATTATATTTGGCATCCTTAATGTTTTTTTTTTTTTTTTTTTTTTTTTATTAACCGTTTTGTTCATTTTTCAATATGTACTTTTGCTGCCTTCTTCAGGTCCTCAATGACACAGCTCTGTGACGAGATCCATGAAGAGAAAATGACGCCTCATTGTGTTGTTTTATTGAAGCCCCTAATCAGCCCTGACGAGGACGAAATCTCTATTTACTTTGTTCCACAAACTTATAAACAGAACAATCTCTGCACCAAGGCTACAAGAACAGTGATTATCTGCATGACTCTCCCATTTCCAAGCATTTCCACACCTAAATAGTGTTCCTATGCAACCCTAACAGGGGTTTTAGCACTGGCACCACTGTTGACATGCAAATGTGTCATGTAAAAGATAGTTAATTTTTTTCACAAATTGCATGTCTGTGCTATAAAAGTGTTACATTGTAAATTCAATTAAATTACTCGTTTTTTAACAATTATTATTAAATCAGTAAAGCATTCACAACAACACACTTGGATGCTTTTCTAATGACTGCAGGAGAAGGAGACAAAATTGTTCAAAGGGCAAAGAAGCCTCATTAACGCTAGGTTGATTGTGAAGAAAAGGCAAAAGAAAACAATAGAATGACAATAGAGTTTGACTGAGCAGCTATTATGAGACCCAGGTAACAGGAAAATTCATAGCACGTTTAATAAAGTGAAGTGTTCTGATTAGAGAGTTGGCTGGGCAGGAGACACCTCCTGGCCTTGCTTTTGGTCTTGGTTTACTGTATTTTCTGCACTCAATAAACTACAGTACCACTTATAATAGCGCCATAAATATGGATTCATTCTGGTTGTGCTTACTAATGTCGATAGGATTTTGAGAGGTACAGAGCGCACTGTGAAAATGTCAGTCAGTTTTATTTATAAGTTGCAAACAAGGTTGAATATTGTGAACCTTTGTCACATATAAGGTGCACCGAATTTTAAGGCGCATTAAGCGAGATGAAAGAGTCAGAGATAAGATGGTCAGTCTGATTGACTGACAGACTGCATTCACAGTAACTCTAGAAGTTTACAGGTTATCCACGTCAGCAAATTCACAATACCTGTAAAGGCTGGATTGCACTGGTCACCGCTGTGTGTCTCCATCGTGTTGCATTGTCACCTAAAAAATAGAACGTTCATTAATCAGTCTGAGTGTTTACGTTGCCTCCACTATGTTTGCGTCTGAAGTCTGTCACTCCACAACACAAGCTTTATGCAGGAGTTCTATTTCCAGTCCATCAACGCGTCAATACACTACAAACAGACCAGTGTAGATCCAGGTAGCTCCCAAACTTGTTTGCAACACGTAAAAAAAAAAAAAAGCACAGTCCAACTTCACTACATGTAGCTGCGTTAGCGTACTCCCAATAACACCCAACCAAACATTCAACATCAGTAAGCACAACCAGAATGAATCCATATAAAAGACGCTCCAGATTATAAGACACACTGTTTTTTTTGTTTTGTTTTTATTAGGGTCTTTAAGTGAGCCTTATAGTGTGGAAACTGTCTATAAAAAATGAAGACAATATTGTCTTAAAAGAGTAAGGATTTTGCACTCACCAGCTGAGTTTTGCAAATTAAATGCTAAAAGTTTATACTATCTTAAGAGCTTAACTTTGCATTTAGACATGATCCCAATCTCTCATTATACAGCCTTTAAAAAAAGTGCATTCTACACTCTACCAGCCCTCTGACTGTTTTGGGCTTTAAATACAAATATAAATATATATATTTTACTGAGTAAGTCTCTAAAGTGACTTCACTGAGAGTTGGCTTGTTGGACAACAAAGAAGGGTGGCTTCAGAGACTCCTGTGCATTTGTAAAAACACCTAATAGCTTGTTTTATGAACGGCAGCCCTCCCTCGCTCTTTTCTACTATTTTCTGGAGACTGATTTGTTTTGAGAGATTGAGACGATAATGCTGTGAGATGCAAATGAGGAGGCTGTGAAAAAGCTCATTGGAAAAAAGCAAGGAGAAGTGCAGCCTTGTAAACAAAATTCTATTTCACATTGTTAAAAGGTAATTTGTCTCCATCCTGCATGGTGGGGCCTTCATAAATAAAGCAGGAACGCACACGGCAGGTGAACATGCATTTTACCTATTTTCTCCACTTTTCGCATGCAAATTACTGCATGTTGATCTAGTACTTTCTTTACAATTATGTAAGAATATGTTTATTTTTTTTATTTTACGCTTATCTTATGCTGGACAGACTTTATTGTTCCAAAAAAAAAGACAATGTTAAGGTTGAGAAAACATGTACAAATGAAAGAAAATAAAAACAGAGGTGTGGTGAGGACAGAGGGATTATGGAGATTAACAAAAGTGTGGGGGGAAAAAAAGGAGGACAACAGAAAACTGTTGCACAAAGCTTAACATTATCAGTAAGAAATGTAAATATTTTCAGAAGGATTGGATGTTTGTGCACAGAAACACACGTCAACGCATTTGTACATCTGCACAAACGCAATTAAGCTTACATATAACCATAATCCGGACACACGTGCACTCACACATCCACACAGCGTATTTTACATGAGCTGTATGAACAATGCACACACAGCGATACACAAGCATTTTTGTTATTGAGATTTCACACGCCAGTCATACCAGCTGTTAGAGTTCAGAGGGGTGTGGGTTTACTTCAGTGATGTAATTGAGTGTAGAAGACAATCAAATCAAACTTTAATTATAAAAAGGTCTTCTCGAGCATTGCGCAGTTTAAAGCGTTTTACATTTATCAAAGTAACTTCTAAAAGAAACTTAAGGCTTGGCTCTGCTGTGAGGAAACAGAGTACTGTGAATCTATTCATACCAGGAGCTAGCTCAGTCACAGGAACATTGTCACAGTGCTTACTCAGATCAGGAATGAGGTCCACTTCCCAGCTATGAGGCTGCAATGTTGAACTCCAGCCACCCCAGCAATGGCAGCAACTGCAGCAACCACCAGCGACCAAACCGGCAAACTCTGGCACAAAAGATCCCCACAGAAAACACAGGAGCTAAAATTATAGAAAGATGTTAAAATGAAATCAATAAAATGTATATAAAAACATTACATTGGAAGAAGGTTAAGTGCATATATATATATATATATATATATATATGCTGTAAATATAAAAACTAATAAAATAAATAAATAAATAGACAGATACAATTATCCAGAAGCAATATTAAAAAGGTAGGTCTTGAGACTTTTTTAAAGGCTTTACCGTTTTTTCAGCCCTGAGGCTCTCCAGCACGCTGTTTCACAGGCGAGGACCATAATGGCAGAATGAAGCTTCACCAAAAGTTTTGGTCCTCACCCTAGAAACAACTAAAAGGCCAGTGTCGAAGGACCTTTGGGCCCATGAAGGCTCATACTTTAAAACCAAATCACTTAAATAAGAAGGCCTAAGACCATTAAAGCATTTATAAACCATTAAAATAATCTTGCAAAGCAGCGATTTTAAAATGGGTATTGTGTTTTCCCACCTCCTGGTTCTCGTCAGAACTGAGTATTTTAATTGATTTCGTAAACAGTTAAAGAGCTACGGTAGTTCAAAGAATGTCAACACTGGAGCTAAAGCTCTGGCGCTAAAGTGTTAAAAACACCTGAGCATTCGAGCAAAGTTAAGTTTCAGATTTATCACAGCAGAAATTTACATTTTCAAGTTGTGCAAGGCAGAAAACTCAAGCAGCAAATATGCAAATGTGCAAATGTTGATTAAACAGATCAACAGCCGAGACCGCACAATTAGCTGTGGTGTCTCTTTCCAAACACTCATTCTCCACAGCTATAGAAAGATAATGCAGATTATAGAACTGACAGTTCAACTCCAGAAACAATAAAAACTCACAAGTAAATTCGAAAGGGGTTTCTCATTTACAGTGGAGGAGATGAAGAACTGAGGTGGGGGTGATTTTCTCTCTTTGAGACACTCAATCAGGAACACCTAAGTGTGCCACACAGCTCATCTCACCTTCATTTACTCACGTGGAATAAATCAGCAAGAGGCATTCGACCCCTTGTGTTCATCCAGACTAAGCAGTAATTGTACAGAGAATAATAATTATCTTCTAAAATATGCTTAAGCAGTGGGAGGCGGGATGCTTCTTTAAATGCAAGAAGAATGCAGGTTATCGTCTCACTGCAGTCCTCTGAATATAGGACTGCAGAGTAGCTGCATGCTACTTGTATCTTTTCTATCTTTCTAATGCATAATTAGGTTCCCAGTCTCAAAAGATAAACAACAAAACAGCATATTTAGCAAAAATCCATCAACATCAGAAGCCAAATGGTGATGGATATGAATGTTAATATTGCAGTTTTCTGCAGCTCTCAATAACGTTGCTATTCGAGGCTGCAAAGGCTGTTCTCTAAATGTCATTAAAACACTAAACGCAATGCTGTTTCGGATGTTTTACATATTAAATTCCCTTTCATATTTATTACAAAGCAAATAATCTAGAATATATTGTTCACACGTTTGAAAGCCTTGGAGCCATGGAGAGCAGACAATATAATGTATTTAGCTTAAAAGTTGTATTTTCAACGGTTTGTTCAATGAATATTATTTCTGTGCGATAAAGAGAAAGCCAAACAAACATCTTCCTGCTGTCATAAAACAAAATACACCCCAAAAAAGATAAAGAGAAAAAAAAAACCCTGAAAGCTGCTTTTGTTTTCACAACTTTTGAAAAAAAATAACCACAATGCAACAGAAATATTGATAAACGGCAGAGCAAGGTGATGCAATTAGCCACCCAAACTTCTGAGATTAACAAATCAGCGTTGATTAATTTTTAAATTATGGCCCATTGCAGTCCAGTAAAGGACATGACAGGTTAGGTGTATAATTACAAAAAAAGGTCACATTGACCTTTAACCTTGAGAAGAGGCCGTCTTCAATTTTCTCCAAAAAAAGCACCATTAAGACAAACTCTTCCAAGGGATTTCAAAATATCACTTTCTTACTCCCCAAGCATTATTGGGATCTCTTTGGGAAACATTTTTTTGTTTTAAAGTTTATAGATTTTGAATGACGTTCTCGTGGTGAGCTTCCACACGCCCCCCCAGTTGCTCAGATTTTTTTTCTGGAATGTTGTGAAAATGAAATACATAAGTAGTTAGTTCAAGCTGAATGAAACAATATTAACAAAACAATTATCCAAATTTATAGAGAAAACGGTTTAGATCCACTGTAGAATTTGGTGTTTTCTAATAAGAAACTTTAATTTGGGGGGTTACAGCACCATGATTATTGGTGCGCAAACAGATTTAGAACAAAACACAAGAAGAAAAGAAAGGATGAGTGAAAAAGCACATCCTCCTCTCATAAACCTGTCTGGCGTGCCAAAAGATCTAACAGCACCAGCTTTCCTATTGATCGCCAAGCTTTGTGATTCTGAAATGTTGTTGCACCAATGGAACCTTGTTATTGCAGCTCTGACCTAACTTTGTTTTTTCTTTTTTTTTTTTTTTTTACTTTCCTAAGCTTATTTTTTTTGGAAAACATTCTTGTCTGACAAATTTTTATAATCTTCAGATGGTGTGCTGCTTGAATGGATTGGTGTTGCCAATCCTCTCACAGTTTAACATCTGTTGTGATGTGTCACCATGACAACAGGTAAGTAGTTTGTATGCAAGGACAGCTAATTGACCTTCCCAAAGCCCCAGTAATCCCTGAAATAAGACCCCCAAATCCTAACAGGTTGAAGAGAAAACACAGAGGATGAAGAACAATGACAACCTGAAAGCAAGGAGGAAGAACTTTAAACCGTTTCTACCCTCGGCCATGATGAAAAATGTGAGTTCACTGGCAAATAAAGTGTAAGACCTTGGAGTGTTGACAAGGACACAGTAGTATTATCAGGAATGCAGCATTATGTGTTTCACCGAGACATGGCTGCAGGAATAAATTCTGGCCTGCAGTGCTTCTACTGCCTACCTTTCAGACTAAATGGGAAGAAAGGAGGTGCATATAGAATCTGTAAGAGCAAAAAGAGGAGAGATCGGCATGCCTCTTCTCATAGAAACAACAAATGCGCATAATCCTAGACACGCTGCTGTGAAAGATTGTCTGAGCTCCACAGAAAACCGACTTGTGGGCTGTGAGCTTTGATGCATGTTGTCTACCAAGAGAATTGACCTGCGTTGACTGCTGAAGCTGCAACAGTTCTGCTGGTACCAAAGCAGAAAACTGTCATCATCATTGTGTGTGAACTGCAGTCCCTGAGGACGTTTACGACTTTTCTCGTGAAATTTCTATCAGTTTTCAGTTGATCATCCTGCCACAATGTCAGTTCCTTCTGCTTATTAGAAGAATCCCTTGAAAGTCGTCTCACAGAAGAGCTTCAAATCAACCTGAAATGAAGTATGTTGATGTTTTACACTTTAATTATTGTTTGCTTGTTTTGTTAAATACATGCAGCATTCAGATATTAGCACCATCTTCATCAAAAATGCCCTATTTTCCTAAAACTAGACTCTCTTCATATTGCAAATATTTTGCACAATTCACAACAAAGCAATAAAATTCAGTGTATCAATTTTTCTGCCACCTGCTCCTCGCCTGTCTGTGATGTCTGTCTTGTAGGGAACACAGCCTCGGGGCAGATGCTGTTATATAGCAGCTCATCAAAATAAGTGACAAGGAAAAACCTCTCCATCTGAAGAGCAAAGAAAAATAAATCAGTATCCCAAAATGAGAATCTCATAGGTTCAAACTATTTTTAAAACAACAAAGCACTCACGCAGGCACGCCAGTGTTATTCATATCCATCCATCCACAAATGATAACACGTTATGCTTTGGTGTTAATTTTTTTTTTTTAAATGAAGTGATACCAACAAAATATTAGAGTAAGTCAGCACCAACTTTCAATTAATTTTAATTCAATTTCATTTTAATAGTCCAATGTCACACTACAGTTGTTTCACTTTGCTTCTCACTGGTATTTATGAAAAGAACATATAGTCAGTCATAAAACTATAAATAATAGCTGGTTGCTAAACTAACTATACAGATTAAGCTAAACTGGCATTCCTGCCCTTATACCCTCCTTCTCAGTGAGGAAAAACTAAAAAAGAATCTGATTTTGGGGAAAAAAAGAAACCTCAGGGAAGTTCAAATGAAGGAAGGATCCTCACCCAGGACGGACAGGTGATGTGCTAGAACTGTTAAAAAAGAAATGGGCTTATCTAACTCTACAACTACATGTTTAATTAGTGTGGCAGATGGGCTTCAACCAGATGTAACTGGGGGACAGCTAGGAGTCCTGCCAGAGGCGAGGTCCACAGCGATAGACAGGAGAACAGATGATACACCTGGAATCTCTCCCGTTCCAAGATGCGAGACGAAGCCAGAGACGAGGTCCAGGCCAAGAACAGGAGCACAGAAGATCCAACTGGAATCTCTCCCACTCCCGCAGAGGGGACTGGGAAAAAGGGACAACATATGAATCACACTACACCAAACAGTGGCATGGTGAACTAAATAAAATATAGAACTGGGTAAATGACAAAGAATAGAGGAAAAGAGGAGAGAAGAAGTAATAGAGGACAGAACCCCAGTGCACCATACTTTCCCCAGCTTCTAATTTTTAGTAACCTACTAGCAACTAAATTGTATTGAAATTAAATTCAAACATGTTAATGGTAAGTTGCATGTAATATGGCACATATAACGGATGGTAGTTACAATAACAATAATAGAGAATCTTCAGTTTTAGCATGTCTGTATTAAAATAAACAAAATATAATAAATATAAAACAAATATAATATATTATTAATCTAATCTAAGCCCACGCACACCCACTAATATGAGGGAATAGGCCACCGTGACCTGGTTTATCAGTTCATCTTCCCTCTGCTTTGCTCTATGGAGAAGTATGTATAATCGATGTAATGACAATTGCAATTATTCCCCCAAACTTCATTACAGTAACCGAAGTAGGGGAGCAGTAAATTAGATATTCTCTGGTTACAAGCTAACCTGGCAAAGAAAAATGTTTTAAGCCTAACTTTGAATGTAGAAACTGTGTCGGCTTCTCTTTCATGAGCTGGGAGCTTCTTTCATAAGCCAGGGGCTTGGTGGCTAAAGGCTCTACCTCTTGTGCTTTTAGAAATTCTGGGAACTGCAAGCAGCCCTGCATTTTGTGAGTGAAGTGATTTGATTTTTTTGATTTGAAACGGTTTCTTTCAAGCAATCAAAGCAAAAAATAGTACATAAACATTACAATCAACAAAAGATTAAATCCATAACAAACATATAAAACATTGGGTAATTGTAGATTGCTTGAAACGGAGTGGAAGGAAGCTTATATAATCCCACCCCGTATTCGCCTAACCATTTACTTTACATATGTTATCAGTATCTGGTTCATAACTTCTAATCAGAGCTTTATGCATTACCAACACAAATTTAGGTCATTAAGAATTCTTTAGCTCCAATAAATCAGATGACAAGATGACATACATAATGATTATGACACTAAACATAAAATTATTTCAGAATTCATTATAGCATATGCAGATCAAGCATCTATGTTTAAAATAAGTGCAAATAATTTTTTCTTAGAAAAAGCAATAATATAAATCAAGTATCAAAATTTAAAATAAGTATATATATATATATACTTATTAATAATAATATAAATATATATAGGAATAATAATTCATAATCTGACAAAAGAAGATGCTTTTTTCTTGATATAAAAATTGCTCATAATCACAAATACATACAGTACCATAAAACATATGCCATAACAAATATCACATTAAATCCAATAAATACATTGATTTTCATATGGAGTTTGATTAAAAAAAATTATACATGTCCATCTTTGCAAGATTCATTTAGGTCATTTTTTTCTGCTGCAGTTACACTGGTACATCCAAGTGCGATTCCGATCATCATTTATTCTATTGTAAAGGTGTTCCCTGTGATATTTTAATTTTGATTAGACCTTCTTTAAACAAAATTATTTAAAAAAAAAAAACCCTGTGTCATTTTCTAAGACATAGTTTCTTCAGTAGATCATTAGAAATTCACCTTGAGTTGTGGGTGGGGCAGTTGGGATGGAGAAACTCTGCCCCTTCTTCCCGTCATCTATTTCTTTACATACTGTCCCTCTGGTTTACAGCCCCTCACATGAGAGAAATGAAGACATACATGGATCTGGTATCTGGATCTGGTCTGATCTTTACAAGTGGATACTTTTGGCCTGCCCAGTGTATTATTTACGTCACAACTACAAGCTTATTCAAACTGCATTTTTTTGTCTATTCCTAATTCACGATTTGAATAAATTACTCACACGAGAAATTTTAAACTTAATTGTCTTTATATATGTCTTCCATCATCAGCCAAATGCTTCAAGAACATGCTAAAAACGCCAAAAACTCACGATTTTCATTGGAGTGAATCTTTAAAAACCTCAGTCTGTGTGTCTTCAAGATAGAGGGAGGATGTTTCTGTTTTTGCAATCAAGTCTTGTGCACACTTTAAAATGCTATTAGCATATTTTCAATGCTTCATCAGAATTACATTGCAATTTTCTGAAAAAAGTATCTAATTATGTGCTGTATAATATCAAAATCAAGCAGAAAAATGTGTCAAACATGAGTTCCGTGTCTGCTTTTTATTGCAGCTCTATTGTATTGTGAACGCAGGCTCGCTTCATGCGGTTTACTCCGAGAAAGTATGATGCAGCTCGTTGTAGGCAGCAGTCTTCTGTTTCAGATCCCAGCTGATTAACTTTTCTATAAAAAATGATACCCTCAAGCTACATGTCCCACTTAATGGTTTACTTCTTTCAGAGGGGTTGACTTTGAATCAGCTTTTCTAGTAGCTTCTTCTTCCTCTTTCATTTTTTTTTTTCTATGCAAGTCAACATTTTAACCCTCGTGGCCAATCAAGGGCTGCTGCAAATTTTGTGTTTCAAAAGAAGAAGTCAAGGATAGCAAAATTAGCCCAACAAGAGAAGCTCTGTTTAGCAAGCTGATTTCAAATGCAATCAGGAAGCACTTGCTGATGCATTACTGTCTTGACAAGAGACTCTAATCTCCAAGCAGGCAGTGGGCCCCAATTAAACACTTTGCACTGATTTTTGCATCCACTAGCTTTTATAAAGGCACATCTCTGGTGTCAATCACAGAAATGTTGAACATTAGATTAGATCTTGCCAGACATCAATCACAGGGGGCGCAAGTGGAAGCAGCAACAGAATTCTCTCAAGGATTAAGCTGCTTTAAATTGGCTGCTGTGAACAAGATGAGCTGTGGGGTTGAAATATGGAGTAAGCCGGAGGATGGAGGCAAAAAGAGAGGGGAGGACAAAGTGGTGTATAATCCGCTTTGTGAGAGTGAAAAAAAACAAACTGTGTTGCTGTGTTTAACTAAGAAAATCACGGACAACTTACTTCATTTTCTGAAATGAAACAATTTAGGAAATTATTCACTGAGTGGTAATTAAATTCATGATAAAACTTTAAATCGGCTGAATAAATAGCTTTCCCCCAATTTGCTTTCCTTGATTCCTCCTTCAGGCAGCTTCCAGGATATTGTTTTTTTCTTGCTATACCATAAGCTTCTCAAATAGGATAGTTTAGACTACTTTCCAAAGATTTTTTGAAGGAATTGTTTCTGTTTTGTTAAAGAAACAACTGCATAAAGAGTGGAAATGTAAAACCATATTTGTTTAAATGTGGGGCTGAAGTGGACATGGGGGAGGGGCTTGCCTGCGGTGGGGGCTGGGCCCCTTTTGCCTCGGGCTCCAAGGGTGGGGTTGGTGCACCTCGAGTGGCCTATCAGTTACCTCCTGTCGGTTCTGCTGGGGGTAGCTGGGGGTTGGGGCAGGGTTGTCGGTCTCCCATAGGGAGTTGTTTGGTGGTCGATGGGGGTCTTCTGGTGAGGTTGCAGGTCCAGCTTTAAAGGTTCAGGGTTTCCTGAACTGGAGGGACAGTGTCACATTCAATGTGATCAAGTACACATTAGGAAATGCAGAGCCATTCAATTTACCTGCTTATTTCTTCTGCTTGGGCACGAGCATGGTGGATGTTTTATGGGTTGACTTTTTGGACACGCCATCCCATGCATTCATTCATTCTTTTTTTTTTTCCGGTTCAAGTACAACGAGCAGGCGCTGTGAGCGATCTACGTCGACAGGCGACTAAAAACCTGATTTATCACAGAATTACTGCAAAACAAAAGTAGTAACTCCTTCAATACCCCAAAGAAGAATTAAGTGACAAAGGTCACATTTGACATAAACAGACTATTGAAAAGATTAATGCTAAGATAACTCCTTTGCTGGACATTCAAGCTAAGCTAACTTCTCTGATGGAACTCATGGAAGAGATCCGGAGACAGTGTGCTCAAAATAGGCAAAAGGAGAACCGGGTCGACATCTTGGAGCAAAGAGTGGATGACATGGAACAACAAAGAAGGCAGAATAATGTAATTCTCACAGGATTACCGATCAAACTCCGGGGGAGGCCTGCTGAAGCTACAGATAGCTGCAATGCTGGCAGTGCTCCTTCTGATCCAGGAGACAGCATGGAATGTGAAATTGAATCATTTCTGAGGTCTAAAGGGATCTCCCTGGATCTAAATACCATCAATACCTGCCACTCGCTTCCCAGGGGAAAGGATGCAAGCAAACCAGCGATTCTTATCAAATTTGTGAATCAGAAGTACAAATAGTTCTGATGAAGCAAAGGAAAAATGTGAAAGGATCAACTGCCTACATTAATGACCATTTAACAAAAAGAAATGCTGAATTTACCAAACATGCCAGGATGCTCAAACGGCGCAAGAAGATACTAAACACGTGGGTGATGAACTTCAGGATCTTTGTTAGACCATTCGGTCTGCCGGATCAGTCTAAGACACTGGTTGTCAAAAATATGAGAGATTTTGAGAAGTGCTTGATCACGGACATCTGAACAAACAAATGGAGTAACAGAACAGATGAACAATTTCAAGAAAATCGTGGCACTGGGATAGTCCACTATCTCTAAAATTCATCTGTGACCCTGATTTCCAGCAGAGTCCTGACCTGCAGACAATGTGGTTGCTGCAATATCGGCTGTAGAAAGACAATGACCCTGACAAACAATGTCTGCTGACATAACACAGAAGAAAAACTTTATAAACTATCTTAAACCCAGAAGGATGACTGTTAATCAGGCAGCAGAATAAGGATACAAACCACAAACAATCAACAGAATTTGGATGTCTTTATTGCACAGCATCACCATAATGACAACAAATCATTAGTGATTGTTAAAATGACTCTCTAATCATATCACTTCACTTGGTTTCCCAAAAAGTGACTTATAACTACTGATTTTTCAAATGAAAAATAATCTGCTAATATGTTTGATCTTTGATACTTGATTGATTTCATTTTATTTATTTGATACTTGATGTTTGATTTTTGCTTTTTCTAATGAAAAATAATCTGAACCTATTTTAAAAATTTGATACTAGATCTGCATATGCTATGATACATTCTGAAATAATCTTATGTCTAGTGTCATGATAATCATGTACTTCATCATGTCATATGATTTATTGAAGCTTCAGAATTTTAAATGATCTGAATCTGTGTTGGTAAGGTGTAAATCTCAGATTAGAAGTTATGTACTGCAAAATGATAAATTATGTTAAAAAAATGGCTAGGTAAATACGGAGTAGGATTATATAAATTTGCTTCTTTCCATCACCTTTCAAGCATTCTACAATTATTCCATATTTGACATGTCTTTGTGAGTTTAAATATTTGTTGATTGTACTGTTTATGCACTATTTCTTGTTTTGATTGCTTGAAATAAACCAATTCCAATTCATGTTCGTGCGCACGAAGAGTTGCTGGTTAGAAAGTTGTGTAGTAGGAAGTCTTCTATAGCCACTGTAAATTTGTATGAATATGCTTAAGACTGGTAAATAGTTGTCTGGTTGTGTGTATGTGTGTGTATTTACATGTGTTTACGAATATCAACGAATGTAAAGTTGATGTGTCTGTCAAAGAAAGTTGGCCAGAAACAAATTAATGCTGACTTAACAGCAGGATCAGCATCAACAGCATCAAGCTTAATCAGAAACCAAAATGCACAAGTCTTTCAGTTTTTGATTCTAAATGTAATTGCTGTGGCTGCAGAGGTTGAGAAGTTGACCTTTTGATCAGAAAAATCCTGAAGTTCGGTTCCAGCTCTGCTCAGTCATGTGTCAAAGTGTGAAACACTGAACTCAACAATGTTCCCAATGGTTTGTTTGTGTAATTAAGTGGAAGGGAACTATGCTTCTAAAACACTATGGGCCTTGAAGAAGGTAGAAAAGCACAAAAAATGTAAGCCATTATATCATTTTCCATTGAAAAAGTGATGTGGGGAGTGTGCAGTAAGGCTTACAGACTGTAATCTGATTAAATAAGGATAACTACACTTAGTTTTGCCCATTACATCAATTATTTTATACACCATGTGAACAGTCCAAGTAGTTACATGTTGTGCTGGGCAAGAATCTATCTCTAACCAGAACATTTTTTAAATCTGATATATATATATATATATTCTTGTTCAGTTTGAGTTTACCTTTACAGGTATATTGCGGCATGACTAGCAAAAGGTTTAAGCAACGAGGTAAAAACCAATCACTTTTTATGTACAAAGAAGTTGCAACTTGATCACATCTTCCTATGTTTGATATTTTAACACCCAAGGTGTTCTTTCTGGTATAGGAAAAATCATTAAAAGTTCTTAAAGGTTCTGCAGAGAGAAGCTGGCGCTCAAACTAACACTTTGGCTTCACTCCGCATTGTTTTTGAAAGGTATTAGCATGTGCGCCATGTGTTTGTTTCTCCCTTTTCATCATTATTTTAATGTATCCGACAACTTCAAAGGCTTTGTTGTCAAAATATGTTGTCTCTCCGCCGCTGTGTCTCCAGTCACCTTCGCAAATGTCTCCAACACAAAGGGAATTAAATTAATTAGCAAGGAGACTGGCAGCTGGCAGGAAGAAACTCAGGCTACAAATGACTCCTATTAATATGGAACAGATCATTTACACCAGAGAATAAACTTGGAGTTATCCTAATACTCTGTGGCTTTACATTAGAAATGATTTGTGTGTCATGTTTCCACGAATAGACCTTATGGACAGATCTTTATGCATTGACCATATGAGAGACGTTGTCTGCTTTATCACCGTCTACTGTTTGAGTCTAATTTTCTGACTCTGATAACCAAGAAGGACACAGATTTAACCAAACATGGTGTTTTCACATGATTTAATTGCAATCAAGCAAATACAGTACATACTAAGTAAAGTTCACACAGAGCAAAGATTTGATTTTAGTAGATATGGTTAAGTTATATTAGTGAAGACCGTTCACGCTGCTACCCAACAATGGGCCTACCTGTGCCTAACAACAATGGATTAATACACAAAATTAAGCAAAACTATACGTACACATTTTCACTGGAATCAGATTTAAGTGTGCTTTGCCTTTATGAAACAAAAAAATGTAAATACTGAAATGACTCTGCCCACTGCAAGACCTGTACAATAGCCTTGGAGCCGAAGCTTCAATTAATATATAATACACATTCATGATGTAGTGGTTGACCAAGCCAAATACATGATTGCACTTTCTTAATGTTATTATATTTTTTAAGATGCAGATCCACAGATCTGTTCTTGACCAGGGTTGTGGTGTAGAAAGCCTGAAAACAGTAAACAAAGTAGACTGAGCATACCTTCACCTCTAAGGGTTTGACAAATGACAACAATGCAAGACAGGAAAAATCCCTTTGAAAGGAATTAAAAGAAAGAGATGTTTTAATCTGCCTTTCCGAATGACCATGGAACACAGAAAAAAAAGGAACCTTATGAAATTTGTGAAGCTTTTACTTAAAATGATCCTTTATCATTTTTGGACAAATTTGGTACAAAGTGTGAATTTTGACTTTCTTTAATACCAGACTGGAATGAATCATTAGGCATATTTTAAATCTGTGAAGACAATGTTTGGTTCTCTACCATGACATGGTAATCATAATTAAAAAGTGAGTGCCATTCTCCCGGTTTGTTTACGTCTTGAAATTATAGCTTGCAGCTAGTCTTTTGTACTGGTAGCAAATGTTTATTACAGCTTGTTTGCTGAGATTCTCCCCATCATATTGGTGTGCTGGTAGATAGAATTGAAGTAATTACGTCTAAAGATTGGATCCATTGACAATGAGAAGACCAGATTAAAAGTAAGTCAATACACACTTTTCTGTTTGCGACTTATCACACTTGTAATTTCATTTATATATATATATATATATATATATATATATATATTGAGATATATATTTTCAAGCCTGAATGACAATCCGATGTCAGTACTGTAGATCCTGGTGGTGTGGATTAGGAAGTCAATGTCGCGCTCGCTCTTAGAGTATAGCTTGATCTCATCCATGTAGAGGAGGTGACTGATGGTTGCCCCATTCCTGAGTTGGTATCCATAGTCAGTCTTGTTGATAATTTTGCTGAGGAGGTTCAGACCTATGCAGAACAGCAGTAGGGACAGAGCATCTCCTTGGTATACAACACATATGCTGGAAACTTGTGCAATTGGCCTGCTATTGGTCTCAAGGGTGGTTTTCTACAGCTTCATTGAGTTTCCGATGAATAGGAAACTATATATATATATATATATATATATATATATATATATATATATATA
>BSAI01000119.1:10864893-10996312 GCA_036245035.1 Adrianichthys oophorus | reverse complement strand
TATATATATATATATATATATATATATATATATATATATATATATAGTTAACATGCAATTAAGCAGAATTTATCTTTATGCAATTTTGAATTTTAAACTATTTTATAGTTTCAACTGCGTTGTTTTAGCTAAAAACACTAAACACAGATTTTTGTCCCCTGCTATTCATGTAAGTATTCTTCTGGATACATAGACACAATTCTGGATACAGCTTTCAATAGATGAATGAATGGATGAATGAATAATTAACTAATTAATGAAGTAGGAAAGTGAATGTGTTGCTGCTCCAACAGCAACAGACAGAATCATGAGGAAGGAGTCATGAGTAAAGCAGAGATGCACAGAGTAAACATGTTAGATGGACTTCTATTTTTTTAAATGTTTTAATAAATGAAATCATTGCATGGACCAGCTGTCATCCTGCACCAGAAAATCCTAACAATCTCTAGGTGCTCATTAGCAAAATTCCTCCAACACCGTCAGAGTAGAGGTCACTGTACACAACTGTTGCTAACAGCTGCAATTATTTAAAACACCTACAATAAAATATTGCTCATTAATAAAAACCATCACAAATAGATGTTCTAAAGTTGGTTTTTAACTTTTTCTTCCATTTTAATTATGTCAACCAAATACCAGCAGATTCTTATTTTTGAATGAGAGGCCATGTTTTAAAAAGCTGTCTCCTTGTCTTCATATTTGATTTTTGAGTCATTTAGTTGATCACCTAATTAATCAACTTTTAGTCAGTTTGAAGAATAAAAAATGAAAGAAAATTCGTCCATGTACACAGATAGTCTTGTTATTTCTTTTTAATCTCGGATTACAGGGGGTAGTGGTGCACAAACGTGCAAAATATGGCATAAGAAAAATAATCCCGGCATCTACTGAACAAAACAGTCTTGATGTCCTCGATGAAGTCCTCGGACTAATAAAATGCCATACATAGCATCATTAGTAAGCTATAATATGTTGTTTTCTTTTGAAAATCCATTATTTGTAATCAAACTAGAGTAACCTAAAATCATAATTCCATATACATTGAGATAATTAATTATAATTTACCTCCAACTCCATAGAACATCTATCAACTGGCATTAAAAAAGGATAGTTTTTATTATGTATTTTAAATGCCCCACTAAAAGTATTACTAACACCTACTGCATTAAAGACCCACTTCATTTTTGCATCTGATTCACAATGATTTGAAAAAAAGAAATACAAATTTTAAGAAACACAATTTTAAGCTAATTGCCTTTATATATGTCCTCCATCATGAGAAAAATGATACAATAACATGTCAGAAACACAATTTTCATTGGAGTAAGTCTTTAAGCATTTATTGTTCAAATCCACCTGAAGTCACCTCATCCCAGAGATTTGTTTTCTTGCAACTGCTTATTCTACACTTAGTGTGAAAACCACCAGTACTCAACACAAAGACACAATGCAAACCCCTCCATGTGTGTGCATCATATATTAAAATTTCATGAGTGGAAGGTTTCCTGTCTTCATACTCAGTGCTGAACGGTGCTGCAGCAGCACACAACAAGAAAATGATCAACAAACCTAGACAATAAAAAGAAACTTAAACAGGGGAAAAACCCATCTGTATCTTGGAGGATATTTCCAATTGTGCACCACATTAAAGTGTAATGATGATAATTTGAAGGTACAGGCGCATGCATCGCTCTTGATTCTGTGTTTTAATGTTTGACCATGACAAGTAGCTGCTTGTCATATTGTGAAATGAGAAACAACATGCATTTAAATTGTGACCCCAACCTTCATCTCTGATTATCTTTCTAACCAACATGTGTAAGATCAAAATTGAAAGGTCCAATACTCATCTAACCAATGTCCAAAAATCCATTATCTGAAAGGTTTGAAAGAGATTATTTCCTGAATGATGCTTTCCAAATTTGAACACATTTTGTCTGTTTTAAACCCATCTTTTGATTACAAACTGTTATGTAATAAATTCAATAACTGCTTCCAACTAAAATGTAGTTTGAAGTAAAAATGTATTTTTGAAAATATACATTTTCTTTTACTTTAGTGTCTTTATATGTTTCAAGATCAAAACAAATCACTTGCTGAATCAGCAGAGCTGTAAGGATATTGATGATTTCAGTCAGGGTCGAAGCTAAAGGGGTGCAAGGGGGTTTGCTGCCCCCCTACTTCCCCCCCAATTTTAGGTCAATATTAGTACCATTACAGACATTTTAAAATATTTTTTTTTAAAAATCATTTATAGAAGCTTTTTACGCCTTTGTAATAGCATCTCAGCTAACAGAGCCTGGCCTTAACATTTATAACAATAATAGCAATAATAAAAGTGTTTGAAATACGCATTTTTATCATTTTTAATTTTGCTTTTCCCATTTGCATCCCCACTTAAGACTTCTGCCCCCCGCCCACCTTCTGCCCTCCGTCCCGCCCATCCATATGTAATGTTGTGGCTCCACTACTGGTTTCAGTGCACAAAAAAAGTCATTATCTTCATCCTTGAAATTACGAGATTTAAAAGTTGTTATCTCAGAATACTACAACTAATACTTCCCTCTTTAAACACATAACAAATATCTTATTTTTTTTAATAATAGGCAACCAGCTAATGTGTTGGTTCTGCATCTATGACCGATAAATAAAGGTGGATAATGCAGTATTATACATCACAAAGGTTTTGTATTCAATTTTTGTTTAGCGACTAAAATATATGAATGCACATGCATATTTTAAGGATGATGACAATAGCTAAATACTAAACTATATATAAATTATATTATACAGGGTGTTCCATAAGTCTTCATACACAGGAAAAATAAATGTTTCTTGACAACATTCTTATTTATATTCATATATATAATTTGTTTTTATTTATTCAAATACATTCTCTGGGGTATCTGAAATATAAAGAAATACATGTTAGAACCACATATGTATGGAATGTGAAAATGAACTATGAATTGTCACCGCCATAATTACACCTGTTTACTTGTCCAACTCCACAACATCCCAGAAATGGGCCATTAGGTGGAGTCATTGTTTTGTGACTGACACATACTGATCAACCCATCTGCCAATTAAATCTTTAATAATTTAGAAATCTAAGCTCTATTACGATCAAAACAGTTGATATTGACCCCCATAATGCAAAGTCACAACTGTTAATAATAAAAAACAATCAAATAAAAATTCAGAGTTTTTGTGACCAGGCTGTATGTAAGTTTATTTTTGATGTAAAGTAAGACTTTTACATTGATTTCAACCAAAGAATTCTGTCTTTTGAAACCAGCCTCTAATGGTCCTTTGAGGATCTGCAACAAGAAAATGCAGGGACTGAATTTTTTAAAAATCTATTCTGCTTACTGTTACTGTAAGGTCTCTGCAGACTTGAATGATGAGTTCTCCAGGTAAATAAGTTGTACTTTAAAAGGGACATTTGAGTTCTTGAATTAATTTCCACAGTTATTATATTGTAAAACAATTATTAACAAGATGTATTATAAGTTATACTAAGCAATGAGTAATAAATATCACTCACTTGTGTTAACACAATAATCATGTCAGAAGCCTCTGAATGCAGTGGTTTCAACAGTTCTAGGGAAAAAAAAGAGGAAAAGTTAATAGCATCAAAGTTGAATGAATATGTCATCATATCAATGCAATCCAAATCAATGGATAAAATTGATACAACTCATAAATATTCAATTGTATAAGTATAAGGAAATCATAAAAATGTAATTGCTCAAGTTAGCTTTGAGTCACATTGAGACATGTCTTATTTTTTGTTGAAGTCCCAAGTTCTTCAAGCTGTTGTTTTGAATAATTATACAGCAAAGACAAACAACTATGACTCATCAAAATGAGCAATAAAAAAGCTCATTAGGAGCAATGATAAGAAACAATTGTGACAAATTCTGACAGGGATGGATATATTTTCCATAAAATTCTGGAATAGTTTGTGCATAGACAGGGGGTAAATGGAGATTTCATGGTGATAGGGAATGTGAAATATATTCCCAGAAAGAAAGCAAAAAAGGGACAATTTGGGGACATTTCAAAAAACCAAAGAGTAGCACGAATCAATTATTAGATTGTGAATTTAACTAAATTGTAGGCAGACATTGAGTTACAGAAATATTTAGTAGTTATTCAAAGTAGAGTTAGAGTTTTTATTTTTATTTTCATGTAATTTATTTAAATTACATTGTTCTATTTTCCCACTTTATTGCACAGTATTGGCATGTTTATGAGCATATATTAGAAAATTCTCTCCATTTTGTTCAATTCTGCTGTGACAAAACATAAGAATTTTGATTTGCAATTCACCTAGAATTTCTTAACACCTTCAAGCTCCAGCCAGTGTTGCCAGCGTGGGCAGTTTTGGTTCTAAATAGGTGGGCAAAAATGGCTTTGTGCAGGTTGGCATAATTTTGGCGGGTTTAGAATTAGTTTGGCGGTTTTTACAATGAAAAATATTCGGATCTGACAAAAAGCTGTACTAAAAAGACACAACTGTGCTTTTTGTGACATGCAGAATATAAAGAAAATTAGAGTATTTGTTTAATGAATGTGTACGTTTTTGTTATTGTTAGTTTTTAATGTTTTATTTAGGCTACACTTAAATAAAATTATATTCACATGAAATTACTTGTTAGTTATGGTTTTCCCTTTTCTTCTTTTTTTCTAATTGTTCTTAATGTTTGAGAAGAAAAAGGGGGGAGGGGGGTACGTAAGCTCACGTCATGATCTCCCGTGGTTGTTGACACCACTACATGTTAGCCGCATTAAGCGTTTTGACAATAGCCCATCTGTAAGTCCCAACCTTGTTTGTCACATGTTAAAAACAGACTGATACCACTAAAACATGTTACTGTAACTACGCTAACTTCCAGCCTTGTTAGTATCACATAAAAAAAAAAAAAAAACAGTCCAAAAATCTCTACATTTTAGCTGTATTTACATGCACAATAACACCCAACATTGCTTGCAATTGCCTAACCAGAATTAATGCATTTATTAGGCACTCTAGTTTATAAGGCACTGTGTTGTTTCTTGAAATTAACAATGTGCTTAATTTCTCCTTATAGTGCAGAAAATACGGGAGTTAATTGCGTGAGCATTGAAGATATTACAAATTATAACAGCTACAAAGGCATCTACTGATCAACAAAGTCAACTGATACTAAATAGTACCTGAAAGCTTTTGAAAACATGATTAAGATAATTGTCTAAAATATTTTCAGAAAGATAAATATTGACTTGACACAAACATGTTTGATGTCATAAGAGTTTCTCTCAGTTTTCTCTCAAATGAATCAGCAGTGGTACTTTGCTACAAACCCTGTTAACCCTTCTCCTCTCTCTTGGGAGGTGTTTGTTGCGTGGCATTAGTCCTAACAATTGTCAGGCAGTCAGTTTAAAGCAGTCTTCTGTGGTAAAATAAAGATTTATTTGTGTTTTGTTTTGCATGAATGTGTTTTGCCAAAAAAAATGTACTCCTGGAACCATATGCTACTGTTAATTGCACTTTCTTAAACAGTTTTTACTTAAAAATAAACAAGTTGTGGAGTGTTGAACTTAAACTTGCACATAGGGTAGTGATAGAATTTAATGCAAATTGTTTTTCACACGCATACTTTTTTCAATATATCTTGTTCCTTCAGAGTTCTGCTTTTGATATTGAGTAATGTAGACTGGTATTTTCCAATTAGTTGAAAGCAGCTGTTTGCTACAGATGGAAATGACTCTTTGACAACTATGATACTTCAGCAAAACAGTTGTTGAATGAAAACAAAACTAATGAGCTTAAAAAAGTTTATGATCTCAACTTCTCACAGAACACTTGACAATTAAATTCATTTATTATTGAACAATATTACTATGTTTTTCTCTTATTTATTCCCTCATTTTTTTAAGATATGTGTATTCCTTTCAAAATTGGCAAAGCTATGTCAGTTATAACAATGAAAAATTAGGACAGGAGAAGCATGAAATACTCCACGGCTTGGAGGATGGAAATATGTTGCCACATGGTTGAACTTTTAGCCAATCTCACATCAGATGCAGCTTTCATGTCACACTTCTTTCTTGAACAGTAACTTAATTCTAACTGCAGCATCTTATAAATCAGTCGTTTTCACTGCTCTACCTGTCCCACAGAGCGGAAAACTGCCTCAAGGCCCCTAAAGAAAAGAGTGGTCCTTCACACTTCAACTTCAATCAAAGGCTGCTCTGCCAGCGTGGCGAAAGGAGAACTTTGAAGTGTAGGTGCAATGAATTGACCACAGAACACCTGTCACAATAAATCATGATGCAGGTAGATCACATATTCTGGCCGGTGAGGTTTACCTTTCCCCGAGGACACTACCGTCTGGCCGAGGATGACATGCTCCAACCCATAAACTGTTGATGGTTTCTAAATATGAAAGCCCCCTGGTGTATATAGTCAGAACAATAGTTTTAATCTACCAAAAAGATGTCCAACTCCAGTGATAGATAAATCCGGAAACTTTTCCCTTCTCATATCTATCTTCTTCCTAGGATCACCTAAGCTGCATCAAAGTGTGCCACATAAAGAACTGAACACAACACTCTGCTGTCACCTTAACATCTGCTTCCCTTAATCCCGTTTAAGAGTCGACTACTGGTTTATAAAGCACACAATGATCTGGTTCCATAATACATTTCTCACTTGGTTACGTTTTTTATCTACCCGCTGAATTTTCTCTGCTCCTATAATGGAATCAAAATCTGGCAGAAACTGTTCCAAGTCACTCTGCCCTAAAACTGTGAAACAGCATGCCAGATGACCTGCACCATGGCCCTCATCTTATCGCTTTAACAACAAGGCTTAAAACATTCTACTTTTGCCAGGCATTTTATTAGTTTGCATCCAAAGCAGTGGTGTGTGAATGTGCACCATTTTGAACTCTTTTATGTGCATTTGAGTGAGCATGAAAGTGTCTGTTCAGGCAGCCAGGAGCAAGGTGCCTAAATCTTCTGTCATGCATTATGGATTTGGCATTTTATTTATTGACACTGTTGCTTTTCATGTCAATTGACTTAAATATACTTTGGATGACTGCAAACTAACAGACTACCAATGACACAATTCTATAGCAGTCTTTCAGCTGATGTTTGCAAATGAGTACTTCATGAATAGATCACAATACCACAATGCACTGAGGAGAATATCACTTTCAGTTCACCACTCTGCAGAAGTCTTTGACATCTTATTGCTCATGTAGCTTATTCAGGTCTAAGTGGCATGGGCTTAATCAGAATTCTCTCCCTATTCCCCAACTATTAAAAAACGATGTTGCAGGACTTTCTAGCACCTTTGATTTTAAAAAGAATTTTCTTTTTCAACAGCAAATAGGATTTCACAGATTTCCCACACTGAATAAACATGAACATTTTATGAAGACTTACTTTTTATGAATCCACTGTGTTCTGAAGATAAAAACTTTGCTGATTTATAAAAAAATGAGTTGAAATAAATTTGTTACGGTATGGTCCAGTGTGGAATTTTAAGCGTTTCCACTATAAAATGAGCCCATTAACCTGGACCAAACCATACCATTTTTGAGCCCTCGTTGGTTGTAGGTCCTTAGAAAAATGTAACGGACCAGTTAGTGCTGTTGAAACCTACTGATTGGCGGAAGGTCATTACAACAAAAGAAAATGTCTGTATTCCTCTTTGCTGTCTGCAGTTTTCTCTCAAAAAACCTAACATTTTTTGAATGTACAAAGTACCAAAAGTCAAGCGGAAAAAAAATGAGTTCCTGGATGACCTCCATTATTGTTGTTAGCTTCACTTTTTCTGTAGTCACACTGCTATGACAACCTTTTGTTTGTGTGCCCAATGCATAACAGGCACAGACAGCAGTGTTTCAAAGGGCGTGGATACCAGTTTGGGATAAGCACATTGGTTTACTCTACCCAATCAAACAATGTTGCAAAAACAAAATAAAGTTTGATGCTGTTTTGGGTCCAACCACTTGCCAATTCAAAAAAATATGCCCATAAAATACCTACAAACTTCTAATAAATGAATATTCCTCATTTTTAATACACACTTGAATAAAGATCCAATACCAAAAAATCGAAACCGTTGATTTTTATAAAAATCCCTCACCTCAAACACATATGGTATTAATGAATGGAAAACAAAGACATAAACATTCAAAAATGTTTGACTCCAAGCTATACGTATGTTTATTTTAGTATAAAATCAAACATTTTACGATGGGAGTCATTAGTTAATTGCTCCCTTCTGACACCAGTCTCCAGTTTGGGACTTTAACCTTCGGTACTTCCTGCTTTGTGGGAAATTACAGGAATGGAAGCTAGAGGCTTGGCTTTAACTGCAAAAAATACATTTTTTGCATCAATGTTTGTATCAATATTTGTCATGAACTGTGTTTTAATAATCCTGAGTGTATTAAATGTGTTTTTGTTTGTTTGTTTTTTTGTTTCATGTGCATTGTTCACAAATCTCTGTATAGGTTATCAGGTTATTAAAGAAAAAAAAACGCTTTATCATGAATTCCACTTCCGTGTTTTATTTGGTCAGGCTTATGTCAGAATGCTAATTTATTTGTCTGCGAGTGGATGCATCAGAATTGGAGCAGAAAAGGGGGACTTGGGCCCACCCATGGCAGTTACCTCATCACAAACCCAAGCTTTTGCATACCGTGGTTTTCATATGCTTCTGATCCAACAATATTTAGTTAAAGAAATACTTAGAAACACAGTTTGGATCCTAAATTATGTCCTCCATCATGAGAAAAGTGCTACAAGAACATGTTAAAAAACCCCAAAACAACATTTTTACCTGAGTTGGTTATATGATTACTGTAGATTCTCTTTAGTTCTCTCAGTTTTCAGAACCAGAGGAAGACCCTGATAAACTGTTTATCTTATTTACTATGCATATCAACTCTATCTGTACCATAACAATATGGGATACACAGCATTTAGGACAGATAAATAAAAAAATGTTTATTCAAAGTTTCAAGTCAGCCTTAACAAATAAAACATGGAATAATTGTAAAAGTGTCAATGTCACTCTGAATTATTCAAAACATAACTTTGGTTGTCTAGATTAAATTGTACAAAACAAATCTAGAAGAGAAAAAGAATTTTACAATGTAAGCTAAAGAAGCATTAAACACCTCAGGGAGTCACTTGATCGATGTACAGGAGCTATCACAAGTCAATACACCAATAGCAGGTCTTCATTACCTATTAGCATAGGTTATATAAGATGCTTTAAATGTCAGGGCATTTCAAGCTAATTTGTGTTATTTTCAGAGTTACTGCTAAAGGAACCACATGGCACTGAACTTTAGGTTCACACTGCAGTCATTTCATTAGAAAAACATGTGACTAACAGAACATTTTTTAAATGTGTTTTTCTTTCTTTTCTTGTTTATTTCAGAAAAATACAGAGCCAGAGAAACAAGTTTGAAAGCACAAACAGGTTCTGCTTTAATCAAAAACTCGTGTAAAAAAGTCAAAAACTCCCAATTGTGTCTGCTATTATGTAACTTAGTCCAAGTTTAGTTTACTTAGTTTCTCGTTTGGTTTATTTGAACAACTCGTGTAAAAATGTTCTATTAAACCAGAGCAGATATCATTGCATTTCTCAAGCATTAGTTGCAACTGCCCTTATGGGTGGATAAGGACTGTCTGCGGGCAAAAAATGGGCAAACCGGTACGAGGCTAGCGGGTGGCTCACACGAAATTTTAAGGTTGTAGACCACTTGGTGAGCCTGTAGAGAATAAATATTCATGCTTATTTTTCTCACAGCTACCCATGTGTACCCATGGTTATTACTCTGTTTACAACATAACATTACAACTATAAATTACATTTATAGTCTGTAACCCGTAAAGCAGCATTCTGCTTTGACCTAATACTTCCACTTTCAAAGAACTAAACAGACTATTAGAAAACGATGAAGAAAGATAAAAGAAAGTTGCAACTGAAAGAGGCAGAAAGAGATGAGGATTAGTGGATGGTGACTTGATAACAGCACTAGGCGGAGGGAAAAGTGGAGAGATAGAGGGGAAAGTAAGTAAGAGGCAAAAATTAAAAGGCCAATGTAATTGAAAGAAAGGAGCAATCTTAAAAAGAAAAGTAACAGCCCAATACTGGATGAAATGTATTCGCAGAAACAAAAGTCTACCATGCAACCTGACACAGAAATAATGTTTTTGGTTTTAAGGGGAAAAACAAAACATAGTATTTGCCTTTAATTTAAAATGTTATCATTTTGTCTTCATTATAAGATCAATACTGATGTATAAGATATTCTTTACATTGCTGTGTTTATGTTTGAAAATAAAAAAAAGTTTTGAAGTACATATTGCAGTATTTGTCTTTAAACGAGGTGCTACAAAGCTCAAGAAACTTTAATTAAAAGGCTTTTATCACTCCGTAAATTCCCACAGTCTTTTGTGAGGGATTGGGCTCAGCCCCCGGTGTTTCCAGGTCCAGGAAACGCCCCTGGCCCGGAGCATGCCCATAGAAAAAAAATCCGCACAATTATTTCAGCCCTGCAGGTTCCACGGGTGGTCTATAATCTTGATATTTCATGCAAATCCCCAGACGCCATAAGTGTGTGCAACTTACATTAACATTACAAATACTTCACAATTCACTTACCTCATGCACAACAATCGTACAATCTATTTTCAACAAGTCTTAAGGGTAATGCGAAGACACACTTGTGCTCCCGTTGATATAGCCTTTGAATTTCTTGAATGGACCTGGACAACCCAAATGCCTAGTGCACCCATATGGGTGCATGTGAGCATACCCTAAAATATAGATTGAGCTTTCTTGTGTCTCTCTTGATTAACTTTAACCGCCCATTTAGTGTGCTTTTAATTCAGAGCAGATGTCATTGCATTTCTCTGCCAAGCATCTTAGAATAAGCCAAGTCCTTAAAAAATTAGGCATGCAAAAACGCAATTGTCTGTTAGGGTTGTTTGTGCCCTCACTAGATTCCATTGATTGCTTGTCCTCTGTATTTTAGAGGCGTAGAGGTTGGAGAGAGATAGGAGAGAAATCAGGTTAACAGCAAATGTCTTAAAAAAAAATCAAAAGAATAACGGTTTTCTATTTCTCTTTACAGATGGCATCTGACAGGTTTATATTAAATTGATTTTTTGACTAATAAAGCACAGTACAGTATGCAACACAAATTAAAAAAAAACAAAGTCTGTTATCAGTAACGATGAAAAATACCAGCAGACTGAAAAACAAAGCCAAGCTGGAATCATTATTTGTATTTTTTTATATATTTCTAACTTCCACTGCTGTCACATAATTATCACTAATGAAGTCATGAGGGACAAAAAAAATATCTTTGAACATTATCTTTGGTTTGAACTTAAAAATCTGTCCAAGCAGTACACCATTAGGAAATGCACAGATAAAGGCGTTTCAGCTTTCGGCAAGATGCCTTACAGCCTCTGCCAGCATCTCCCTCTGGGTGCAAGCTATCTCATAGCGCTGCAGCCAAAGCACTGTGATTGAGCAGGGAAGCTCAATGAATGCAGATACATTTACTGAGAGTGTTGCTATGGGAAACATCAATCCAACGTGCGTCGTTTTTTCCAATCCAACTTTGTGTGTGTTTGCATGTGTGTGTGGACGTGGGGGGGTGATCATTGATCCACAAAATGTGCTAAAGGATTTAAGAGTAAGCATTTCTTCAGCAACACTTATGTGACTTCTAAAGGGCAAAGCTTGTCAAGAAGAAAAACAAAAATGAAAAGGAAATGTAAGTATAGCAGCTGAGAAACTCAAGGGGAGCTGGAAAATAAAAACAAGGGGTGTGATGGCAGTGGACAAAAACACCTCCATCATTAACTCACAGGAATTAAAAAATACATAATTTTTGACTCCCATGTTAAACATTTCAACTTTACACCAAAATAATACAAAGTACACACATTTGTCATACACCTTGGTGTGTGAAATTTGTTCTCTACATTTGACCCATTCCCAGGTGGAGTGGTGAGCTGCACATATGGCCAAACTCAGGAACCGTTTGGTGGTTTAACCCCCCATTTAACCCTTTAATACCGAATGTCAAGAAGGGAGACACTGGGTCCCAATTTTAATCTATGGTATGACTAGATTTGAGCCCATGAACTCCCAGTCCCAAAGCAAGCATTCTACCACGGAACTGAAAAGTACATAGGTACACTTAGGGTTCTATTTATTTTCATGACTTCATGATAGTGGGAAAAAGTAACGTAAAGTAACGATTATTGTATTATTTTTTTTAAATAGGTAATGACTAAAGTAATTACATTACAATTTTGATCCAGTATCTAAGTAATCAGTTACTTTTCAGAAGATACTTACCCAACACTGATGTTAGTTTTGTGATATTTTCTGAACATGGATATTCCAATAAATGAAAATCAAAGTTTGTCACAGCTGACACATGGTTGATACATAATCTTTCAAAATAAAACACCTTAAATGAAGAATTAATTTAGATGCAAAGAATACGACATTTAAGTTTAGCAGAGATTTAAACAAGCAAACAACAGTAAATAACTAGCGACAAATGTACCAAGCAGGTATGACTGGCATTTAGGCATTAGGGAACTATGTAGGTTTCTTTGCAGGAAACTGATGTAATAACAATGCTGTTTTGGCAGAAGAGAGAAAGCCTGATTGAATAGAACAAAAAGAAACATTACTGTCAATTAGGAGGAAAACATTTTTGTCTTGACCAGAAGCAACAAAATCACATGACTTTGCAAAAATGAAAGATATTTTAGGAGCAGGATGCAGACCTTGAGATAATCAAAGAAAAAACCCACCATCGAAGATAGTTTATGGAAAGAACATTAATTTTTATGTTTTTCTTTTTCTTTTGTTGGTCTATCAGAATATCCTGAACTTAGGAATGGTTCACATAGTCCACATCGCTTTGGTTGTTTACCTTTGCGCAGGATTGGAAATGTTCCTGTAAGAACACTGACTACTTCCTGGAAGTTAAAACAACTTTAATGTGCTTCTAACCTCTGGTTGCACTGACATAAATTTCAATGCAGTATGAAGAACAGTTCTCCATTCAAACCCCCAGAAGTATGTCATTTCTGGTGTTCGTATTCCATGTAGGACTGTGAGAAGAACCTATTAAGCCACTCTAAAAATAAGAATGTTTTCCTAAATAAGTCTAATAATAATTCTTAGGAAGTGCAAAACAAAATCAACACATTTGACTTATTCAGCTCTCAAGGTACAGTTTTCTTATATTACATAGAGAATATGATGTCCTAAGCAACTTGGAGAATTTGTCACTTTTGTCCTGTGTATGAAAGGCATCACAGTTGTCTAGTCTCATCAGGTCATACCACAGAGATGTGGCAATTTTGGGATCAGGGCTTGGTCGAGACCGTACCATCTGTTGCTGAAATCCCTGTGGCAGCATGGCTGTGGGTCTGGCTGTGAGATTAGTCTTCATGCTGCAGAGACAGATGCCCTGTTACTGGCATTAATCAATGGATCATACTCCACCCACACCCGCGTTAAGCTAGCTAGCAATATCTGAATTATGAGGCATTACTATGTATGAACATGCGGTTGTTGGGAGAGCAATGGAGCAGAAAATGTTCCTTATTTCAACAAGAAATGAAGAATATGTACTGCCAGTTTATTTGTTTTTTTCTTTGCACTTGGTTTGCTTACAGATCATGAGTCAGGACAGCTGACTCCCCCAGCTTAGTGCTGAAACTTTAGTGCTGAAACACGCTAGCACGTAACTTTGTTTTACAGTTTTTTTCTGTACAACTGACTCAAAATCTTTTCCATATTGTGTCAAAAATTACCTTCTATGATTTTTAATTGACATTTCTGCATGGCACATGATCAGCATTTGGTACAGTCCTACTACTACTAATAAGCTACTCTCAGGAACACCACTATCATAGGGCTTGGAAATTTTCGTTCAGGCAACCCCTTTTAAGGAAAAGTCTATGTAAATGCAGATATATGGGTTCTTTGGGCTTCCGCATTCAAAACTTTAATGTGTCACGACGCAAAAAAATTAAAGTTAAATCAGTTGAACTTTGAGCAATCAGGGACTCAGATTTGGTAGTGATGTATGGCTAACGTCCTTTTCAAAACACAGAAGTGCCAACCATTTGAAAAGTGAGGAGACATTATTAACTGCATCCTGAATAATAAGACACCTGGGCTGAATTGGAATTGCTTTCCGACCCTTATAGCTTCCCCATTCCTACATGTATTCCTCAAAATGAAGAGACATGGAAATATATTGTCTTCAAATTCGGACATTACTACCACTCGATGACATCATTAATAGTTGCCTGTCATGTACGTTAGCATGTTGCTGCCAGCGCTACAAAAATACATAGCAACAGCAGTTTTATAACTTTAAAAAGTCATACTAAAAAAAGAACACAATACTTACATTGAAATGTAAACCTCTGTGCGTCAAAGCACACCCATGTGAGGAAATGTTTTTCTCCTCTGTGCCACAAGCTCGATGCAGAGGGATACCAGGGGATAGGATAGCCAGCCTTAAATCGCTACGGCTCCTCCTTAAAGGAGCTATTCTTAAGCCTTTCAGGGTAAACTATATCCATTCATTCATTCATTTTCCAATCCGCTTTATCCCTTTCGGGGTCACGGGGTTGCCGGAGCCTAACTCGGCTACCCATGGGCGAAGGCAGGGTACACCCCTGGACTGGTCGCCAGTCTGTCACAGGGGCCACAATCACACACCCATGCACACTCACATTCACACCTAGGGACAATTTACAGTGACCAATTAACCTATGAAGCATGTTTTTGGACGGTGGGAGGAAGCCGGAGTACCCGGAGAAAACCCACGCATGCACAGAGAGAACATGCAAACTCCACACAGAAAGGTCCCCCAGCCAGGACTTGAACCGGGAACCTTCTTGCTGTGAGGCAGGAGCGCTAACCACTGCGCCACCGTGCAGCCCAACTATATCCATATATGTGATATTATATTATCTTTGGCACACTAAAGAACAAATTTTTAATGAAATATTAGTTATTTGCACAAGCTCTCTTCCTTGAAGCCTCGATCTTTGAGGCACAGCGTTTTGCTCCTTGTGGGTGTCATCTATTTGATGACGTCAACCTAGACCAGCGTGTCTGTGTTTTCCCCAAGACAACAAACAACATCTGAACTTTTGCCAAGATGGATGTGCATATTGTGCACATAAAAAGGAAAGCGTTTTGCCGATCAGTGCTAGGTCAGCGGAGGTAGTGGGGGTGTGTTAGCCTGGGCGCAGTGCTTGAAGCACAGACTCTTCCTGGAAGGGGCTGTTCCCCACTTATCTACCTCGCAATGTGAGGATTCAGTCCTTTTCGTGTACTGGGAGGGGCTGGTGCTCAGAGAGCAGGGTTTTAGAGGAATGCTCAGAGATGCGTGAATGGATCAAAATGCCACTTTGGGAGTTTTTTTTGTGAGGATTTAACATTATAATACTCATAAAAGCTCAAAAAGTTGATTTTACATGATACAGATGCTTTAAAAAACACATTCAAACACCACTACAGCTTCAAATGCCCCCACAATTAGAGCTATAGGGAGGGCTGGGGAAGCCATTCGAATCAACCAAAGTCCTTCATATATTGGAACAGAGGCTGAAAAAAGCATGGAGCAAGACTTGCACAGCTTCAACATTTCGCACCAAGCCTCTTCCAGCTGTGAGCACATGCTCTAGCATCGAGTTGCAATAGACCTGTATGAACATCATATACTAAATGGATGCACAAAAACCCATGCTAGGTATGTTCTTGAATGCACCACACATGCATGTTCAGTGTGTCCGTAGCCTAATGTGTAATGCCTGGCATGGTAAATGTGATTTTTTGAACACACTTTTGAGCCCATGGTGATCACACTAGACAAGCAGAGAGGAGCTTCTTCTTTTTACAAAAACATGTCCAACCCTACAGTTGGAAGAGGCTTAGTGCAAGATGTCGAAGCAGAGCAAATCTAGTTAATCTTGATCCAGGCTTTTTCTTTCACAGCTCTATTCCAATATATGAAAGACTTGGTGTCATAAAATTCCGGCTGGGCACAAACTTCAATTCTTCACGTCCTCCTTCATGATCAATTTACAAACAATTAGCACTTCCATGAATTGAAAGGGATGCCATCCATACGCACATTCAATGGTTAGACATTTTTAACACAGAGCCTAGAAAGGGTTATTGAAACTTGGGTAGCTATGCAGAATGCAAGAGTTTTGGACACGGAAGCCTGAAACACGCATTTACGTGTATTTAAGGAAACTTTTGTTGGAAGTGGTCGCTTGACAGTGCGTTGCCACAGGTGGTGTTAATGCAGCTTCATGCTTACAGTTGTTCCCTGGGTTAAAGTCTTCATGAATGAAGTCCCATTTTGCCTCAGCCTTCTAGAAGGCTCTTAATAACGAATGACATATTATTCCTTAAAATCAACTCCATAAACATGTGCAGGCTTTAAAAAAAGAATGTATCCAAGAAATCTGTATCTTCAGAAGATGCTTCTAAAAAACACTTATTATTTTATGAACAAAGTAAATGAATAAAGCGTAATCGTGCCAACCTCAATCTTCTCATCTTTTAATGCGAACAAGACGACAAGATGTCTCCAAAACACCCAACACTTCCCCTTCAGTTTCAGCAAGCCACATTTCTCTCTCAGCTAAGTTGTTATGCAAGTGTGCAGCTCAGACACTTGCTCATTCACAATTCATGCTCACTGCTTGTACACCCACATAGCAATACCTCTCCTTGAGCTATCTCCCCTTTTTCTATTCCAGACAGCAATTTTTGAGGCAAAAAAAAAACAAAAAAGAAAACATCAAATGTGTCTTCATCACTCCATGCTGCAGACTGCTAATGATTTGTGCATCCATACACGTGTGACGCTGCATGTCTCTTCCACAGTGGAGTGGGATTCATTTGGCGAGGGACATTTTGCATCCTCTTTGCAACATCTTTCTTGTTATACCCCGTCTGAACAGGAAGCAAGTGGGGCTGTGAGCTATTCTAATTCCTGTCAGCATGGAGATAAGTTGTGAGTAAAAGAGATTTTAGCAATGATGCAGACCAGTGTTGCAGAGCTGACCATGTGCAGTGGCAGCAGTTATCTAATCAAAGTACTGTTCCCTTGTCACTTCTATTCACATCGTTGCAGGTGAGAGTGGTGAAGAACATCGTGGGTACAATCGGAATTGACAGTATCTTGATGCGGGGCTCAGCAAGGCAGGAGTGATATTGTTATTAATGACTCCATCCAATGTCAGCATTTTACTCACTGGCAGCCAGCTGACTGTAAAGTGAAACACCGCTGCACGGTGAGAAACAAATTAAAGCACAGTGTGAGAGGTAGCCAGCCGTCCTAATTAGCTAATTTGATGCAACGGGCCTGCAAACATTGCTTGTGCTTCATTTATGTTGTGCAAATGCAACATTTGAGCTGTGAAGAATGCATAATATTTCAGTACCAGGCCAGACACGCTGAGTTGGAACTGCTGTTACACAGCAAAGAGGGTTTTTATGTTTCTCCACAAAGTGTGGGGGGAAAGATGAACAAACCGAAGGAGCCCAGGAGATGTACCTCTGGGTAAAGCAGGCATTTTTTATCACAACCATAAAAGTATTGATATAATCCAATTTCATGTTGGCAAAAGCAGCTTTTTATCAGAAGGGGAAGACAAATAATATAAAGCCGCATTCTGTCCTGTTTTTTTTTTTAAAAAAAGAGCTTAATATATCAAGAAAACATTTAAAATCTCATCTTCCCTCAAGTTCTTGTACAGATTTGACATGAATACTTTTAACCATTCACAGGGAAAGCAGAGAAAGTCTAACAATGAAAAATCATGTGTAAACATTGTAATGATCATGAACATTTGCTACAGCTACTAAAAACAAAAATCACTTAAAGTAAAAATTAAGAATAAAAAAGTAAAACAGAAATTCTCTCTAAAATCCTGCAAAAAATGTAAATAACATATATAGACCTAACATGTTCGTCACCCCCATGTGACCAGATTAATAAAATGGTTGCTATTAAACTAAAACCATCAGAAAAGCTGCCATTTTGAAAAAAAATACACATTTTTTCTCTTTTCATCAATGTGTCACATGCAGCTGGAGAAAAGGTGAAGAATTAGGCTAGTGTACCAGCCGCTTAGGAGAGGCCGGGGCAGGCAGTGCCTGCGGGCCATACAACGCTGCTCGAGGCTTTCATTTCAATTGTTTTCTGTAAGTTTAATTAGCGATTAAATGATCAATTTTCCAAAAAAAAGAAATGAAAATAAAGGTTTGTTTTGTTTTGTAAGCTTTGAGTTCATGGAACACAAAAGAGAGCTATACTTGTAATAGTCCCATAAAGAAAGACACAAACAGCAATACAGCATGTTTGCTGCTTCACAGCCGTCCAGTCAATCGTCACATATTCATTTAACTCGCCCAGCAGAGTCTCAAATGTCCGTATTGACTGATCCCCGAGCTGTGACCTTTAAGCCACCCCTGCAGCACTAATTAATCTGAGCCGAGTGATACATTCACAGGCTCAAGTCACACCTTCCACATGCAGCCAGCTCTCCCGCTCTCTGCTCAGACCATTAGCATACAAGCAAAAATCCACATAAAAAAAGACAGAACTGCAGCGTCCATGTTCCGACAGCGAACACAAATGCAATTTCCTGTGAGCAAAGAGCTTTAAGGAGAGCTTGAACAGAAAAAAAAGATTTGAATAAAAGCTGAAGAGAACTCGTACTCTATCTTGGGGACATAATATGTCTGGGAACACTTGACAGAGAAATTCATGAGACAAATATTTGCACCAAAAGATAAAAGAAAAGAGCTGGGGATTTGAGTCCCACACAGAATTTAGCAGACACATAGATTATTCATCTGTGACTCCAGCGTTACCAGTTTGTGCCTTATATCTCAAAAATGTAAAAGTGACAAGCTGGATGATTGATGGAGAGTCTGCAGACATTTACGATGCAATGCGCTGTCTGAAAATATGACAGGGTGTCGACTTCAAACGAGAACATGTATTTTTTCCAACTATTGCGATCGATGGACAGGCTTGGAAGCTGCATTGTCTCTTCCATTGAGGTATGAAGAGGTCAGAAATGCTTTTGGAATGAATAATTTTGTGATTTTCCAACTAAATTCTTTGTTTTTCAATTTCTTCATTTTTATATAATGTTTTGAGGATTCTAGGGGTTCTTAAGTGAGTGTGAGTGACTTAAAACATGGATGAATAACTGATGTGTGGAAAACCGCAAAGAATTAAACTAGAAGTCTACACTCCCACAACCGCATCCAAACCAAACCAAACCTTTAACTCTCAGTCACCAAAGAAATCATTATTACACTTCCTGATCTCAAAAATATAGCCCTGCTTTTATATTTGACAAAAAGAGATTAAGAAAAATATTTTGATTTATTACAAAAAACTTAAACAACAAGTAAAGTAAAAACTATATGCTTGAATTTTGGAGTTCTTTTTCAGGGGTGGTTATGTACCCTTACATTGCTTTGTTTTTTTTTTTTTGTTTTTTTTTTTGTTTTATTAATAATCTACATTAAGTGAAAGAAAAACAGAGCAGAGCGGCTCATTGAAAGGCTTGTCACTGCTTAACATGTTGCCCTGAAGTCAGACACAACCTTGGTTTCTCCAGTGGAGCTGTTGAGTGGTTAGATGCTAAAGATCCCAGGCTGTGCAGAGCTGCTCGCAGGCGTGAATGTATGCAACTTAACCTGAATGTTAAACAGGGCTTGAAGGTGCAGCGATGCACTGTTCACTTTCCCAAGACAAACAAGGTAAATAAGAAAAGTTTTTTTTTTAAAAAAGGCAAAAGAGGAAAACAAAACAAAAAAAGCACGTCTTTTTTCAGGGAGAAAAGCTTGTGAGCCAAAAATGCAGGCAATCAAATTACTGAAGAATAAAGTATCAAACATTAAAATGTTTTTATTTGGCTTCAGTTATGTGTCGTTATCATAAACAATAAAAAATTTTAAACTTGAAATTTGAGGGTGCCCTGATGACTATGTGAAAGTCTCAAGACGATTTAAGGAGAGTATCTTTGCATTTTGGCAACACGATACCATTAAATATTTGTTCGTAATTTCACAAAAGCCACTATAGGCAGACTAGACAGTGTAAAATCAGCTTTCACAAAAAAAAAACACAAATGCTGATTTTTTTTTTCACGTATTATGCCTTTTTTCAAATTTACGACAGTTCTAGGGAATACTTTTGGCTGGATGTAGGACATGCGCATGTAAAACCAGGGTTCGTTTCCCAGGGGGCGTGATGATCTTAATTCAGTGTGGGTCCTTCAGGTGCATTTACACGAACGCGATTCACGTGGCGGAGGCAGCCAGTTTCAATGTTAAGTCCGTGGTATAGACGCGATCTGAGGTCCTGAGGAGCAATTTGAGCGGCTAGACCAGAGTGAAAAAAAATCGAAAAACTGCAGGTCGCCTCAACCAATCAGAGACTCAACTTCTGGCACGTTTTCAGTGACTGCGAATAGAAAACACACAAGATGCTGGATCCGATTTACTGAACTTCCAATCATTTTCTTAACCCGCTGTATCCCTTTCGGGGCAGCGGGGTTTCCTGACCCCGTTCTGGTTACTGTTGGGTGAAGGCAGGTACATCCTAGACAGTCTGTGGCAGGGCCCATGAAGCTGGAGCGGTCATGCTGGCTACCAGGAGACGGTGGCTGGTGGCCAGACAGAGAACCCCTGCAGGAGGATGGAGGATGAGGATGGAGAGACAGACTGCTCAGACCTCCTGAACTTTATCACGTTTTTCTTATTTTCATCAAGACACTTATTTAAAAAAAAAGCTCCCCTAATTTTATTTTTTTCTTATTTTTACCCTCTTGGTTATACGGGACAGCGAGCCTTCAAACACAGCAGGGCTGAAGCTCACTATACAGAGAGAACCTCTAAATCAGGGGTGCTTTTGGCATGCAAGCTACTTAAAACACATAAAATAACATGAAGTTTGCATTTCCAACATGCTGTTACAACAGAAACACATGATTCCTGTTTAGTAACAATGAAAAATCCATGGAGTTCCACTCAAGTTTTTTTGCATCGTGATATTTTTTGTTTTCCTAGTTTACAGTTTGCACATTTAGCATGGTGCAGCAAGAAGTGCACTCTTTGTAGGCTTTTTTTACGATTGTAGTTTATTTAGGGTCATGTTATACCGTCAATTATCTTTGTAATGTTGCAAAATGCCAAAATAAAAAGGATGTGTTGCTGTTTTCATGCTTCTTCTTTTGTTTTCTCGAGATGTTATTTTCTTCATTCTTTGCAGATTTTATTTTGAAAATTCATACTTTATTTTCATAATCTTTTTTTTTTTTTTTGTCTAGGTAAAGTGTTTATTTTGCCTCAAAGAGCAAATGTACAGACAGGACCTCCATGTTCAGACTACCACAAAATTCTGGAGAAAGTAAACAAACAAAACCTACAAGAAAAATAAGGAGTTGCCCCTTTTAAAAAATACACTACCCTTTGCTACAGCTGTTCAGTTGAGCACAACTTTTATTTGTCTTCTATGCAATAGTCTAGTCCAGGAGTCAGCAACGTTCATGACATAAAGTGCCAATTTTCTCTTTTCTCTTGTTTGTCACTGCCATTACCAACTATAATGTGAACTCTAAAACAAAGAAATACAAAAACATTTCCAGTTTAATTGATTTTTTTTTTATTTACAAACAGCACGTCAAATAGTTTTTAAAACTTATTTTAGCATTAACTTAGCATCCAACTCCCACCCTTAAGAAGAAAAAAAAGGAACTTCCATAGGATATGAAGACAACTTCCGTTCGACATCCAAAGGTCCATGTTTCCTGCAGCGGGGTACTTTTGTGGAATTCTTTTAACAGCGGTATGCTTTTGGATTATTTATCTTTTGCTACAATATGAGACAGGGCTTGAGTAACTTAATGTGAGTTAATTTTGTGATGATGCATTTATTGCATGCACAATTTAATATGTTTACTTTTTGTTAGTTTAATAATTAAATAAAATTAAAAAGTAATGTGAATTTTTCCCAGTTGGACATAGTCATTCCCCTTTTTGCATTATATCACAAAAACATAACAAAACTGAGACATCACAGAAGGACAAAAGAAGTAAACAAACAGTCTGTTATGTCAATAAAGCCATGCTGAGGGACTAATTACAAACAAGAAGCATCTGTGGTAATTAGTAACTTAAACTAGGTGTGATGATGACCAGGGGCTGGAACAGAACAGGAATCAGAGCCACATACTAAACAAAAAACAAGACTTGAATAAAACATTCAAAACACAAATAAACTCATTATCTGTGTATATTTCAAAACAATACACTTCTAACATGAAATCCTATCAAGTGTAGAAATATTTCACTCTATAGTAATGTTACAATAATGTTTTGTCAAATCAAGGATTATCATTCTGTAGGGAACAACCTATAAGCTGCTTTTTTCTCTAAGTGAGAATTTTTATAATGTAATTTCTGCAGTCAGAGCTTTCAGTTTTTAAGCCTTTCCTTTCAGGAAGTCAAAGTGGTGTTAAGAGAAAGATGAAGAAAATAGTGCAGGACAGTGTTTTGGTGCGCTGTTTGCAAGGCGGTGTCGTCATTCATGTTACTTTTAAATATTTATGTTGTGTCTGGAATTACCATAACGTGGATAATCAGCCCAAATACTGAAGTCAATCGGTGGCAGAAAAACTGGATGCCTCAGTGCTCTGCCACCGCAGGATACCTTTAAAAAAAATGGATTTACAACGGTGCACTTCCACAGAAGTAATGGCTATGGGGTTGCTAACAGATGAAGTTTGGCTTCTTTTCTTAAACAAAGGTAGCTGTTATATCTGAGGAAATGCAGCGAGGGTGAAAAGCAGGAGTTGATCTTTAGAGTATTCACAACATATTAACCTGCACACACCTTGCAGTGTGTTGTATTAGCAGCTTAAAAAAAGGATATATGATTTACTACATCACATTATCAATCACCACATTTTATCTTTGGCATATCTTGGCATATCTGGTGACATGACTACCCTACAATTACAGCTACCAAATTTCCACACTATAAGACACACTTAAAAGCCTACATTTGTTTTTGTTTTTTTCAAAAAACAACAATGTGCTTTGTATTCCATAGAACTTTATGGATTCATTCTTGTTAGAAAGGCACATGACACTTAAGCAAAATTGTTTTTTACATGTTGCAATCAAGGTTGGGTGTTATAAATATACTAACGTGGCTAACGCAGGTAATGTGACTCACGTAAAGTCTGGGATTTACCGTAGTAACAAAGATGTTTGTTTTAGCGGTATCAGTCTGTTTTTTACATGTTGCAAACAAGGTTGGGTGTTAATTTAAATACGCAATGTGTAATGTGTAGCAGTGTCGAACTGTGCGCTTTTGACGGATGCAAACAAGGTTGGCTTTTATTGTAAATACGCTAACGTGGCTAACATGGTTAATGTGAAGCGGTGTTGGACTGCATTTTTTTTACATTTAACAAAAAAGTTTGAAGTTCGCGTAATCATGAAAACAAACATTTGTTTTAGTGGTAGGCTGTCAGGTTTATACAAGTTGCATAGAAGGTTGGGTGGTATTTTAAATATGCTAACATGGGTATTGTGTAGCTGTGTAAGACTGTGTTATTTTTATGTGTTACAAACAAGGTTGGAAATTAGCATATTAAAATAAAGTAACGTTTGTTTTAGAGACATCGTTTTATTTTTTTTTTAACGTTGCAAGTCACCAGTATTGTGAATACACTAACGCCGCCAATACTTTCAACGCGGCTAACTTTTAGCATGTTACAAACAAGTTCTAAAGTTAACAAAGTCTGAATGACTGATGGACTTATATCTGACTAGTTCAGTGCACCTTATCCTGTATGTGACAAAATTTAGAAAATAGACAATTCCTTTCCCCCTTTCCTTTTCTGTCCGGTCCAACAAAAAGAACACAAACAAAATAATATTAATAAAGTTTCATTTAAATTACAAAAGGGGTTTATACCAGCATACATTTTGTGTTCGCTATGATTTATAACCCCCGATTGTAAGAGTAAAATCTGTCTAATACAAAAGGCTCTCAGCTCATTTCTGTTTGCTCAGCTGTTGGACAGGACAAGTTAAAAAAAAAAATTCAATTCATTGACCCTATAGTGCGGAAAGCACAAATTGGTAACCAAAATGTGCTTCACTGACTATTTCTTGAGAATTATAAAATGCTAGCCTCACTTTAAAGTCTTTTTTTTTTTAATCATGCACTGGTAAAATGTAATTTTGTACAGCTTATTAAAAAAAATCTAATGTCTTCAGAATGGTTCTGCCAAAAAACACTGTCTTTAGGCTACTTTGAATTTAAGGTAAAACAGTACAAGGCATTTCAAGCTGCAAAATGTGTTTTTTTTTCATTGATCAGAAACTTTAGCCACTAAAATGTGAAAAAAATTCAAAGAAAACCAGGGATAGTAGCCTTGTTGCAGCTGCTGTGGTTCAAGTTTTCCAGGTGGTGCATCCAACCTCTAACCTTTGAATTGCGGGGGATTCTCTTTTCTGTCTTTTCTATGTATCTGAGCTTTTTTCCTCCATAAGTTGATGGAGACTCTTTCTTCCAGAGATCAACCAGCACTAAATATGATAACGGCACAACATGAAGAAAGGCTTAAACTGCATTAGGTCTGGCATTACTGGATCTGCTGCGTTTGCTCATGTTATGATAGATAGGCAGCCGGAGGAGGCATTGCACAGCAGCTTAGTATGAGCTGCCTAAAGATGTCCCTATCTCTCTGATGGGACTCCAGGCTGTTAGGAAGCTATTAAGCTGCAAAACACTGCAGTGCAGGTTACCTTTTTCTAGTTACTAAGTTACCTTTGTGCTGATAATCGATGCGCCATCAGACGGCACATGCCCAGGCTTTAAGCTGCTCCAAAGCAACAGTTGTCCAGTCATCACTCTGCTCAAAAAAGGTTTTTTTTAAGATCTTTATCATTGGTGTGGCTGCATTTTCTTTCAGAAGAGGTGACTTTAAAAAAAGGCCAGCTGTTGAAAAGCCTAAATCAGCCTATAAATGTCAACCGAACACCAAAAGGTCAATCAATGAAAATCTGACACAGTTGAAGAGCTTTTCAAGAGAATATCCTTGGATCCCTATGATATTATTTTTGGTTCTTTTTTTCCAAAGGCTAAACTGCGCATTTAAAATCTGTTTGGCTTTTTAATACTACCCTTTTCATGAAAAAGGTTGAGGGTAACATCTTTTCCTCTTTTTTTTTTTAAAACTAACTGCACTAGCTTTTAAGCCACTGGAAATGTATGTACTTCACTAAAGAGTGATTTACAAAGAAAATGAAGTGGACCCCAGGAGAACTGACGTTACCCATTTATTAAAACACCCAAAAATAATCCAAATGATAATTTCTGAATAAACAAAAGGCAGAAGAAGAAGATTTTAGTATTATTATTATTGTTTATTTTCCCTTATTCCAGCTTCTACTCCTTTTGGCTTAATGATTACTTTAACTGACTGAGGTTTGTGCCACTGAGACTCAGACACATCAATAAGCAACAGCATTATTTGTCTCCTCCTAATCCTAAGAGTATCTAACAAAAAAGATAGATGGATTATTGTCTTTACTGTTACTGTGATTCACTGCAATAAGCTTTTTATAGCTAGAAAATCCTTTTCTTTAAATACATTTCCCTTTTTATATGGTTCCACACTTTTAGGGAACGAGTTTGTATGTTGGTTGTGTCCATGAACAATTTTTGCCAGATGTGATCTGCTGTTGCCAAACACCTCAATTTGCTTGACTCTTGTTTGGCGAATATGGACGATTGAAGCCTGATGAAACAAGACATTTTGGCAGTTTGAAAATATATGTATTTAACAGACAAGAGCCTCGGCGGTATGGGGACAAACATTTCACAGTTTCCGTCAACAGACGCCCTCTCACGAAAGCTCCCTTCCTGGTCATACACTGCTGTGAGACAACAACTTATCCTTTAAATAGAGTTATTAAAGTTAGTTTGCTGCACAGACTCACTATAGGATTGAGATCTTGGCTCCAAAAGGGATTCTTTAGAAGGATTTTTGTCCATCCAGGGTGTGATTTGAACTGATTAAAAGATTTTGAAGACTGTATTTCTTAAAGATCCAGTCATAACTAAAGGGTATATTTGCAGGATATTTATTCATGTTTTTCCTTCAAATGTCAACATAATCCTCTTGTTTTGTGATCTTGTGTGATAATGAGATTTCTGCTCTAAGCGTCTAAACAGTCCCACGGTGCTGTGATCTTATCATCCCATTTCAAAATAAGAATTGGGTTTTTAAGGTTGAAGGCCTCTTCTTTCTGTCTGCAGAAAAAAAAAGAGCATTTGTGAACTCAAACAGCTCACGTTCATAAAACCAATGGATAAACTTTTAGAACTTGAATGCTGGAGGATAAAGTTTCATTTTGGCTTTTATGTTTCATGCTTTTTCACCTGGCCTTGAAGCTGTCACGATGAAGGCACCACATAAAAGATTTCCTTAAAAACACACAGGTCAGAAATGAAAGTAGTTCAGTCCAGAGCTTTTGGTAAACTTCCAAAGATTTTTGTTGACATCTCTATTTTTATTATCATCATTAGGGACATACATTTCAGAGAAGTCAGGTCTCTTTGTGACTAAATTTGCTTTTATTTTGTAAGGATTCAATCTACATTCACACAGATCTGGCTTCAGATGAATTTAGCTGGAAAACCTACGGTATATCTTTTGATATCTTTAAGCACATTTATTTAAACTCACAATAGAAACGCAAACTTTAAAAGTAAATAAAACACACAAAAGAGAATTCCCAAAACATGACTGAGAACAAATCAAATTATGATGAACTGCTACAGCATTCTAACCAGGGACTGTTTTGGCACCATAAACTAGGGAAACTGCTTTTCTTTACTGAGAAATATTGTGCTGAATCCTTTTTGAGGCACACTGGCTTGGGTTTATCAAATGCTGCTGCCACCGAGCAGGAGTGGACACTCCGAAACAGCAGAGTGCAAAGCCAGAGCTGAAATGCTCTATGCCGTGGCGCCTGGCTGCATTTGCCTCGCTGATGCTGAAGGAGTTTCAGTAGGTTCACTAGGCTCACTTTTTTAGCCAGGTTCTAATGTCAATATTTGGCATTTTAGGGTACAATAATACAGAGTCTGAAACAGAAACGATATGGCAGCACCTGAGAGGTTTGATTTGTGGCATCAAGCTCGCATCTGCAGGAAGGCAAAATCAAGTGGACAAAGATTTGTCTGTTAAACAGGTTTACAATTTCTTAACTTCAATGATTTTTGTTCAAAAATAATTGCAGATATTAAAATAAATTCAATTTATCTAACAGAAACATTGCCGTTCTTATTTAAGTTAAGACTTCTCAGAGAAAGTTCTTCAGATGGCAATATATAAGGAAGTGAAACTTTTCTACTGTCTTTTTCAACATTATTCCATCCTCCAAAGACCTGCATGTCTTATAAAACATGTGTCCCATAACAATACGAGATGTTTGCAGAGAAGTTAGAATGAGAAGTGCTGATGTTTGCACTTAGCATCTTTTGAAAACTGAATGCAGCTTTTGTTTTCCAGTTGCCTGGAGGATGTGCTGACCACAATTCCCATTACTTTTAAATCACGAATCCTCAGAGCCTAGAAAAAAATTTCACGCCCACTTCAGGGTCATGTTCATGTGTGAGGCTAGATAAGAACAAGGATTTGACAGTCTTGCTGGGTCAAAATCTGCCTCATGGCTGCCACAAGTCTGTCTCAGAACAGAGAATAAACCCAGAAGGTAAAGCTGTCAGTTAAACTACAGCCCAACCCTCCCCTATTTTAAGCAGTCTCATAGGTAGCTGCACCCTTAGGGGGAATGAGTTGCTACACCCTAGGGTTGAGGTCAAGAGTTCAGACATTTGGGAGAGCGAAAAAAAAGCAGAGCTGCTCCTACCGTGCATCAAAAGAAGGAAAATGAGGTGGTTGGGGAATTAGAAAAAGAGGTCTTCTCAGCAGTGGAGGTGTTTTGGATGTATCCAGTTTAGAGGAGGCCTTTGGCGAGATCCAGGACTCCCTGTGGAGATGAAGTCCCACCTGGTATGAACAATTTCTTGTGTTTGAGGAATATCTGGGGCTTCTACAAATTCAGCTGGAAGCTGGTTTTGAGTTAGCAGCAGAAATTTGATGGGTGTGTGTGTAAAATTAGACCACAGGAGTCAGACTAATGATCCTACGCTCAAAGTGGGTGATGGATAACACAACCCCAAAAATTGCGGTGCGTTTGTCACATATACACATATCAGGGTCGGACGGCCTTCACCCACCATGAGATGTATACTAATAAAATAAGTGTGTCCACTAATCTGTTCTCTAAATACCATTTATATGTATGATGCTCTGTTTTAATCAAGTTTAAATCAAAATCGCTGTATTTTGAGTATTAGTGGTTCATTAACTGTGGAGGCTGCGTGCTGAGGCAGCACTGAGATTTGCACAATCGGATTTACACAAACGGGTTTGATTGAGTGCCTTTAGTTTACTCAGCAAATGTGAACAATTTTATGGCTTAAAAAAAAAAAACATAGTGTAATTTTTTTTTTTTACACGTCCATACTTTGCATTTAATAGGTAATGCATTTCACTTTTGTCGACCATTTATTTAATGTTCGGATCTGACATAAAACTGTACTAAAAAGACAAAAGGTGAGACAGGCAATAACTCTTGGGCTCGTGTTTGGAGTTTGTGAAATAAAAAATAAAGAATGAACAATGAGCTATGCCAATGTCGATGACATGTAGGCTGTCCATGGAATTCACCTTGGTCTTTTTTTTTGGGGGAGTCATACTGAACTGCTACACATTTCACATTCTTCCTTGGCCAAATGTATAGCTGCTGTATGCTTATGCAAAGAATGTTGATTTGAGATAAACACAATTAGTAGTTATATTGGGAGCATATATTGCTAAATCTGACCAAAAGTCAGTGTCTATATCCTCCTTCCTGCTCTGTGAACAGTTTGATTCCCTTCAAGTACTCTGGAAGGCCTGGGAACTTGAGGGTCTTGAGCTTCATCTTAGCTATTCATGAAACTGCACTCTTCTCGACTGAGGTCTCCTATCTTGTTCCTAGAATCTGTTGGAGCCATTCTCCCGGTGTTGGGGTCACAGTCTCGAGTGTACCAATTACTAAGGGGACCACCTTTGCCTTTGCCTTCCACGTTTTTCCCAGCTCTTTTCTGAAACCTTAGTTCTCCCTGATGTTGCCACCACTTGTGATTGTTACATTCATTACCTCATCTTACTTCTTGTCTTTCAGCAGGACGATGCTCGGTCTATTAGCTGTGACCAGGGGCGTCACTGGATTTTAATAACAGGGGGGGCTTAGCCCCCCAGAGATGGACACAAAACCAATTTGCAGTTGCTTTCATCTGTGCAACATTTCTCTGTTTGCTAGTTCCTGGTAGCTTTTCTATTAAACCACACTGTCCTTATGTGTTTGTGTCATCTTGCTAAAGATGACTAAAGCTTTCTTCCAATTCTTGCAACCACTACTGACTAAACTATTTTGTTTGATCCTTTTGACAAACACTACATGAGAAGCAGAAAACTGTATTCTGGTTGACTGAATATTCTTACCAGCTGTGCTTTTCAAACCAGCTGTGGTAAAATGCTCACTTCCGTGTGCCAAAATTATTGCGTGAGGAGCTCTTCAGCTTTACCTGTCTGCTGGACCCTGTGTCTTTGTCACCTAAATCAAACCCTGCGGGGGAATGAGTTGCTGCAGCAGCTTCATCATTTTCCCTCTCATGGCCTTGCTGTCCTTTCTCTGGAATACTCAGATCTTCCTCTGACTCTTAATCCACCTGCTGCATCTCCTCAGTCTCTCCTTGCGGTCTGTCTTGAGCTTGCCTGTTGACCTTTTTGTCCTTCAACCTCTGCTTCTGTGTGACCCTTCAAGGGACATCAAAACACGTTGAATTGATAACTGAGCCAACATAGAGGCTGAAGTCATGACTTTTGCTCACACACCACACTAATTTGTTGTTCTCAAAATTTTTTTTAATTACACAGATTACATTTTAGTCACATACAGTATGTGACTAAAATGTTTGCAATTTCAAACCCTGAAAAACATTACTTGAGTTGAAGTAATACTAAAAGTACCTTCAACAATATATGGGTCAGGCTCATTTCACTCACAGTTATCTTTTGGCTCTCTCCACTTTGTAAACTTGACTCTTAAATAAAAGCTCAAGTTAAATAAGTCTTGTGTGGTGCAGCACGACTGAAATGTTTCATATTTTATACCTATATTGAGTTCCATAAAATTCTAATCAGACTTTCTGCATCACAAATGACCATCCTGTGAAATCTTTGACCCACCTCTCAGACAGAGGTCTCCCCCCTCTCACTCTCGGAGCTCCTCTGCCCTGATACTCTTAGATTAATTAATAGGGATGAAGGAGTGGGTAATATTTGTGGATTATTTTCAGCGATAATAATCATGACTTAATGAGCTCAGCTTGACTTTTCAAAGCTAAAACAAGAGACATCAACATCATGCAAACAACTTAATGTGTTACCCCGGTTTGTATTCATCAAAAATGAGGAGCACCTTGTTCATTAGTTACATGGAACTTTCTGCTGTTAGCTGAAGCAAACTCATTTTTACTTCCAGCAGTGACGAAGAGTTACGTTCTTGAAAAACTTGAATATATCCATGTTGTCTAACTTGTCTTGTTGTGCGAAAACCTGGACAGGCTGTGACTATTTTGTCAGTGTGTGTCTGGAAGTCTCATGTTGGCTCTCTCATTTTCAATTACCTTTGGAGATGTTTCCCATCTAAACCGTGGAACTTCCAGCACATGTTCTGCACAGAGGTTTCTGTAATATGTGTATTATCTAAAGTATTATTAAAAATCACTAATGCATAAAGAAATGTTGCAATAACCAAAAAAAGTACAGTAAAATGAAAGGGCGTGTCCACCCCTGCAGACGGCCTTAAAAGACAAATTTGATCTTCATTCTATTTAATTTCAGCAGACTTTAGTTAAAACAGAATTTTAGAGCTGCCGAATAACACTTTCACCCACAGGATGTGTGTTTTGACTGACTAATAGAAATAAAATTAAAAAATCCTGGAATTAATAAAGATGACAAAAAGGGTAATGTTGGGGGCGGATTGCTTATAAAGCAACACCACTGACTGCGTGATCAGAATTTAGATAATCTTGTGAAAGTCTAATTTTGCTTTTTAGATTATTTTTAAAGTTAGGCTTCTGTTTCTTCGCAACACTGCTTGCTAAGAAATGCCTCATCGTGCCTATACCACAAAACATAGCCCTGCACATCAAAGCCTGTCATTCCTCGGGATTAGCTGCCATTCCCATTGGGAGGAATTCCAATGAAGAGCTGCAGCACCAACTGGGCAGACATGATAACCTAGCATGTGAGCTCCACATTGCACAGTCATTATGTGTCCACCAATAGAGATGAATGTAAATCTCATTTCGTCTCTGTCCAAAATCCACACCCTCTCTGTACGGTGAGTTTAACTCTACAGGGCTTTCTTTCTGTTGGGCCGTGCTTCTTGAATAAAAGGGTGTCCAAGGCTTCTATCTAATTTAGGGGCACTTAAGTGAGCTTCGGGGCTTGATGATAAGTTTTGTGTCAGTGGGAACACAGTTGACCTAATTCAGAGTACTTTACCAAGATACAAAACTGGAGAAGAGTACAAGCTATAAAATAAACACTCCTCCACATAAAATCCAACCATAAATGATACATTGATGCACTGAAGGTGCTGTCCTCGGCCCTATAAAAGTTGAACGATTTATAGGCATAATTTTTTGTCTTGGGCTCGTTCTTCCTTTTTTTCATAGCTTTTTGTAAAGTTTAAACTTGGATAAATCTGATAAAAAGTGTAACATGCATTCAGTGTAGAACGGCATTGATCAACCTGTCAAATTGACGGGGAGCACTGAAGAGACCACAATGTCTTTTGTACTTTTTGCAGAAATTGTCAATATTTCTATGATCCCCCCCCAACACCAAAGCTACCTCCAAACTGAAAGAAACCCTTAAGAGAAGACATCACCACAGGGAGGCTTTTTTCCTACAGGTCTGACATACTCTGGAAGTGGAGCAGATAATTTGACTGACCTAAATTTCACAACACACTTCCCCGCAACACATGCAGAACTCTCCGTAGTGCCTGCACTTTAAAAACCCACTCCAACGAAAATTGTTTTTAATGTTTGTAACATGTTCTTGTAGCATTTTTCTCAAGATGAAAAAATTAAGATTAAAACTGTCTTTGAGTATTTCTTTGTTCAAATTGTGATGAATCAGGAGCAGACAAAAAAACGCTGTTTAAAAAAGCTTGTAGTTGTCACGTGCAAACTACAATCGGAAGGCCACAAGCTCCCTGCTCTGCTTCATTGTAATGCATCGACTTGCAGACAAATAGATCCACGTACGTCTTGATTTTTCTCGTCTGAGTTGGTATCTGGCTCAGAACTGTACGACTGGAAAGCTCCAATATTGCTCACCATTTTTGTTGTACCGGTAATTTTAGGTTGGGGGTGTGAGGAGCTGTAAGCCAGCAGGAGAGAGTCTAAACACATACATTAGTGGAGGCTTAGTCTATGTTAACAATTCCATCTACAACTCAGAGGTAAATTTCTCATCAACTCCTGCCGCTCTGCAGAACCTATGTCCTAGAAAATCACAGGTTTTTTGACGTTGTCTAAAAATGGCACAATCATAACTGAAAGATACCTGGGAATGCTTTTACAATAGATCAAAAAAGTAGTTGTGTCCACTAAAAACACAATTTAAATTTAACTGGCTGTCAATTTGATAAGAACTGACCTAAAAAAATCTTTAAAAATATATATTTTGCCTTTAATGTTTATTTTTCAACATAAGCATAAAAAAAAAAAAAAAGTCTTTTCCCCATAAAATCGTCCATTTAGTTAGAGAAGAAAGAATGGATCTCTGTTCTGAGTTAATCTATATCTGCTCTTTCTTTCTCAAACCTCCCCTCAATTCCCAAAGCAATTTCAAGCCAGTGGTTCCATTAAAACAATATTGCTTCACGCAAAGAGCTGCTGTCAAGTTTAGGTTTTTTTTGTCTTCTTAAAGTCCCACGCTGATCATCTTTTGACCTATTTTAAGACTGTTCCTGGTAGTCTTTTAATTATGCTTCTGTCATTTTTGACCAACATTTAAAAAACCTGTGTCATTTTCTAGGACATACAGTTTCAGTAGCGCAGCAGGAGTTCATTAGAAATTTACCTTTGGGTTTTGGCAGGAACGTTGGCACACACAGTAAGCCTTCCCCCATTTCCCATGATCTCTCTTTTTATGCTCTGTCTCGCTAGCTTACAGCCCTTCACAACCCCAACCTCACATTACAGTGCAACAAAAATGCCGAGCAATATTGGACCTATCCAGTACAGTGCAGTTTTGAGCCAGATGCCAGCTGGGAAAACAAAGATGTGGATATATTTGTTTTTAGGTGAATGCATCAGAATGAAGCGGAGAATCGAGCTTGTGGCTTGCCGTAGTAGCTTTACGTCACACCTATGAGCTTTTTCTAACGGCATTTTTTTGTCTGCTCCACATTCACCACAAATTGAATAAAGAAATACACCAAAAGGCAAATGTTCGCTTAATTTTCTTTATATATGTCCTCTGTCATGACAAAATGCCAAAAAAAGTTTTCAGCGTTTTTAACAAATCCTTCCAATGCTTGGATTGAACTAACCAGGTATCGTCACTGGTTTACACTAAACCTGTGTTCACTTTCAGACTATAAAAAGATCAAATCTACGGCACTAAATGGATGAGCAGCTCGACAGTAAGCGCTGCCAACAAAAATCAAAGCGCAACTGCAGGTCTGACTTTCAACTCCTTTGAGATTTGGCAGCACAATAAAACACTTCACTGGTAGAGGATGTCAAGTGAAAACAAAAGAGGTCCGTTACCTCTTGACACAAGATTTATTTTGTGGGTTTCATTACCAACTGTTCAACTGTACATGCTGGGTATCTTGGCATAGTTCAACCTCTCCCCTCATACATTAGTCATAAAGTGTTGCAATGCGTGCGAGGCCGCCTGCAGAGCATTCTGTTATGTTCATTAGGATTGCCGTCTGCCCAAGAAATTTTCGCGTCTTCAGCTTCAGACGAGTGACTGAGGCTTTTTTTTTTTACTTTTGGAAGTCAGGCTTTTGCTGCAGTTCTGCTGGTGGTTTTAGACATGCTTTCAGGGGCTTTGTAAGTAAAGGTTACTGCCTGATTGGGGAGAATTAAGAGTAAATTCAAGCATTATTGATCCTCTGGTCAAAAGGAACATATCAAGTGCACCTTTCATCAATACCGCTTCAAGGGAATTTTGTTTCAAGAAGCTCCTGAGTGCAAAATAATCTAATTAAGCATTAAAAGCCCAACTCATACTCCACTCATGTTTTCCATTTGATACTCTCAGTTGGTAAATTCTGATGTAAAAAGCTACTAAGAACTCAATAATCTGATCTGGAATGGAAACTTTTGAGCCAAACCTCTGCATTCAAATGTCATACACTTCTTTAATGTTGATTTACCATTACAATCTTTTGTTTATTAAAGTTTTTATTTAACTTGTCCTGTCTAGCAGCTGAACAAAAAGATGAGAGTCGAAGGCCTCTTGTGTTGGACATCTTAACTCATATAATAGGCGGCTATGAATCTTTGAACACGAGGTTTATATTTGTATAAACCCTTTCTATAGTTGAGGCTAAACTTTATTCATTTTTGAATCTATTTGTGGCATGCAGGTGGAGTGCCACTTAGTAAATTGGTTTTACCTGTGTGCACCAGCCGGTGGCTATCCTCTAGCAGTGTGAGAATTAGCGTCAATATCTACTGCTGCTTTCATCTGAGCTTGTGTTAAATAAATAAGACCTAATTTTTCTTTAAACACTTTATGTTGACTTTTTGCAGAACGGGCAAACTGTTATCCACCAGGAACGGCTAACATCTCCAAACCTTTACATAAATAAAAGGGTTATTTTATACTTCTGTTCTTAACAATGCCGTTTGGCTGAAAGCTGCCTGATTTGGTAGGAGGGCGCCTGTTGCTGCCATGACTCCTTTCAGTTGTTGACCTTTTGTAACTTACTATGGCAATTTCTCTGTGTCCATAGCAACAACACACTAATCATGAAATGGTTAAATTGCAAAGGTTTATTATGGTCATCTGAGGTGACTGACTAGCATACTTCAACAACAGCAAATTGTTTTAATGTAATAATAATCAATATTTATTGCAAAAAAATGGTAAATCATGGTGAAATTATTCATCATCATTAATCCATATTAAATCTATTTGAATTTATTTGGGGTCATGTGAACCTTCTAGTGTTAATCTGAATGAGGGCTGGATACATCCTGGTGAGTTTCTTACAGAAACGGTGCATGCAAAGCAAACAGTTCACGTATCATCAGTCTTTACATTCACAAATACTTCATCCCTGAAGTAAAAATATGAAATTACATTCTGGGAGAAGCTGGAGCATTCACAAATTCTTAAGGAAAAAGCCTCAGCTATGATTTGAGGCGGCTACTTCTGTGCTGCAGGCCAGAAGCGATAAGCACTTCACCTCACGACCATGCTGCTGCATTTATTAGATGTTCATTTAGAAACCTTTTTTAATTGGGTCAATAAGGAATAAACAACAGTTAAAACAAAAACAAAAACTTTTGCTAAACAGGACCAGAAGGCACAGTTTGGTCTCCTTCAGAAATCGCCCATGGGCTAAACTAAGTAATGAACATTTTGGCAACTTCAGTACAAGCAGGGGCTTCTAAGCCTCTAAATAAATAAGCTTTTTGTTCCACTGTCAGTCATTATGTTAATTTGCAAATGCAGATTAAAAAGTAATTGTTAAAGTGCACACAGAATAATCTGTCTTGCCTGACTGCTGCAGAGAAGATAAAAAAAAAGTGGTGCTGTGGAGATGTCCAGTGCAAAGCATTATGCGCTTCATTACACACCGTTGTTAAAAAAGAACTAAACAGGAAGTACAGATCCAAATATGACCTCAACTTGCATGTTAATGATCTTTAATTTATTTGAACTTCATCTTATGTACAGTATTGAAATGATGATCTCTAATTTTTCTGAAACCTGAAAGTCTTTATGTTCACACCAAACATAATGAGGCAAATAAGTATTTGAACACCCTGTGACCTAGCAAGTTCTCCCGCTTAGAAATCATGGAGAGGTCTGAAATTTCCATTTTAGGAGCATGTCCACTTTGAGAGGCATAATCTAAAAAAATCTGGAAATCATATTGTATGCTTTTATTTTTAAATGTTTTTGTATGCTACTGCTGCAAATAAGTATTTGAACACTTATCAGCTAGAATTCTGACCCTCAAAGACCTGTTAGTCCACCTCCACTCTACTTATTATCATAAATTAAAAGCCCCTGTCCACCTCATACAGTTTAGTAAGACTCCAACTACTAACATGCCCAAGACCAAAGAGCTGTCTAAAGACACCAGAGACAAAATTGCAGACCTACACGAGGCTGACAAGGGCTGTGGGGCAATTGTCAAGCAGCTTGGTGATAAAGTATCCACTGTTAGAGCAATTATTAGAAAATAGAAGAAGCTAAACATGACTGTCAGTCACCCTCGGACTGGGGCTCCATGCAAGATCTCACCTCATGGGGTCTCAATGCTCCTAAGAAAAGCAAGGGTTCAGCCCAGAACTACACAGTAGGAGCTGGTTAATGACCTGAAAAGAGCCGGAACCACCGTTTCCACTTACAGTTGGTAATACACCAAGACGTCATGCTTTGAAATCATGCATGGCACGGAAAGTTCCCCTACTTAAACCAGTACAAGTCCAGGCCCGTCTTAAGTTTGCCAATTACCATTTGGATGATCCAGATGAGTCATGGGAGAAAGTCATGACGTGTCGAGGGAGAAACATCATCCCGACTGTGAAGCATGGTGGCAGCATCATGCTACCACCCCCTTGCACTGCGTTAAGGAGAGGATGACCAGGGCAATGCATTGAGAAAGACCTCTTTTCCACAGTTGGAACACCGATGATGGGTCGGAGCTGGGTCTTCCAACAAGTAAACAAGAATTAATGTCAAATCCGTTCACATTTTAGTTTCATAAAGTTCAGCCCACTGTTGTTTTTCCACATCAAAAAAGACAAACAGAACATTGTTAGAACATTCTACCACACTGTATGGTCGGATGTTTTTGTAAAATTCTAAGTGTTTTCACATATTGGACCGCATGATGGTTTGGTCATCCTCACGTGTGCTGTCCATTGTGATGGCACTTGTTCATTTTTACGTTATAGCTAATAAAAAAAAAAAAAAAAAAAAGTGATGGTATAGGTTGATTCATTTCAATTCTGCCACAGACAGATTGATCTGATTCATCAATTCATTGAACAATCATTACACTCCAAAAAATAATGAATAGACACTCACAAGCACAACTGTGCTTATAAAAGGCGTCTGCGGTAAAGAGGCTCAGAACAGATTCCCAGCTTTAGAACTTCCCCTTTTGCTTCTTAAAGGCCAGTAATGAAAAGATGTGTTGCCATAAGCCCACCAAAGTAGTAACGCTGGGATCCAGCCTTGGGTTCACATGTGAGGAATTTCAGCCTATTAATCTTCTGAAATCAAAGGAATCTTTCATCGTTTTTGTTAAAAAAGAAGGCATGACAAATGAATGCCATGTCACCTAAAAAGAAAGGGATTTTTTTAAACAAAAACATACAGAAAATGTACCCCCCCCACTTCTAAATTCATTTTATTCTCTTTTTTCTATGTGAATGGCAACCTTGACACTTTTAGCGTTCGAATTAATAAAATATTCAACTAAAATTCAGTCAAGATCTTTGTATGCGCATGTTCAAAATACCGTTTGAGGAGTTAAGAAATATTTTCAATACAAAGCAGTGAATGGAGAGGTAAAAGGAAGCTTCCAGGTTGCAAACAAATGATGCTTGTATCCCTCTTTCAGATGCTTTACCGAAGAAAAACAAACCCAACTTTAGGAAGCCATTAAGACACTAATGTTTTATTTTCTTTTCCACTATGTGCAAGGTACACGTTCATGGCTGAAATTACAATATAAACACTGTATGTGTGCATCTTTGATGAAATTATCTGGGTTTACAGATCCTGTAGGGCACATCCACCTCCAGAATCACTTCACGTTGCAGGCGGTGGAGAAAAGAGGGTCAAAGGTCAGCTGTCTCACACATCCTACAACATCTTCCTCTTCTCGAACTCCTGCGGAAAATGAACAGACAAGAGAACCGCTGTGAGAGGACAGGCCGACTTTTAATCCCGTGAGCTGGATGTGCCAAGCGAGACACCCACCCGGCAAACAATGCGGCACATGCATGTCAGCTGAGTGAATTGTCGACGTATAAACAGCTCACTCCAACGTGACTGATGAGGCAGATACGTGTGTAAAGATCTGATTTATGTGAGCTCAACTGTTGCTGTGTTTATCTGCATGGCCCAAGCATGGGAGACTTGAAATGAGGAAGCGTTATTCTAGACATTAGAAAAAGGATGTTGCTATTTACATATTCAATTTGGAGAATATCACACAAATCGCAGGATGATAGAATACATCGTTCCCTGATATTTTTTTTTTTTTCCTATTCTGGGAGTAACTTCATGCAAATGCCATTTATCAGGTCTGGAGAACACACCAGAGCTCCAATACATGTTGGTTCCTCTGTGGCGTCTGGATATCTAAAGGTCTACTGCCACCCTGAGGAGGAGAAGGGCCTTGAAATTAAAAATCGAATATGTTTGCAAGGCTGCTTTGAAATGCAACACTCAATTTATTGAAGGACAACATTTATGTAGGATCATATTTAGAGTAAAATAGGCTCTTTTGGTCTGGTTTACGGCATTCCTGCTTTAGAGTTTGGAACAAAGTGCGGCGGGGTTAAGTGGATCGGGAGGCAGCTGTAAACGGGAGCTAAAACAGGGAGGTTAAAGGGATGCCGACGAGAAGAAAGGAGACGGCGCTGTGTTTGTGACAAGCACAGACAACATGCTTTGATGTGGGGATCACAAGCAGGCACTAACTCAAGGGTACTCGACAGGAATCATAACTCCGAGGTACGACGGCAGATCAGTTTGTAATGAACGGGGCAGGAAAACAGAAGGAAGCAAGAGTTGAGAACAAAACAAGAGGTAAAACGCGGGCAAAAGCAGAGGTTGCCACTCAAAAGTGACAGGAAAGACTAAAACAGAGGAGAGTAGATGGAAGTGGGGCATGAAAAAAAGTAGGCAAAACAATTGCAAACGAGCAGCGATGAGAGCTCTGATACAGATATACAAGGGGGCATCATAGAGATGCTCCTAGCACCTCCATATTAAAACAAAACATTTTGTGTGGTTTGACCCTTACAGCTGCAAGGAAAAATAATAAAAGGATTGAAAACTTAAATGTTTGATGAATGCTGTTGTTTTTCTAAAAAACTAAATAAATACTTGCAGAAACTTTGCTAATTTGTGCAACAGTTGAAGAATTACTCCAGACGACACCATTCCCATCAAAATAATAGGATTTTTCTTTGCTGTATGCCGTCCACTGATTATATATGACAGGTGGACTAAGGAAACTTACTTAAAAACGGTTACTGAAGTCAATTCAGTCACCATTTATTCATGATGCTGACATCGCCAAGTTGGAGCCAGACGACATCAGTTAAAAAGGTATTGGTTTAAATTGGTCCAAGTCAACGTTTCTATGACAACTGCTCCTGCTAATCAAGAGTAAGCTTGTTGGAAGTCCACACCTCTAACATTTGGAAAAATGTGTTGAACATTTCAAACTTGAATAGAGGGACTTGATTGGCCAATTTATAACAATATTATATTAGTTATATTAAATTAACTATAACTATAATTCAAAGTCACAGATTTAAGAATAAAACTAAACAGACGTGCTAAAATAAATAAGAAAAAATATAGAGTAGATATACATGCTTGAAACAGTAAAAAAAGAAAAAAAAACTACGCAGGTATGTTCGATTCAAACTGATGTAAGCCTTTCCTGTGTTTTCATCTATATTTAAAAAGGTTCTAATTAAAAAAAAGTAAGCAAACAAAAGCTTCATAAAAAAAACAAGTCTTCACTTTGCATGAGACCTGAAAGGGAGAAGCGTGCAAATTTACCCCCCCCCGGTCTGAAGGGGGATATGCATATGCGCATATGCTGCATCCAGTCTCAGGGGATTAAGCTTTAAAACTCTACGCCACGAGGAATTTCCAGACAAGATATAAGGCATTAACTGGTTGCTACTGGATCTCTTTTCCCCTCATCCCCCCCTATTTGGACGTTTTACGCCGATAACAAGCATTCGGGTTTGCCTCTCCTCTGTGCCAATTGCTTCCAGGTACGAGGCTGAAATGTATTTTCAATAAAGTCGCTGCTATTGAGTTGCAGCAATTCCAACTCTGTTTTCCTGTGAAAACTATTTTTCTTTTGTTCTCTCTCTAAAAACCTTAGCCAAATCAAACTGGGTTTGAGCAAACTAGAAAAAAAAGCTGTGACGCAGAAAAATGACCTGCTACATTTTACCTGGACTGAAGTGTCTGGAAATGAAACTGTTAAAGTCCCACTCTGATCATCCTTTGATTAATTTCAAAAAGTGTTCCCAGTGGTCTTTTAATTACGAAGATGCTGTTTTTAGTCAAAATAATAATAATAATAATAATAAACTGTGTTGTTTTCTAGGACCTAGTTTCTGCAGTTTCATTGCCTCTGAGTTGTGAGCGAAACTGTTGGCGTGGAGTAAGCCTTCCCCATTTCCCATTATCCGTCTGTTTATGCGCTCTCCTTCTAGCTTACAGACCTTCACACCCCCAAGCTAATATTCATATTTTTTTTGTCTGCTCCTGATTCACTACGATTCAAATAAAGAAATGACCAGAAATGTAGATTTGAGCATAATTTATTTGTCCTCTGTCATAAAAAAAATGCCACAAGAAGACGTTAAAAACACCAAAAACCCAATTTCTTTAGAATGGGTCTTTAAAGCATCAGCAGAGATGAGATGCTGTTAGCGGTACAAGCATCCTTACTGCTTGAAATGAGACACTTTATGAAAAAGTTGCCGCAAAAACAAACCGCGGGGGTGGTCTTGTGACGCAAACGTTAGCTCTTCTCTGCATGTTTCACCTGTACAGGTGCAAGTTTCCTCTGATCAGAAGATACAGACTCCAAAACCAAAGCAGCTGGGAGAGTGGACGAGGAGGGGCTGTTTCTGGCCACACCCAAAGCGTTACATATTATTATTTCAATTAGAGTGGTCAATGAGATTAACAGAGATGTATGAACACAACATGGGGCAAAACGAGCAATCACATAGCATGTTTTTCATCATTACACGTAATGATTATGAATTAAACTCTAGGAAAAAAAATGTAAATCTATATCTGTGTGCAGTAGTGCCAGCAGTGGTAATGAAAGTATAGGATGATGAATGGGTGTAATACATGCTTTCACTTTTTATACATCTTGTTAACTGGGGGCCTCTCTTGTGATAAAGCGAAATAAAGAAGCAGTGGCAGTGACACAGCAACTGTTCTTCACTTCTGCTCCTTGCTCCTTACTCTTCTTTTTCAGTGGCACATGAAAAAAAGTTAAGGCTTTGGACCCAACATGCTTTCTCTGACACCAGAAACTCTTGGGGTCAAAGGACAGCTATTAAACTAATTTCCTAGTTAAACTAGTTTCCTATTAAACTAGTTTACTACTTTTAATTTAGCTTTTTAGTGTTAAAAACATGATTTAGTATAAAAGTAACACAAAACTGAAACAATGATGCAAGTTTGTAGTAAACTTCTCTTTTAAAAAGTTTTGTTTTTTCAGTCTTTCAGACATTGATTGATGTGATATAAATGCAAAAATTCAAGAGGGAAAACAGTAATCTGATTAAATTTCAATCACTGAACACCTTACAACAATCAATTCTGACAGAAAAATGTAGAAAACTTTACCTAAATGAGGCTATTTATCATCCTATATAATCAGTTGTTAACTGATGTGAAAATGTGTTTTTTTTTTTTATCCAAGGAACTAAAATGCACACCTAACTTTCTGTGCTGGAAAATGTATAAGCATTTTTTTAACTTTGTATGTAAAACTTTCAACATAAAGTTTTGGTTTTTTTTTTGCTGTAATGAAACAGCAACAAACTGCTTGGGGGATATTTCTAGACGTAGAACTGTATTGATGTTATCAGAACACGCCGCTTCTGTTCCTCTCTCTGCCTTTCTCCCAATGCCAACATAGTTGTTCTTTCAGAGTAAGCCAGCCTTTAGGTTTTAGTCAACTGAATAAATCTGCTTTGGTTAAAAAGACTCCAGCATAGAAAGGGATGTGATCTGAGGACAGTTAGGTCAGTTTGTGCCAGGATGCTGGCCTTTATTATTATAATCATGATCATTTGGCCTCAAAGATTAGGGAAAAAAGTTCTGCTTTCTAAAATTCTGGGGTTTTTTAAGCTGCAAACCAGGAGGCATGGGTTACATTGCATTAATGTTTTTATGAGGTATGTACAAATGTATAATGCCGTACATGAAAAATATGTGTTTCATTGTAGCTAAGTTTCATGATTGTGTGAATCTGAAACGTATGCAATTTCACAATGTTGCAAAAAATATGAATACATTTAGTTTTATGTTTGACATTTCTGTTTTAAATACAAATATTCTTTGTCTCGAATACAAAATTGCTTCTGCTATAAAACTGTCAAAATCACATCATGGAGTTACAGACATATCGAATCATGAAACATTGATTCAACAAAGTACGCTTGTGTACTGTGGTTCATTTATCAAACTGAAATAGAAATGCATTGATCGGACAACAGGAAAATTAACTTGTTGCTATAGCTTTGTTAAAAAAACAACATAACAGTGTTTCGCTGCATTTTAGTGTTGCCACGTGACAAGAGTTTATTGTGTAAACAACGCCCCTGCACATTGTTTCAGACCTAGAAGTGGTGGAAAATAGTCCAAAAAGAAGTAGCAGACATGGCACTACACTTACTGGGTGTAAAAGTCTGTTTGTCAATAAAGGTTGAAAACAAAAAGAATAACGTAAAAACATTTTTGCAAAAAGTAGGAAGCTAACTTGGAGCTAATGTAGCTGTGGCGTTGGTTAAAAAAACAAAAAAAATATCATTATGATCAAACCCAACTTTTGTTCTTTTTTTATTTCTTGCAAACATACGGCAAGAGCTGTTTTGCTTTACCTTTATTTTCACATCCCCAAATGTGATGTGTTTGTATTATTGATTTTTATTCATTAAGCTTATCTGTCTCGGTTTTTTGTGTTTTATGTTTTTTTGTCTTGGTGACAATTTGATGTGACCTGACAATCTATGTTAGCAAAACATTAGAGTAATGCTAGAAAATGAAAACAATAAAGTCACTAATAAAACATGGAAACTGTTCCTCAGTACCTGACAGTACTCCCTTGTGGAGATGTCTTTTATCCCTGGTGTTTTATGTCTTGTGGTCGTCATGTGCACTTGAATCATTGTTTTGTGACATGATATTTATGCTTGTGACGCTGCGTTTATTTTTTTAACAGTAATTTAACAGCAGAAATGTTGCATTCAAATCAAAGAAAATTCATATTATATATATATATATATATATAACAGAAATATGAAATGAAAAAACAAATGTGTTTATATTTTTTTCCTTTTTTTCAGTGTGCATAACTTTGTCTGTGAGCATACGTTTCATTTTGACACTTATTTGACCCCATACTAAACACTTACCTTGTACATGGTGCTGCCCAGCTGAGCTGGGGACATGCTGACGACCACTCCAGCAGACTGAAGGGCTGCGATTTTCTCTTTGGCTCCACCCTTTCCACCGGCAATGATGGCACCGGCGTGGCCCATCCTACGGCCAGGAGGAGCGGTCAGCCCCGCAATGAAGGACACCACGGGCTTTGCTTTAGCACCCTGGAGCAAAAGATTAGATACAATTTAAAAAAAAAAAAGCAGAATGTCGTACCCTCATGGAGGAAAAGGGATTTAATTAAATTGCAAAACTAAATTTTGAAAAAAGAAGGGCAGAACAAAAGGAGGATGCAGGCAGTTGTGTTTAAAAAAACAATACAAAATGAATTTCTTCTCTGCACCAGCATTTTAGTCATTCATTAGACACAAAGCACCTCATGTCCTCCCATTAGAGGCTTCCATGATAACAGGCTTGTCTAACCAGTCATCTCTGTCTAAGCCAGCATTATGAAAACAAAGGGTCAATCAAGCCATTTAATTGCATGGGCTGCTGGATGACCAGATAGAGGCTCAGGCTGCTGTCATTTCACATCATCTCAGTCCTGAAATGGTAATTAGTCATGCAGCCAGTGATTAGCTTAACGCCTATCTGTGCTGCTTGCTCATTGATGGATGTTACGTTCAACAGTTAAGATCATTTCCAAGGTGAAGAGAGACAATATTTCATTTTCAGCAATAACATCATAACTAGCATAAAAGACAGAGACGGAGAGTGCGTGCTCCAACAGCAGCTAATATTTCTTACTTAGGAATAACAGTGTAATTGCAAAGGACGGCAGTGCGTGCAGCAGGCAGGCTGTGTTTGAATAGTGACTGCGGCACGTGCAGTTGGGGCTTTCCTAGAAGCACGCCTCTGCCACAATTTTCACGCCGAATTGACACACCTCGCTGGCAACAACAAGATGGCAGCTAATATTAAAAGCCGGAGATCATCTTTGATGAATAAAAGCAGCTGGATGTATTTCAGCAAGGCAGACGTTGATGGCCTCTGTTCAAAGTGCATTGCTAATGAGAGCGTAAACAGTAGCGAAACTAATGGGGACAAATTGAGATAGAGCACAGTAATAACACTTTCAAAAACTCATACTATGTTACAAGCATCTGCTCTATATGTGAAGGAATAGAAAGAACAAAGCAAATTAGAGAAAAAGGCTGCTTTAAAGTCGAAGCACGTTCTGAGTGCACAGAACGCGCCTCTTGTGAATCAGGTCTTAAATCTACCTAAAAAAAAAGGTTTAATTACTCTATTAATCGCTGCTTCCCTTGACACCAAGCAACAATTCCTGCAGGGAGGCGATTCATAGTGTTATTGGCTTCACACGTCTTTTTGTCTTCCACTGTTAACAATACAGATTTATTACCTCAATTATGAGAACAACAGTGGACTCCCCCCCGATCTCTGCACACCAACATGACTGCTGCTTTGTTCTTTAGAAAACATTAGTGTTTAAAGTGAGAAAAACAGAAACTCAAAGCCTAGCAAGGGACTGGCATGTGCTTGAAAAATGCTCTTCTAGGCATTTATGCCAAAATGCTCAAGTTTAATCTATAGTACTGAAGACAAATTAGGATATTCAGGGTGTATGATGTTTATATATAATGAAAAAACTGAGGCAACGATATATATGGCAGTCACTGACAGGAAAACATCATTTGTGAAAAACAGAATACTAAAGTTTAAAAAAATCCAGGAAATAACATTGTTTGATAATCCAGTGCGCTTTTTGTGTGCACAGTGTTCCAAAATCTGTAAGAATATTCTTGTGCGACTTTGGGAAGCGCTCCACTCGATTGACTGTCGGACCGTTTCTCGCTGACACAGGAGTGGCGAGCCCACGGATGTGCACGCTGTGAGCATTTTGAGGGCACAGGTGGTTCACAAACAGTGATTCTGGCAAGCCGTGCTCCTGGGAAACAATGTGGTTGGGGGTAAAGTTATGCCTCATCCGGAGTTACTGCAGAAACCCAGCTAAGTGCAACCATAACATAAAGATCAGCACAGCCTTTCAGAGCACAAGCTTTTCCTGGTCTGCACCATTACGCGCTCGCAGACCCAAAAATATGTAATTCTACACATAAATATATAATGATTTGTCTGACGGTGTTTCTTCGTCTGTTCAGGAGATGATCATGTTACCACGTCATGTGCTGAATTTGACAGTTTTCTCCAACGCAGATGACAGCTACAATGGAGCGTGCGTCGGATTTTGAGCACTCCGGAAAGTCTGCACTCCCCTCAAGTGCACGGCTGCGTGCGGCATGCCGCGCAGACATCTATCTAGACGTCTGCGTGCGGCATGCCGCGCAGACATCTATCTAGACTTTAGGTCTTTCCAATATGTTTGCTGCATGTGAAGAAAGTTTCTCTAGACCACTCCAGAAACTTAAGTGGTTTTCACATAGCTATTCCTTTGTTGCTCAGGCGTTTGTTTAGGAAAATCCAGCCATGTTTCAACCTCAATCATCTTGAGTTTTTTGTTAAAAGTCTCACCATACAAGGCTTCATTCTGCCTTTTCCTTTTTCGCCCCTTTGTGGAAAAGCTGTTATAGTCTGACTGTTTAAGGGTGTGGACAGATCTTTTCTACAGATAACCAGTTCAAACAGGAGCCATCAATAAATGTAATGAGAGGAGGATTAAAAAGCATTTTAAAGAAGCAGTAACAGGTCTATGAGGGACAAAATTATTATTTGTTGTAGGAGAGTAATACCTATTTTCTACACCATTATACAAATAAGTTACTTAAAAAAAATAATTCAAATGATTTTCAGGATTCTTTTTTTGCTTTCTCTGTCTCATAGTTTATTGATGATGAAAATTAATAAAACAGACCAAATAAAACAGCAACTAAATGCTGTTGTGCAGCACAAGATAAGAAAATGTGCTTTGAGCTCATTCTAATAATAATCCACTCTGACAATAGGTTAAACCATTTACCATCATTTTGTTCAGTAATATGAGAAGTTAAACATTTAAGCAATTCAATTCATTTTTTTTAAATTTAGCCCAAAATCACAACAATAACCGTCTCAATGGGCTTCACGCTGGTATTTATGGAAAGAACATAAACTCAGTCATAAAATATAAACAATAACTGGATGCTAAACTAAACAGACTAAGTTAAACTGGCATCCCTGCCCTTAGACCCTCCTTCTCCATGAGAAAAAACCTTTAAAAAAATCCTATCTTGGGGGGAAAAAAAATAAGAAACTTCAGGGATACCCACATGAAAGAGGGATCCTCTCCCAGGATGGACAGGCAATGTGTTAGAACTGTTAAAGAACAATTAGCTTATCTAACTCACAACTACATGTTTAAATAACAACTACGTTTGAATAGTGTAGCAGATGGGCTTCATCCAAATGAAACTGTGGGGAAATTACAGACCTGTATGTTTTTTTAAATAGGACAACTTGCAGAATCAGTGACTGAAATAATTTTTTGGCTAACTGTATGTATGCAGGTATATGTGAGTATTTTTAAGACCATATTATTGCACTTTGATTACAGAGTGATCATAACCAAGCAGAGTTTTAACTTTTCTTCCAGGTGTTTTCCACATAAGGGAACTACCTCCAAAAAACAGAAAGCCATGGAAGTAGCTTCAGGTATGTGAGACTAGCCTTTATGTGAGCTGAATCACAATGTATTCAAATGAAGAAAAGTTAAGTTTGACTCAAAGTGAAAACAATGTGTTCTGACATCTTTGTACGGTTCCTGACTATTAAAAATAAGGTCTAAGAGCACTGTTTTATGAACAATTTTCTCCACAATTGACTTTCAACGGGACATCTGCTGATTACTCTCATGCTCTGCTGGGCTTTTTCATGCCTGTGTTCCATTTGAACTGTCCCTCACTATCAACACTCCTCGTGATTGGGCGGACGGTGTTTGAACTTTATTTGTTGCATGAGAGTAGTTATTCTCCTGAGACGCCAGTGGGAGATTTGCATGCATTAGGGGAGCTGAGGGCAAATCAAATCTATTTCTCAGCTCTACACTGCTTGGCACACGCATTCACACACAGACACACACACACACACACACACACACACAACTGCAAAAAACACGCAATGAAAAATTAACATGGAAGAGTCATCTGCAATAGAAAACGCCTTTACCGATGAAGTTGTGAATGACATGTTCACAGTCACTTGGTTTGAGAAGCTAATCTCCAGCCTTCTGGAGTGGGGCAAGACAAGAAACAGTTGATTTTGCCAGTATGACCTGTGAATCGCACCTTCGTCCCATCTGTCATTCTTTAACCTAATCACATACATCACACGGAGAACTAAGAGAGAACGCCAGAGGCTGCAATCTAAAAGAAAGAACGCACTGACAGCTTCCCTATGTTCTCACTTCTGATGATTTCCTGTGTTCGCTGGAGCACACGCATCTGTTGATGTGAGTCGCTGTAGGAGAAAATACTACTAAGAAAGTGAGGAGAAATCAAAGGTGTCAGGCAGGTTTTTGGCTTACAGAGTTGTGCTGTTTCAAAAACTCAGCCGCGTTTTCCTCTGCATTCCCTCCAATCTCTCCTATAAGGATGATTCCCTCGGTCTTTGGGTCCTGCAGAAACACCTCCAGACAGTCTATGAAGTTTGTCCCATTAAAAGGATCCCCGCCAATACCTAACAGGAGAAAAAGAAAACACCTAAGCATCCCTCAAATGCTCTCCGTTAATAATAGAGAGCCGCTATGACAAAAGAAGGAGTTTTGTGCAAATGTGATCTGGCAGCATCCTCAGAATGTAACTCAGGAACATAAGCAGCTTGATTCCAGCTATGAATCTAGTTAACTTAAAAAGACCAGCAATACCAAGCTACTCAAAACTATGAAGGTTTTTACCAAGCAAGTAACTTTTTCTGTATAATAACCCACTAAATGTTTTGGAAATTAGTTGTATCCTCCATTAATTTATGTCCTTTATAATGGACATTTTGTTTACCTATAAATTTCTTAAATAATTAGAGCTATAGTTCCAAATCCTATAGTACTCTGTAGAGGACATTCTGGGCTTTCCAGTGATGTGTCATGTGATGAGTTTGCATGCAGAGAACTTTACTTTTGTCCTCTACCAAGATGGCTGCCATACAAGCAACTTTCTTTTATGGAAGGTTTAGTCAAATATTCTCCATCTATTCCTTTTTTACCATGATAATTATATACAAATTATATATATGTTCTTGGTCATAAACATGTTACATCTGAAAAGAATTTCATGCTTTTTGTTTTGAAACAGCAGGCATTTCATGAATGTCAACTGTAGTGGACACCAGGACCATTTAATGTATTTAATGGCTGAACATTATTTTAGGAGAAACAAGTGAAGCAGAGATGATTCTTTAGATTCAGATGTTGAAAAGGACAAGGAGGATGAGATTCAGCCTGCAATAGGTGAAGATGAGGATGAAGATGGTGAAGATGATGATTCAGAAGAATCTGATGAGTCAGAGGAGGAGTAGCAAAGTCGTAGTGCATTGTGGGCCAGGACTAACTTGTATGTTTTATTTAGTTTCAGGCTGACATCAACGTGTTTGTTGTCCTTGGAGGCAACAAGTAACAAAAGAGTGATATAGAATTGTATTGTTTTTTAAATGAATGTGTTCTGGGTGAATATCACTCTAAAGATTGAATATGCTCTTTTTTTCTAATTTTATAAATTCAGTTTCATTTTCCCAGAGATAATGTCCCGTTGTTTTCTATAATGAGAATGATGTGAAATTAAAAATATATATATATATATTTTTAAATTAAATTCTAAGGTGTTTTTTAGGCCCAAATAGACAGGAAATCACACAAAAAACAGAAATTGTATGACACTTTTTTTCCTTGGTTCACAGGAGGTTAAACAACTGTATACAACATAATCTAACAAATTTAGTGAAACACCTTTTGCGGTCTCAGTCATGTGCCTCACACTCTGAAACTGTTTGTAACTCCAACTGGGAAGCTAATTCCAGCAAGAATTGTGCACACCCATTTGAGATCGCCATGTCGTTTGCCGGTAGCATCAATAACCCAGAAGAAGAGTAACCCTAAGTAACAGAGTAACAGACTAACCCTTCCCCCCCCCCTCCTCTGGAACTGCCAGCTGGAAGTCATATATGAGACACATTGTGCGTGGTGAATGTGAAAACGAAAAAGCAATCTCCCTTTGCATTATCGCTTTGATTACGTCACAGAGTGAGCGGTGTTGAAGTAGAAAATGAAAAAGCCTTTTGGAGGGTTGAATTTTAATTTATTTATGAGTCAATTGATGCAGTTACATTGTGAAAATGAAAAAAACATTTCTGTAATCCATTTTAATTTTCAAATTAGATATTTCTGATTGAACTTTGGCACACATTTGCTAAAGAACTTTTTGAAAATGAAATATTAAATGTCCTTTTCTTTATCATTTTAATTAAGTGACAGAAAGAGCAGTGCTGAAGAAGAAAAGGAAAAAGCCATTTGGCGGATTGAGTTTTTATTTTATTTTTGAGTCAACGGAGGCAGCTGTATTTTGAAAATGAAAAAGCATTTCCGGTATAGGCTTTGATTTTGAATTATGAGTCACAATTGCTTCCATATAAAGCATCTATAAGTAATGTAAAAAACAAAGATGATTACTTGCCGATATCTTTTATTGTGGGTTATTTTAAGAATGTAACTCCCGTGATAAATGAGAGAGTACCATACATGTACAAACAGCTGAATGACACAAGATGGTACAGACTTCTTTCTGAGGCACTTAGTTCAACTTAAACATTAGCTTCACATAGCATATCTGTGGACTATTGTCCAGTAACTTTGAACGTTTTTCAAAGTTAATTCTATTTTCTACAACATCTTTATCATAATGAGACAGTTTAAATTACAACTGTGTCGTTGGCATTTCAGGAACAGGCATAGCAAAAACGTGCAATCCGTAACACTAAAAAAATATATTTACAAACAGTAACTCATTGAGGATAACACAAGGGATCAAAAGCCACCTAACTGTCTGCTAATACCACTCGAAAAACTCAAAAGACGAAGAAAATAAATTAGGAGAATAATCATCGAGCAGAATCATATTACCAGCACTAAAAGATTAGCGATATTAAATATTGCATTAACTGTAATTTGCACAAGCCCAAAGGGCATTCCAAAATCCACAGAAGTCTCAAAGAGGCTCACCAATAAAGGCCCTTAATGAACTTTACAATATTTAATACAGTTGCAAGACTGGCTTTATTAAGTCTGACTGGAGGATACTCCATAATTAAATGTTGAAATAATAATGAAGCCAAGTTGTTTTTCATTGAATTCATATGTCCAACAGAGACTTTCTGTGTACAGATGAGTTTGTCAAAAGTATTTTTGGTAACATTCTTAAATGATATAATGCAATACAGCTATTGCTCCAGATTTTAGCTAAACTTAAGCTCCCAACACTTAAGTCTAGCCAATTTTAATGTTATTTACAAATAATGCCACGTTTAAAAACAAAAAATATACATATATTAGCTTAAAAATACTAAAAACGACAAATGTGTGTATAGGATAAAAATGTGAACATCTGATCTTTGGTAAATATGTCTACTTCATATAAATTTATAATTTTCTGTATTTTGCAGCTAAATTTCTAGCTACCCAGGTATACATTCTAGTTGTTGATTGAAGTCTGGTCTGTTAAGCGCCATAGCTTTGGCTGTAATTATTTTTTGAAATTTGGAAGAATTTTTTGAGTGTGAAGGACAGTTGTTTCCCATTTTCCAGATGATATTTTTATACCAGGCAACAGTGCATGCATTTTTTTTTTCAGGACAAAAACATAGCAATTTACGCAATTTAAGAGGACTCAAAATTAAACAGATATGCCACAAAACTGCTTCTTAAATGTTGTAATTTCCCATGGGTCTGCAGAGAGAAATGGGGAACCTTAACACTGTTTTGTATTTACTTGAGACAACAAAATAAACAAGAATTTTCACAGTTTTTTACAAGTTATTCAACATGAAACCTGGGTTTCTCTGTATCTCTAAAAAGCTATAATTTCTAGATATAGCAAACTATCATAGATTATTACAAAACCTATGAGACAGATGCAAACACTTAATGTGTTTTAAACATTTTTGAAAACCAAAAGTGCTACTTCCATGTTTTTTTTGGAATACTGATGTCCTTCAATGGAACAACTGATGATTTGTAAATATGCTTGCTCTAAAATGCAAGCTAATTTGTACTGTAAATGTCATGTGCATTTAATACAGTGACAAAGTCTAACAAGAGATGGTAGAAAAGCAAGAATGAAGCATTTTAATGGTTCAATTTGCTGCACACTTAGCTAATTATCTTCAGCTAAAAGTTTTAAACACATTGCAAAAGTCAAGTTCATCTTGTTAAAAGCTTCATAGATCTGGGTAAATAATATTCTTAAGTAGCCTGTTGCAGGAAAAAAAGTGAAACATGCTTTAGTAGCAGTATAAAAACTGTCATTTGTTTTTAATTATGTTGTAATTACAGTGAGTCTTACAATTTTAGTACTAAAGATTTTTTAATGTTTTACCTTATCTGATCATGAACAACAACACAAGACATGTTTGATTGTAGAAAAATCTACTTACATCTTTGTCACCATTACATTTATACTATTGTAACAATTAAAAGATATGTGAAAATCCTCTTAGAATTATTTAGCCTTTTTTCAGAAAAGATTTATACTGTGGTCTCATCCAGTTCTGGAATGTGCAGGACTAATTGCTTTAGGATTGCATATAGTTCAATGTTTTTAAGCATTTTACCCTTGAAGACATCAAACATTTTTAAAAATAAAACATCTTTATAATTTGATGCGGTGTAAACGGTAAAAAGAATTCTGCTAACACTCTCATCAGTCTATGAAGTCATAAATGATTGAATGAGATGAATTTATGTCAAAAGTTTCTTCAAGATGGTTTATAGATTTAAAAAAAAGTTGGGTTTTTTTTGTTTTTTTGGGGGGTGGGGGGGTGGGGGGGGGTGGGGGGGTGACTGTGCTGTATTTGCATGGATAATGTCATGGGGCTTTGTGGCTTACCCACACAGAGCGACTGGCCCAGGCCCACTTGTGTAGTTTGGTGTACAGCTTCATACGTCAAAGTGCCTGATCTGGAAACGATGCCTGGAATATAGAATGTGAAGCATGGCATGAATACAGCGTCAATGCAAACAAGTACAAACACATTTGTCATTGGGATTTTACAAAATGCAGCTGTCAGTTTGCCGCATTTCCTTTTTTTTTATCATCAAAACAGAAAACATGCTGAAAAGGTTCACTGGGCAGCAACAATCAGCTGATCAAGCTATCAACAGCAGGAGTTGATTCTAAGCCATTAAAACTCCCAACTCCTTGTAATAGTTTTTCTTTTTCTTTTAGTGTAATCCAAAAAATGTTAGAGGGGAACTTTTGTCCAAATTAAGTGAATTAGCAAATGCAACATAAAGAAAGAGACAAACAATAAGTATCATTGGAGCACCAACTTTTGTCCAATCGCACCACTGGAAGAAAATAAAGTGTCTTTAGGTTGTTCAGTGTTATCAAGCTGGGCATAATGCTGAAGATGAACAATAAGGTAGCATTTATATCTTTGCCTCACCTACTGATATAATGACTTTTTGCTTCTCCACTAAAACAACTTAAAGGGGGAAACGGGGATGCTAACATGACAAAAAAGAAATCTCTATTGACTAATTTCATAAAAATCCAGAATTGTCCTTAAAGAAAAGAGTTTATTTCTTCCCTTTAACTCTTTCAAACACTTCCTTATAACTATCTTTCATGTTGGACAAAGCGATGTTTAAATTAAAATAATGACATTTTCTTATAGAAACAATAACAGCATTTACTTAACAATTAATCTGGTTCAGTGAACTTAATACCAAAATTGGGTCACAGAAAGAAATCTGTTTTTTGCCATGAATTGAGCACAGATTTAGTCAGACTTCTAAACGTATTTGAGGTCAAGAACAGACTGTGAAATTCAATGAAAAATCCTGTACTTCTGTAGAATCTCAGTGCTGTCACAGCCCACTAATGAATGACAGTTTTTCTTTATCAAATGTATTCAGATTGACAAATGTTGAACATATACTGAATTTTCCCCTTTTTGTCTTATGTGGAAACTTGTGTGGAAAAAACAAAAGTAAAATACTTAAAGATTTCTAAAAATGTAAAAGCAAACTGTAGAGTCTCACCGATGCGTCCTTTTTTGTGAATGTGTCCCGGCATGATGCCAATCTTGCATTCCCCAGGCTGAAAAAATTGAGATTTTTTAAATTAAAAAGAAACAATATTTCTTTTGACAGGATTATAGTGCTCCCAATTTACAGGGTTTTCCACAGAGAAACCATTGTCATGAAGATTTGGCATTTGTCTGAGAGAGCACTGTAACCAGTTAGGAGCCCTAGGCACCTGAATTTGCAGGGGGAGAGGACATACATCCCTCTATGTTGCTTTTTACAAAGTAAAAACTCTTTTTCTTTGTGAATTTTCTTATTTATTTTTAATAAAAACTTGCAGCAAAACTACTAATGCATTACTGCTTTCCTGTAGGAAAATCATCTTTGATCATTTGGTGACTGCCGGAGAAAATAACAGGAGTTGAATCAGAAATATAATTAAATTATGTAATTTATGTAAATTAATTATATTTTCAAATTTTAGTCTTTTTGCTCTTTTTAATGATTAAAAGAAAAGCTCATGACACACAAACAAAAAAGAAATGAATACTATGTGTGGATGTGCGGGTGCTTACATTGATCACTCCAGGGCAGTTGGGGCCCACAAGGCGGGTGGTGTTCTGGCGCAGGAGTTTATGTTTGACTCTCACCATGTCCTGCTGGGGGATGCCCTCGGTGATGCACACAGCCAGAGGGATCTCTGCGTCGATGGCCTCGATGATAGCTGCTGCTGCAAACGGGGGAGGGACATAAATCACAGTGGCATCTGCCCCTGTGCCCTCCTTCGCCTGCAGGGAGGAACACAAAGGTGGGACTGAAGTTTGGAAACAGTGCCATCTAATGTTTCTGGCAAAAGTTGATGTTCATCATAAATCTCTGTTGATATGCTTGAATGTAAAGGGGAAGAACAGAGCAGCACGTACCTCTTTGACTGAGTTGAAAACCGGAAGGCCGAGGTGCGTCTTGCCACCCTTACCGGGTGAAACGCCTCCAACTAACTTCGACCCATAATCAAGAGCCTGCTGACTGTGAAACGTGCCCTGCATAGAGGGAGAAAATGGAAATCAGCTAAATCTAAAGCATCTGCTCTGGCAATCTAGGCTGAAAATGTAAAGAGGACTTTGAGCAATCAGCTGACAAGCTGAAGAAAGTTTGAATTTTGTAGATCAGAGAATCTAGGAATTTAAGAACTTTACTTTAGGCGAATCTGTGTTCCAAGAAACAACAATAAAGATGTATCTAAATGAGGAAAAAAAACACTAAAATAATTCATTTCCAATCCATATATTTAAAATATAGGACGTGTTACTACAGGGAGTAACGTAAAGTGACTTGCTTTGACCTAACTTGCAGAAGTGCTTGAAATTACAGGTTTTAACTGACAATACATGATAGAAATGATTAGTTGGATGTGAGGATTTAATTTGCTTTCAAAAGAAAAGTTATTATTTTGCCCTAAAAATCATTTTGAGTCATCTTGTGTTTGTGTTTCGTGTGCCTGAATCTTTCCAAAGTACTTCTCTGGACACTGCCAACATTTCAGTCATTGACCTTTCAATTATTGTACTTGAGAATTTTCTAAGAAATGTGTTGTTTTCTGTGTTAGGCCAATCAACAAAAGCTTTCAATTTACACATAAAAGGAGCTTTTAATAGATGGATCCGTGTTAGGAGGGCACAGAAAAGACAACCTGAAAATAACTCACTTAAAGTCACAATTTTTGGCACACAGTCACTAGCATCATTTTGCAAAACAAAAAAAAAAAAAAGAAAATTAATAAACATGCCTAATAGGCAACAATGTTATACACAGGAAATTGTATTCTTGCCTCTAAATACAAGTTAAACTATTTAATAAAAGTAGAAAAGCTTTGCAAGCTTAAGTTTTGCTTTATTTTTTTAACTTTTTATCCAAAATGTTGCATTGGGAGTGTGTGTGAACATATGTCAACACACCACATGTAAGCCTCTTGGGAAAAAAAACATGTCAGACTAGCTACTGCTTAAACTATGTAGCCACTATGTAGTCACAAGGGGGCCCAAGTCTGGGTCTCCCTGTGCCAGTCCCCAGCCTGGATATAATATAGAGTTGTGTCAGGAAGGGCATCCGGCGTAAAACTCACTGCCAAACCACCTGTGCAAATCAGTGAAAGCTGATTTACTGTGGCGATCCCTGACAGGATGTGCTGAAAGGCAAACAACAACTAGCCACGTCTACAATTCAGAAAACATTTTACTGCGGATTTGTAACCGGCCAGCTGAGTATTAAAGCACAATCCAAACGTGCAAGCTGGTAAAGGAACGTTCATGATAACATGTGCTGCATATAATGAGATGATGAACAAACACTTTGACTGAATGGGGTTGGTGGAACCAGCAGTCAAATTTCCACATTGACTTACACTTTGTTTCATCAAGTGACTAACTTTTTCATAACTTTTCCTAAACCCAGTAAAATTAAAGGTGAGGTAGCTACAAACAAACTTAGTTAACAGTAAACCTCTGAAGAAAGAGAAGGGCTTTCATTTTATCTGAATATAATTGATCCTTTGACACCAACTGATGTAAATATGTATCAAACCACTTCTGCTCTCAAAATACCTTAATTTAGCATCTACTTGAAAGCATAACATAAGTAATGATTTTTTTTTTAATAATGTCAGGGTGTTCATTAAGTAACAAAATAAAAAACAGCATAATAGCACACCTAAAATTTGAGCCTCAAATGGCACAAATTAATAAAATACAGATAAAAAGTATTTGAGTTGAAGCTGTTGTTTCTGTAGTTCTACATTAAACATGGATTAACTTAACATTCATTTTCCTATTTTCTTTTTTTTTATACAATTTTTAGGACAAAATAACTGGTGTTTGAAATAAAAAAAAATCAAATCAAATCACATTAAACATGGATTTACTTAACATTCATTTTCCTATTTTTTTTTTACAATTTTTAGAACAAAACAACTGGTGTTTAAAGGACTTAGTGATGTTTTCTGACAGTTTTGATAGAAAATGAAACAAACAAAAAGATAGAAAAGCATTACAGGCTGTTTGCAACATTACTATTCTTTGTGATGGTTGCATAACATGAGAAAACTAAAGAATGTCTTTTTTTAAATACATCAAACTTAACAGATTTATCAATCCCAGCCGTCTTTGTCAGAATGAAGCCATCAAACACATAAACGGAAGAGTGACAAATGTCTGATTTACAAAATGTTGTCACTTTAACAGATTAATGAAGCCACTAAATGCTGTCAATAGCCTAGGCTGAGAAGGACAGCAGCCAACGCGCATGACTGACTCATCCCATGATAATTACCTTCAACATTCGATTAAAATAAAAATAATGGAGACAAATGCAGAATCAGAGAGTTTAGGAATTAAAAGACTTATTGAAGAGGACGAAATGATGTGAGTGAATCAGTTTAGCAAGAAAAACTTTGCCTCAAACTGATTTGCTGCCAGTATGTTCCATGATAAGGCAGCAATTCAATTATTAGTGAAGATCCTAAGACAACGAGGAGTACAAATTAAAAGTATAAAAACAAGGCAAAAAAAAAAAAAAAAAACATTACTAGCCCATTAGGAGGAATTAGAAGCTATGAATCAGCATGTTCCCTCCACAGTTTTAATGAGCTTCTTCACCCTGCTAACATGGCTGATTTTACCACTTCTTATTATTACAAACGTTTGAACAATCATTTGGAAAAATGGCTCACTTATCAAGTCAGGAGGAGACCAAACTATGTGCAGGATAGCACCTGTTTCATTGCTCATTTATTTCTAATTACCCAGAGTGTTCATGGAACTATATTTAATAGCCTCATACTGGAAGGTGAGGAATGAAATGCATGCTCAGACACAAGCAGAATATAAATTCCAATCCCAGCATGTTGCTTATTGAACAAAGTTTGCCCCATTCAGAAGAGAACCCCTTTCTTGACTTTTGGCTCGAATAAAGAATTAAAGATGTTAAAAGTCAAAATGGATTTTAAAAAAAACAGCAAACAATTACACCTCACCACCTTCCAACTCAATATCAAAATTAAAGCTGTATAACAAATCCAAAAACTTTTAAAGATCCATTCTGATAAAAAGTGTGTTCTTAGCATGTCCTTGTGGCATTTTTCTCATGATGGAGGACATATATTAAGAAAAGTAAGCCTAAAATTGCATTTCTGAGTATGTTTTTTTTTTGTTTTGATTCGGAAACAGACAAAAAAAATAAAAAAAGAGCATATTTGTGACATAAAAAAATATGCTGGGTTGGCCACAAACTCCCTGCTCTAAACTCTAAGAGAAAAGGAGGGGAAGGGGAGAAGGGGTTGCTCTGTGCCCATAATTCAGATGCAAATTTCTAATGAACTCCTCGTGCTCTGCAGAAACTATGTCCTACAAAATGAATTTTGGCTAAAAAAATAATCATAATTGAAAGACAATAGGGACTGCTTCTAAAATAGATGAAAAGATTATCTATATTTGGAGTCTTTTTTTAAATAGCACGAGTTAGGTACAGACTGCAGATTTATTCCATAAAAAACTTTGCATTAACGTTCCCAAAAAAAAGATAAAGCAATAGACACACGTTTTCTTTCATGCTTTGTCTTTGATAAAGCATCCAGCACACATAAGCTGTGTTTTCCAGACATCTGCAAATGCCAAAATATTGAAATGCCTAAATTCAGCATGTGATGAATATTGTGTTCTTCTTCAAAAGTTAAACTAGAAACAAAAATTTAAAGTAAAAGAGGAATGAATGCCCCAAAGAGGGCCTCAGGGTGTCGCTTAGCTGCTCACAATGGAAGCAGTACTAAAATGTTGGCCTTCAGAAAAAATGTATAACCTTTACATACTATGACAGGAGAGGTTCACGGTTCATCATCTTTGTTAAATATTGCTGTAAAACTGAGATAATATACTCAAACAAAAGTGTCCTAAAGTCATCTGATAACACCCCAGCAGTCAGGGTGTTAGGGGGAAAACTTTTTGCCCTTTTTCTGGCCTAAAGAGCATTATTTAGACCTATTTTTCAAAATAAAATGTGTCAAAGTGTTTTTGAATGGCTGTTTTCCTTTTATTGTAAGGTCCAAAAAAGTAAGATTTGGTTAAAAGAGAAGAAATGAAGGACAAATATACAGTTTACATAATTAAAACAGTACATACTAGGAAAATAATACAAAACAAGTTTAGTTTCAAATACAAAAAAGGGTTTATATAAATATACACCTTGTGTATTTTAAAACTATACAGCTGGTTGTAATATTACAATCTGTCAAACACAGGAGGCTCTCTGTTTCTATCTTTGCTCAGCTTCTGGTCAGGATAAGAAAGGGGAAAAAAAGGACAAGCAAGTGAAATTTTTCTAGGTAAGAACAAAGAATAAAAAAGTGAAAAAACACTCCAGTTTGCTTTTATGCTTTTAGTCATACAGAAAACTGAACATATGCAGAAGAGTGCCTTAAGGTAAAATGGAGATTTCACAAAACGAGAGCTGAATATTTGAATGTGAAACAAACCTGCTTGCCTGTGAAACCCTGGCAGATGACCTTTGTGTCCTTGGAGATGTAGAGGTTCTTTCTTGTTCCTGTGTAGCAATGTCTGACTCCACTCTGCTGCACTAATGGATGGAGCGAGACACACACAGGGAACAAGCTGTCAGATATCAACACAAAGGCTAAAATTCTTGTCAAAAATCAGGAGTTTCCATGATGCCAAAAACATTTACCGTGTCCAATTTAAATATGAGAAGAAGATGCAGACATGAAAAATATGGAAAAGGGGAGGATTTCACATCCAACATTTGTCATTGCTCAGTGAAAGGTAAAATGTTTAATGGGACTCCTAATTTCAGGACTCCTTCAAAAACATTATCAGTAGGGTCCACAACGCCCAGTGGTTTGACAGCAATCTCTTTTACTGTTGCTAAGCAACACTGTCAGTTTATCTCAAATCTTGATCAGAACCTAAAAACATGAGCAAAAGAAAAGGGGAAAAAAAGCTTTTAGTTTAGACATTTGATTATTTCTATTTAGATGTCAAAAACTGTTGAAAATTTGACAAATTCTGAGCTGCGTCTTAGGCGGCTGTCTCACACTGAGAATGACATGCTAAAAATAATGTTTTTTAAAAAAGAAAGTTTAGAAGCAAGGCATGCATTCTTTGTATGGACAACAAACTGTGTTTCTAGGGGCTCCAGACAGATCTTTACAACCTTAACATTTAGACAATGTTTGTACAACATCAGATTAGACAGATTACTCCAACAGGAGATTCAGTTTCAACACCAAACTGTTTTCTGATTTTAGTTTAGGAAATGTAAATCAAACCCCATATTAAAACATATTGCTGTGTATAACCAACAAAAACAAAACATCAATTAATCATTTTTGATAATTACTTAACAAAAAGGCCAAAGTTTTCAAAATTGAAGTTTGGAAATGTCATCTGGAGCTTTGGGAATTTGTGGTGGCCTTTTCTTTTCCATCCGACCTGACATTTTGGAAACTAATTTAGGAACTTTTAAAAAGCAACAAATAAGTTGAGACCAAAAGGTTTTCAGGTGACATGACACAGGTTTCTTAAAATAGAATGGCACAACCCCAATGGGCTTAAACATATTACTTTTTTTTTTTTTTTAGCTACAGCAAAGGAAAATAGTTTAGCTGACAAAACACGGTTGTAATTTCAACACTTTTTTCTCCAATGAACATGTATTGGTCCATGATGCAAACGTAGAGATAATTAGGAACATTTCCTATTCCTATAATTCCTCAATTAACATTAAAATTTGGCCAATGATTACTATGACTTAATTAACCTTTGCATAACCCTGTAGAGAAAAGCCTGTTTTTAAAACTACCACTTTGATAGTGTGAAACAAATATAGTTTAAGCAAATGTGCAACTAAGTTATAATGTGATTTTTTATGTGTAAATAATAAGTACCAACAATCTAAAAATATAAATGTTGGATGTAAAATAAAAATATATATGTTTTGCTTTAAACTTGACACATACAAAAAGTATTCAGTGTGAATATCAGCACTACAGAGGAAGAGCAGAAAATGTAGAAAACACGCTGCTGAATGACTGAACTTTTACCTGTTGCATATCTAAGATACTAACGTCACTGTGCAAAGTTCAATTTACCAATACCAGCTGCATGTTTGAGTGGGGTTATAGTGGGGGCATAAGGGAAAAAAACATATCTGCTTTCACTTATACAACATGGTATACAAGCAGCAGTCTTAATGCGGAATGTATGAAAACTGACAGAACTGCTAAATAAGCTATCAGTCGTCGCAGTTATGAAAGAGGCAAGTCATTCCAGTTAATCTCTTCAAGAACAAATGGACACTCATAATGTCAGTCATAAACCATACAAGGTCAACACCAACAGCTGTGTTGCATGAATGAAGTTAGAGGACTGCTCTTGTTAGCTAAAAGTTAGCTTGGTGGTTTAGTGGCTAGCTGTCAATGAGCCCCAGTACAGTCAAATCCCGTTGAAGCGGTCGTAGTGCTAATGTGGCTAAGCAGCATCGACAGTTTGGGACTCTGGTGAAAAAAGTCCAGGGAGAGCGTAAAAACGGAGCCCGTTAAGTATGCATATATTTATAATATCTGCAGTCAAACGTTTGAAATTATTAGAAATGCAGCGTTTGTAAATACTTACAAAGCAGCTTGGCAAACAACCTGCTATGGGACATCTTCGGTCATTCAGCAATGACACCAGAGTCTAAGGACCTCACACTAAATGCAGCTGACCACGGATATGCCTGAAAAAGGCTCCAGTTTCAAAAGATTTTATTGTAAAAAAAAATTCGTTGCGTTATGTTTTAAAATATGTCTTTTAAACCCACACGAACATTTATATGTGTATATAAGCACGAATAATATCAAAAACATATTAATGTTTATACAGGCGCAAATCAGGGGCCTCAGCATCCTCTGAAAAATAATCAACTTTTAAGTGCTAAAACAAAGACCAGTAGATGGCGCCATATGCCTGTAAAAGTAAGCTACTTGTGTGATCAAATCTGCAAATATAATAATAATAAAAAGGCACACGTTTTTAATCTCTAAATGTTCCTATCTTTATTAGTAATAAAGTCAACATTGATTCGCTTTAGTCATATTGACATTATCCGGGTAATTTGCTGGAGACTCATGTGTCAAAATAAAAAAAGAAGCAAAATACCGGATTGTGTCGGGAAAGGCCATCTTTTTTATACATACATAAGATAAATAGATTTTTTTTTTAAAATAGAGATATTTAAAGTTTGCAATGATAAAAAACCAATCTCACATGGAGTTTTGAACAAATTCTTATTTTCTTTCATAAAAGGAATCACTGCAACTTTGACTTACCAGGGATTATTCTGCTCCAATACTTTACAACTAACTTTATTGCAGCTATTTCACATGTAAGTACTTGCACAATCTTTTTAAAAAGAAAACATCTAAAACTACCAATTTAAGTTATCTGTTTCCCATTAACCGTGAATACTGGAACTTTACAGTACTACCTTGCTTTTACTTTGAAACAGTCTTTCTTTTATTAATTATGAAGTTTTTTTAATTGCCTTAGTCCTCAAACTTAGCTGGATTTGTTTACCAGATCATAATTGACCTTCACCTGATAATATTCGAGATTAAGAGTGAATCAGCTACTTTCTCTTTTTAATTCCCTTGCTATTTAACTTGTTTTGCATTAAATGTACATTCAATGTCTACTTTGAATTACAATTTTATACATTTTTTATATTTTAATATTCTGTTGATTATTAGTTTTCATCTTTACCATTTTTATTGTTAAACTGAAACATTAATGCGTATTTATTATTTCAAAACATGTGGGGAAAAAAACTGTTAGGTATTTTGGAAAATTCCACAGGTCTTTTTAATTTTGATTTACAGGAATACTAAAAAAAAACGCCGGGGCCCAATGAATATTGTATTTACTGAGAATACACATTTATTTTACTTCCAAAAGTGATCATTTAGAGAAACATATTTAAAATCGAAATTATTTTAACACAAAAAACTCTGAAGTCCAGCCAAGGTGCCCTTTCACAGCATCATTTGTTTGCTCCGGCCTCCAATCAGAGGACACCAGCTTGTCCGACGCTGATTGGCCGAACGTTGTTGTCACATGGCAACATAATTTGTATTCACGAAGGCGTCTACGCTAAGTTTTGAAAACGGTGACTTTTTATGGGAGGAGTTTACGTATGCGCGCCGAGGTGCGCCTTCAAACCAACGTAATGACATAAGCGAACCCAGGAACTAACCAAGTCAAACCCAAAATACGACCCCGCGAAGCGAGTCGAGATGGTTTTAGAAACTATTTCAAGAATAATAAAAGTCCAACTTCCAGCCTATCTAAAAAGGCTTCCGCTACCGGAAACCATCGGTGGATTCGCCAAGCTAACAGGTAAACAAACAAAGAAAGGGTTGCACTTCTATCACGTGAAAATGACTTTTGAACATTTCTTACAACACACGTGAGCTAAGATGCACATTTGAACCCGCGATATCATTTATTGACACCAACAAAACTGTGCATTAATGTGTTAATTTTGCAGATCTGACAATGATCTTTAAAAAAAGTAGTTCCTGTTCTAAAGCAACCGTCGTTTTCTGCGGGTTTCACGTTAACGTACCTCTAAGTCCCAAACACTGAAAAAAAAGTGTAAACTCAGACTTAATTAACAGCAGCAGAAATGTAACATGTGACACTGCTTACACACCAAAACTAAAACAAATCTACAGAAAGTTTGAATTTTTGTTTGAGAGAACTACGTTATATATGTTATTTATGCTATTTAAATGCAGGCCTTTTTTAATATAAGTTTGGAAACAAAACATGTATCACCTGGGTTTTTACCTAATGTATTAATTGTTGACTCAGTTCCATTGATTGCAACAGTTCTTTTTGATTAAAGCAATTGCATTTCCTGGTCTGATCCCAGGTTCAACACTAACAGTTCATTCATCAGCTGCAGCTGTAGTTGCAGTATTTTGAATATACCAAACAGATGCATCCCTATTATTTCCTTGGACCCTTTTTGCATAGCAACACACTAAGTCTGTTTGTTGTCACAGCTCTGTTGGATGATGTGTGTCAACCTCTGTAAGGTCATCACATAAACACAATACATTGTGTTACAGAATTCAGTTAATGTCATGTTTGAAATGGAAAAAAATAAAATTTGTTTACAGGTTCAATAATTTTGACACAATAAATATGAACATAATAAAAATTCTTAGAATCTTCCACCTTTAAAGACTTCTTATTCTTCGGTGGTGGGTTTTTCCACAGCCGGTTCCAGACCTCCCTGTGGCATTTCCCCTGTCACTGATGATGAAAGGTGACACTAAATCCAGCTCCGACATGAAGCTGGTGAAATGCATATGGCATCTATGTAAAAGTGCCTAAAACACGAGAACCAGATGCGACATATTTGGTTGCATCATTGAACTCATTGCGCTGTATTTTCAGAGAATATTTCCTGTCAGGCCAGATAGAGCTGCTGGTGACAACAAAAAGTGATATGCCAATAGGGTTGAGAAGCCTCATATGAGGATTTTCCCTAACGCTATAAACATCTTCTTTTTGTCTGTTACTGATGCAAAATCGTGTTTGTCTGCAGTGTCAGAGTGGCTCCGGTTGCTGCCACTCCTGGGCATCTTGGCTCTGCTGGGCTATCTGACCATTCGCCCTTTTCTGCCCAAGAAGAAGAAGCAGAAAGACAGTCTGATCAATCTGAAAATCCAGAAAGAGAACCCAAAAGTGGTTAATGAAATTGATATAGAGGACCTGAACTGTCAAAATGTGTGTTACTGTCGCTGCTGGCGCTCCAAAACTGTAAGTATGGATTTTATTTATTTTTTCTGATGCTTACTTGGTGTAAATATCAATTAGGCTAATTAGATGTTCTCATTTTCTACACATTGTATTGTTTGATAGTATTGGGTTTATTTTCATGGTTTGGGATAAGGATGTGTTTTCTGCATCTCACTGATCAGCTAACAGAGTTGTTTTCTCTTTTAGTTTCCTGTTTGTGACAAGTCGCACTTAAAGCACAATGAATTGACTGGAGACAACGTGGGGCCGCTCATACTGAAAAAGAAGATTCTATAGTCCACAGATGCTTTCTTTTTAACACATTCTGCCATTTGTTTCCTGGTTTTGTATGTGTGCCACATTGTCTCTTATCTGAAAACACAATCTGCTGCCTGACCCTAAAATTGTGTTATTTAATGGAATTAAGGAATCACTTTTTTAACCAACTTGGCCTTTACAAAATGGTTAGTTGCTTCTAATTATATGCAGTCTTTGTGGAATAAAAAACAGTAGGACCACCTTGAAGTTTGAAAGACCTACAGTGACTCTGTGATGACGCCTGATAAAAAGATGGTCACTTTTTCCCGTTAAATGGAATTTCGTACTCCATAGACCAACATGTGATTAACATTCTTCTGCTGCATGCTTTTGTTGCACTGTTTAGGCTTCTTTCATGCCTTTATTTTAATTTACCTTTTCCTTTATGGTGTGAAAGTTAACAATTTATATAAAATAAGTTATGGTATGTATGATAGCCTACTTAGTCATTCCTTGAGAAGTTGTTTTTTTTTTTTTGGTATGTGTATTTAACCTCATTTTTTTCATACACCATTAAGTAATATTATCTAGTTGCTAGTTTTAACATCATTTACCTGCAGAGGATTATGGTCTTTTCTAGCCAAGAATTCGTTCAAAAGTTCTAATTTTCTCCTTAGCTTACATTATGTTATTTAAATCATTGTTAACTTTTAAGTAAACTTTTTTGATAATTAATTATTCTTCCTATACAAATATAGGTTAACAGATAACATTGAATAAATGTTTTTCCGTTCTTGTTGGATTAAAAAGCATTTCAAAATAAATGCTCAGAATACTTGACTAAATAGTGCTGTCAAATAAAAACCACTTGTTTTGGTGTTAAAGTTGAAAAACGGTTGGAGTTTAACATGAATTAAAATGTCCCAAAGTGATTTGTTTTAATTTTGCTTAATGTTGTCGATAAATTTGTGTCAATGGGCATGCTAACCGTCAAAAGCAGCTTTTTAAGGTTATCCTAATGTATACGCTAACTTTATAGACTTTTGACTGTATAGAGAACTGGACTGAGTGACCCCCTCCCCCCTGGCGTTCCAAAAGGAAAGTACCTGCTGGCTCCAAGAAGCTAAGCTCTATATTATAAACTGTTGAGAAATACACAGCTATTACTCAGTTATTTTGTCAGGATAACCACCTCTGTTACATTTTTTCTAATTCTACTTTTGTTTTCGTGTTTTGTTTGATAAGTTATTCATATTATAAACTGACCAATCAGATGCCTCAGTAAAAGTATGCGGTGCCCTCTGGCCCCCGCCTCAAAGGTTCAATTGACAGATTTTCCCCAGCCACTTTTATTGGAAGGGGTGTGGCCATACAAGCTTCCTGATTGGCTACAGTAATTGCGCTATGAACATTGACTCAGACCAACCGCTGTCGTCTGGCTCCAACATGGCAACATCATACCAGGGAAAAATGGCAACCGAATTGGCTTCATTTCACTGGAGTCGGGGGTAAGGCATTTTCTATGGTTGATGTCACACCTGCTCTGTCCAGTTCTATATACAGTCAATGGAAGCAACACAATGATGGGGCTACGTAAAAATGAATAGTTTGTACATCATGCTATGGGTTTTTAAAAAGTACATACATGGAGAGTACATTCTGTGGTCAAAATTACTGAAATGATTGAAATGAAATTCTAGATTGGAATGCACAGGATTAAGACCTTTACCAGGTGAGAATCATTTGTAGAAACTCAATCTAAATTCTCCAATGAAGGTAACACTGGTTGGACTTAAGTCTCCATTGGTCAAATGTGATCATAATATAAGTGAGTTTCTTTGAAAGTAGCCTAAACACTTAATCTTATTATTTACCCATAATTATTTTTTCAGCATCTTATGGACATAACGTGTAAACCCATGGATTTAATGCAATAAAACAATGCAAGTTCCATTTGTACAAAATGTATTGACATATCTGCAGCAATAACTGTAGCTGTTGTACAAAAAAACCCAAAACATTACACTCCATGAATCTATTCTTAAACATAAACAGTGATAAAAACAATTGTTCTCTTGTGAAAGCAACACTGAATAGATTAACATAATAGAACAAATTATCATGTACAGTGGTAGCTATGTCTCTTGGCATTTCCTTTAGCATTTGTATTAACCCAGGTATAGTGCAGTAAAAAAAATGTGGTAGTTTACTATATATTTCAGTCATCACCATAAAAAAATATCACAAACATGATCAACTATCACATTCACATAAATAAAAACATATTACTTGAAATAATGACTGCAGAACCCCCACATAAAGAACAATGAAATGTCTATGCAAATTAGCTTTTTAGGCTTCCACGTTCAAAACTCTCGCATTAAGACATAGCTATGCGAGTTTCCACCACTGTTTTCCGGTTCTACGTACAAAATGCATGGCTACTGAATGTGCATCGAAAGATAAACCAGGTCAAACTTTGACCATTCAGAGACTCCGATTCAGTAGTGGCGCATGGATGATGTCCCTTTTAATTCACGGAAGTGCCAACTGTTTGAAAATTGATCATGGAGGAGAAATTAATAATATCGGTATGTCACCGGCAGAATTATGACTGCAAGTCTTTCATATATTTGAAACAGAGCTGTGAAAGCAAAAGCCTGAAGCAAGATTTACACCACTTACCACCACATTTTGCACAAATCCTCTTCCAACTGTAGGTGGTGGACATGTGCTAGTAAACTGCAGAAAAAGAAGAAGCCTCTCCCTGCTTGTCCAGTGTGTACACCATGGGCTACATGCACATTCAAGGACCCGTGTTTAGCCCGGTGTGTCTATACATTCCTTCTCTTTTCAAGTCCAACTATAAAATCAACAGAAAATAAATACAGGATTTAGTGTAGAATTGTACAATCAATCCATGTTTCTAATTGTTGAAGCTTTTTGGAAACCTCACAACAGCCTAACAACTTTGAATAAAAGTTTGCTTTCTGAAACTAAAGATTTTGTTTTTAAAGATTCAACCAGCAGGACAGAGAAGACACGCAGTCTTTGTTTAGAATGTGGGGCCTGGAAACCACCAGGGGCTAAAAATACAGGACTGGTTTTAACATCAGGAGCTGACCAACAGCGAGCCACTTGGTGGATAAAGGGCAGCTCAAACATCTGAAGTGGGAACTTCCCAATAACAGTGAATGGAGTTAGAGTGTACTCTCAAATGTGACTGGAGTTTCATCGTCATCGTTTCCTGCTGCTTCAGCTCCTAAACAAACAAACAAAAAATAGACATTTTCAAAATAAATCACAAGTTGTTCAGGTTCTAAGGTACTGATGCAAAGAAAAGTAAGTGAAAGTAAGCAGTAGGACAATCTGGGATTTTGAGCTGAAACTGTGCAGGTGAAAGTGAAAGAGTGTAAAGGATCTATGCAAATCCTTGTTTGTGTGGAGCAAGCTGGAATTTAGGTAGGTAAAGGATCGGAAAGGAGGGACACGACGCACAAACTAAGCAATTGGAGGGAAATCACAATGAGCAGCAGTGGCACTTGTCATTTCTCAACGTTGACCTTTACCCACCTAAAAAAAATGTTGACAAATTGGGTTTGACTCGCTCACCACAGTCGGACATCTTTGGTTTTTGCAGTAGGCGGGGCCCACAGAGGCCTATAATAAGAGCTCCTATGGGAGCTGTGAGGAGAATGGAGAGCACAGCCACTGTCAGCACGTCCATGCCGTTCTTGATCTGCTGTGAGTCACCATTTATTCTGGCCATGTCTAAAGCTTTGGAGCCTACAGCTGCCTGGTGAAGACAAAAATGAATCCAGTGACTCATCTGTGAGTGAACTTTGGAGACTCCATTTAGTGAGAACTGCATGGAAACTGTAGCTGACCTGCACGGTTGCTTTGGGCATCCATGCTAGTGCTATGAACACCTTTTCTCGAGTGTTGAAATCGGCAAACAGCACACAGACGTAGGTGAACAGTACTCTAACCAGCAGAGCAATGAGCAAAGAGGCTAGACCTAAACCTACAAAGACACATCCAAACAAATGAATATTAGAAACATGGAAATGCATTACAATAGCATTATCAAAAACAAGAACATTGGGTTTTATTGCTTAAAAATTATATATCACATTTGCATTGGCATAAACAAAAATCCAACAGGCAAATTAGTCTGCTACTTCAGGATGAGTGTTGGCAGTGAAAAGGATTTTATTATTGTAAGAATGTAGAAAAAGTAGCAACAAATTAGTTTATGTACTTTGATCATTTTTTTGTATGAAATTGTTTGTGTATTGCTGCATTCACACCAAACGCTATTTGCACATCAAATTCGCGCCTGCCACCTCTGTTCAGACGCACGTTAAATTCGATGCTTGACCCTTCTCCATAAGTGTGCTCAAGCTGTGTGTGGGAGGAGTTCCAGTCAAAAGTTTTTAGCCTCAAATATGCATATTTGAAGACACAGATTATGTTAAGAGATAACGTTTATTTGTCTGGGTTCATGAGACCATTCAGAGATTCTTCCAGTATGGTTAGGTTCACCATCTACTGCAGGAGCTGCGTCTGAATGACGGCCGCTTTCAGCGATGTTGCCATCTCCCTGTGACAGTTTGATGACTTGCTATCCCGCATCAGTACGAGGAGGGAAAAAAAAAACATGATTGAAATTAGAGGACCCTTTTGTGACTGTCACCATACAAAAAATAAAACTATTAAACAGCCTATATCATGAATCCATTTTTTTAGCTTTTAAGTGAGTTATGTTAATTTGTCACAAAAAACAACCCCAAAGCAGTATTTTGCTCCATTCACGCATCTCTGAGCATTCCTCTAAAACCTCTGCTGTCTGAGCACCAGGCCCCTCCTAATCCCCTGAGAACGATTGGGTCCCCAACATTCATACATATGTAAGTGGGGGAACAGCCCTCTTCCAAGAAGAGTCTGCACTGTTAGGCCCGCTCTAGATTAGCACACACCCACTTTATCCGCAGTGCTTGCTGTGATTGGCAAATTTTAGCATCAACTCTGAGAAGAAATGGTTCCTCTTGCACCTAATCTGCAGAGACAACAACGCCTTGCTGCCAAGGCCGGCTCTAGGTTGACGTTAAGAAATAGGTAGCACCCACAAGGGGGGGAAAAGGCAGTGCCTCAGAGATCGAGTCATCTTACTTCAGGATAGGAAAGGAGCTCAAAAGGACTCATATTTCATTTTTAAAAAATTTGTTCTTCTGTGTGCCAAAGGTAATAGAAGGAGGAGAACAATCAGATTCTCTTCCATGTTGGTTTTGGACTCCACCGGCTAATCACATCACCAACATGTCACGAGTCAAAGCTGAGTTTCTTAATGACGCAAGGAGACTTTGCAATGTCTGAAATGCAATGCTGCTAGACCGTTGCAAATGATCCTCAAAATGCGGCGCAAGAACTCTGATCACATCGGTTCATTGGCTTAAAGACCCACTCTGATGAGAATTGTGTTTTTTTAGTTTAACATGTTCCTGTGAAATCTTTCTGACGATGGAAGACTAAGAAAATTAAGCTCAAAATTGCATTTTGGAGTTTAATCTTTCAAATTGTTGTGAATCAGAAGCAGACAAAAAAATGCCGTAAGAAAAAGAGCGCATTTGAAACGTGGAAACTTTGCTGGGCGGGCAACAAGCACCCTGCTTCAAGCTCTCAGCAATGAAGCAGGGAAGTGGGGACAAGGTTGCTCCATGCCAATGGTCTCACCCACAACTCAGAGGCAAAGATTTGATGAACTACTGCTGCTCTGCAGAAATGATGTCCTAGAAAACAACACAGGTTTATTTAATGTTGACCACAAACAGTCCAATCATGATTAAAACACCACCTCTTGCAATAGATCAAAAGATGATTGGAGTGCAACTTTATAATTGAAACTAGCTTGTTGCTTGAATAGCGTGTGGTGTGAATATAGCTTAAGATTTTTTCAGTAATCTTACCGACTGCATGTCCCTCCAAACTGGAGAGGCGAATTTCCGCTCCAATTAGTCCAAACAGCAGAGGCTGAAAGACATCCCAAGCCCACCCCACAACCTTCTCCACATGGGCCTTAAGTCAAAACAGAAGTCGATATTAACGCCATAGCAGACACACAGTCCTCGCTTACTTGCTCCACAGCCTTTACCTTTTCTGCTCCCCAGCCGATGCCAGCCAGGAACGCCAACAAGAGGGTGCAAAGGCCTCCAGAGCCAGGAAAGCCTGCCACATCACTGCCAAACACAGCAAAGACAGACAGACCCAACACCAAGAAGGAACGCTTCATCACCACGTATTTCTACAAGAGAAAGCCAACAATGACAGAATATTTCAACAGATTGTATCTATGGAAAAGTGTCAACTTTATGTTGTTGAATTATCCTGTAAATTAGCCAACATAGTCTGTATTAATGATCATCTCCAAACTGCACTAAAAAGATCTTTAACCAAAATGTTTACAACAGTCACTGTAAGAGAATAACCAGGCCTCAAAACAATACACTAATGGAAAGAGAATGCAGAAAGAAATCACACACCTGGTCCACACTTGGGAAGTACTGAATGAGGAAGCCGAGAAGAATTCCAGCAACCGTCCCTCCGGTCACTTCAAGAACACCTCTGAGGAGGTTGTACCCAGTGGAGCCTAATAAGATCAAAAGAGAAAATGATGAATTCAATCAACCGTCCTAAACATTTTAGATTGAATGTTTATTAGATCTATTTCTCTGGAACCAATGCAGTTCTTGAAAAGTGAATTAAGTTGACATATTTACATTTGTTTCAGAATGATCTTTGGTTCTATGTCTCTGAACAGAACATTGTTCTGTCTCCTCAGTGGAACTATGGTGAATAAATTCATAAAGCTTTCACATGTACAAGTTAGAAAACAAAAGCTAATTCATTTATTTTTTTAAATTTCCACAAAAACAAAAGATCTTGTACAAGTTGTTTTACAAAGGAAATGAAAGGAAACAGAATGAAGAAAACTTTTTTTCTGCCTCTTGTACATTATTTAAATAAGAGAAATACAATTAAAATAAAAAAAGGCAAAATAAGATATTTTAAGTCAGTACAGTAACATACAGGAAGTTAAAAAAAGATTTGACAAGGTAACTTAGTGTCTAATCAGTCAACTTCTCAGTTGGTCCCTCTGCTGGAATAATTAGAAATTACAGGGTTTCCAACACTTACAGATTCAAAAGTACTTTATTAAAAATTACAATTTAAAAAGAAAAGTATGAATGACTTTATTCCAAAGAGTGTACATCACCTGTAGCAAAGGCCATGCCTAAGCATGTCGTAAACCCCGTGATGGCAAGAATGTCATCAAAACTGCCGGCGGCCATCAGGAGAGTGGGAATGCCTTTCTCCACACCATAACCCTGCTTCTGCAGCAGCAGCATAGAGGGAACCACCACTGCTGGACTCACAGCGCTCAAGACAAAACTGAAAACAAGAGAGGTTGGATTCATCTTTCATGTATGTTTAAAAATGTAAAGTAAACGTTGCTGAAAAGATTGGACATTTATGGCCTCAATGTAAAACTTAAAAGAATCCAAAATAACTCCATCTAAAAAAATATATTGAACTTATATAAAAGTGAAATTCTTACAGGCAATGTAACCATGCAGATGGTTGTTACACAAACTAAAACAAGCCTTAAAGTTAAGTATAGTCATGAAGTTTTCAATTATGATGGCAATGTTGGAAAGATTAACACTGACATTACTTCCTGTATGCTGAGACTTACAGTTTGTGTCAGTCAGCACCTCTAAATGGATATCACTACATATTATGTCACACATTCAACAGTTTAATGACAGATGTCTTTACAATCATCCAAAACTTACAAGAATTCTCTCATTTTTTTTGCTACAAGCTCCTTTTACATGCATTTAGTTTTCTTTACTTTTATAGTAAAGAGAGACTTTAATGGATAACATAGCAGAACCAAACACATTCTGCTTTCATTCAAAAGCAAAAAGGACATGTTTGTGCCACAGAAATCTCTTTCAGACTCAGACTTCAGATTTCAGACTCAATGCTCAGAAAACTATATGAAAATAATCACAGAAAAGAGAAAAGGATTTTCATGATTGGATATTATCGCACCTAGTTAAAGACCCAATCAAATTAAGTATGTTTTTGCTGTTTTTAACATGTTCTTGTTGCATTTTTCTCATGACAGAGGACTTATAAAAGGGAAATGAAGATTAAAATCACGTTTGAGTGTTTCTTTGTTCAAATGGTTGTGAAATGTTTGAAAAAGCTTGTAGCAGTGAGAGAAGTTGCAGTCGGCGGACCACAAGCTTCATTCTGATGCATCCACTTGCAGACATATAGATCCATGTACATCTTAATTTTTCTTGTCTGAGCTGGCATCTGGTTCAAAACTGCACGGCAGGATAGCTTCATTATTGCTTTCATTTCTGTTGCACCACTAATGTTAGGTTGGGGATTCGATGAGGCTATAAGCTCGCTGAAGAGGGTGTAAACAAATTAATGATCGGAAATAGGGACGAGCTTATTCTGCACCGACTGTTCCACTCACAACATTGGCAATCTCTAATGAACTACTGCCGCTCTGCAGAAACTATGTCCTGGAAAATGACAGGTTTTTTATTTTGGCTGAAAAGGCAGAGTCATTATTAAAAGACCACTGGGAAAGCTTTTACAATAGATTAAAAAATGATCAAATTGAGGTTATAGATTAGGGGTTTTTGGTAAAATGCTGGGTTGTTTTCTGTCTTTGCAGAAATCAACATAAGGTAGGGACTGTCTTAAAAAAAATCATGTGAGAAATTAAAAAGAAATCACTGTACTGAAAACAGAATCTTACATCTGGATGAGACAAAAAAAATATTTACCCAAGGATGAAGCCCCACACCCAGGGCAAGCCCATGAGGAAATGAGACACCAGCGCTGTGGTGCAGGCCTCGACCAAGCACGGTCCAGCTGCCACTCGAACACACACAGCTTTTAACTTCTTCAGAGCCTGGAAAAAAATAAAAATATCTATTAGCTCCTATTTCAGCAGTTACATTAAGAAGTCAAGTAATGATACCTTAGGATCCAATCCCAGACCAGCTCTGGCCAGGATAACAGCCAGAGCAATGTTTCTGAGGGAACCAGACCACCTGAAGTCAATGTACATGGCGTCTGTTACCACTGGGATGTTTCTCAGCGTTAAGCCCATCAGCAGCATACCTGCAGCACAGCAGAGATGGAAAAAGTAGAAAGGCTGATCCTTTATTTATTCTATGGGGTTGTTTTTCACTCGAAGACAAGAATCACCAGCTGGTCCATGTACTCAGGGTATTCAAACAGAACATTGTCTTTTAACATCACTACAAAAGCTCAACTAGCATCCTTCATTTCTTTAGGAAAACTTTTATCAAGCTTAACCAAGTTTTACTTGATGTAAATTACAAAATTGTGACAAGAGAAATTGTTTTAGAGTAGACACAGAAAGATTTTTCATGAGACAATAATGACCTGAACTGATACAATGAACTACTAAAAGGTCATTATTGAACTACTAAATCTGTATTTTAAATTTTGAATTAAATGCCTTACTCAAACCATGCCTTATTTAGAAGATCAGTCACTATCTGCGGTGGCATTTCACCCCAGGCTTTAGAAAACACCATGATTTGAGTTTTGGTATCATAGCACAGAGGAATACAGAAGGGCAAAAACGCTTTGAAAAGTGTTTTATGGAGATAAAATAAGAGATATCCCTGCAGCTAGAAGAGCACGCTCCCCAAAGCGCTGCAACATTGATGCCATTATGTTTGGGGGGGGTGCATGCATTTAAGATGATAAGATATGATACTAACAACACATATACAGATATGAACATGCCATTGTCATCATTTAAGATAAAAAAAAGGGATTGTTCTTGCTCACCTAAGAGCGGTGGAAATGGCGGTAATTTAGGCAATCGGATGAGAGTGACTAGTTTGCCACCAACAACTGCGCAGATGAAAAGCACCGTGACGCCAAACAGATTTCCGTTTGGAAGACATTCCTCCCCAGTGATGGACCAAACCACCCCGAAGAGCACAGCTGCTAGAAGAACTAAAGAGATGGAGAAGACAGTGAGTAAAAATACTGCAAAGTTTACAGACGTATTATCATTGACACTCTTGATAAAAGCTATAGAAACCACGCGAACATTTCCCCTAAAAAAAAAAAGTTTTCCAGCATAACAGTTACACACACACTTCCATAGATAAAGCAATAGTTAGATGCAGAAAATATGCACAGTAAAACAAAACCAGATGAGTTTACAATCAAATGAACTTGCTCACCCCTGGTAATCAGTGAGGCAAGCAGGCCTCTGGGCGGGCAAGGGCAAAACTTGCGGAGCAAAGGGCAACAGACCACGGGTGGGTCCGTGTTGGTCCCGGCATCCACGACTGGATTGCGAGGAATAAAATAGGTGGTTTCTTCTGTTATATTTGGGGTTGAGCAGCGCCTGACCACCACCTGGATCTGGTTAACATTTAAGTGCTTTGAAAGGAAAAAGAAATTAACATGAAGGATAAAGTTTAGCTAAATGTCCTAATACTGTTTTTGTACTGAGCAAAGAAGAAGATATTTTCTGTAATATTGATAAAAATCTAAGTTACTGTGTCTCTTATAAAGAGGGTACCCAAGAATAGTTTAACTCTAGCAAGAATAATTTTAGGTTCCAACTTTACCAGCATTCTGGATAAATGTAAGATTACAGCTGAAGAAAATAAAATACTCAACGTATTGGTTTGCACATGCATAAAGTGAAAAATATTCAAGAAAAATGTAGCCAAACATTGCCATTACTACACAAGGACATTACCTCTACATGGTTTGCAGCAGGTAAAGTGATTCTGTCGAGCATTGGGCTGCGTGCCGGACTTGGCAGTGGACTGGGAGCAGGGCTGTGTGGAGGGCTCGGTTCTACAGTCTTCTGCTGGGTGTCCTCCATTTTGTCCTTTGCTCCTTTGTCACAGTAGAAACGTAGAGATGGAGCATGCCATCGCTGCTTACTTCATTCCTTCACTCCAGGATGTCCTGCTGTGGTCTGAGCCTCCTTTTGAAACTAAATTGTTTTATATGACATGATTTATATGAAAGAGATGTTGTGTTAAAATTATAAGACATCAATTGCAGATGTAAACTAGGTTATATCTCCTTTGTTTTTTTTTTAGATTTGTGACAAATACAGCAAAAGCCATGCAAATAAAAAATAAGTTTAATGATAAAAAAGTATGTTTACAACAGATTACCAGCTAATCGCTAAACAGAAAAACTGTATTAAAGTATATTTTTTAAAAAGTATGGAACCCATACATACAATTAATAGCACGTAAATAACAAGGATGTCCACGTAAATAAATAAAAAAAAACACTCCTATAAAGTTCTTACATAGATGATACAGTGCAGCAGGTGTACAATAGAGCAGGTCTTCATTTACTTCGTTTTGAACTTTCATCCAGGTCATGTCCTTCAGATCAGATGAACAAGACAACTTTGGTTTTTTTTTTTGTTCTTTTTATTTTATGCAACAAAGAAACGAATGACTTAAGGAGATACTCCCATTCTACCCCATTACAAGAAGTACCTGATCAGCAATCTTAAAAATCGAAACGAAAATCTATAGAAAGCTATTTTTGTTTTTATCCCGTGTATTTGAGCCATTGAGATGATTGATCGTAGTTTTATGAACAAAAACTATAGATATATCGGGTTGTTTGTGCATATTTAGTGCAAGTTGAAGTAACCCTACAATATTTTGAAAGCTGTACATGGCAACAGACGTCCGGTAATCCAATTGTGAGCAAACCACACTAATCAATACTTACAGTTCCACCATATGGCACAATTTAGTTAGCAAGAGCTTAGGCTACAGTGTTAAAATTCAAGTAGCATATGGCACCGAACTAGCATTGGGGGTTCTTTTAGTTAGTGTCAAAACTGACGTGGGTAAACCACGAGTTATCCGGCTAGGGGGAATGATGTGGATGTTGTGCCCGTAAACCACCTGACTGGCCAAAGAAAAACACCGCGTTCCCTAAATCTGTCATCGTACATAATCTTTAGCTAGCATTAGGTAATAGCCAGTTTGGGTCAAGACTCACATAGTTTGCCCGTTTGCTAAATAGTATACAAGTATAGTAAGTCTGCAATGTTTTACCACTTTCGAGAGGTAAACATAAACAGAAATATTCCTTAAAAGTTAAATTGTTTTATAGCAAATTGCTAATTAAGCTAGCTGAATTTAAACTGATTTGTCACTGAATAGTCCACATTAGTCAGGGACGGGGGGGGGGGGGGCTCTCAGCTGGTAGCACTTCCATTAACTTCAATTTTAGCAACTCCCACTCACCATCACCCCCCTCTTTTTTGTGAGCTGGCTCGTGCCTTAATGAGAGCTGTGCAGAAAAACACAATAAGAAGTAAAATAGCTCACCTCGTTTCATAAATAGCATCACAGGACGTGAAGTGTCATCTGCTGCTCGTCTGCTGGTGCTTTCCAACGCACGCCAGCTGGCGTTAGAGGAATGAGGCAGATTAGTGTTGGAAACACGATTCGCCTTCCTCTTCAACCCCCCCCCCCGCAGTAAAGGCGGGAGTGTAAAAGGTGAGGGGGCAACAGGTGAAAACCAAAGCCACTTTAACAATGTATTTACACCAGTCAACTTACTGTGATCACATCCTTTGAATCTGCCAGATTCTGACATATTTTCTTTGTTCACAACAGTATCTTGAAAATAAACCTTGTTTTAGACGTGATTCCATGCTTTCAAGCGTTTTTGTTTTTAATCATATGGCACATCATTACACGCATTTGGAGTGTCTTTAATTATTTCAGCACTGATTTTAGTCATTTAAAACTAAATAAGCAGCATATAGTCACGGTTGATACCACACTTTTAAGAAACGGATTATTTTTGCATAAAATATTCAATAGCAATTAGCAATAGCGATTACTGGTAATTTCTTATTGGTGATTTTTTTTTCTCAAACATATTATTTGTTATCCTACAAACAAATGCCATCTAAAACTGTCCAGGTAACAATAATGTGTAAAGTTAAGTCTTTGTAAAATCAGGTACTCATGGCGTGCCAAGACTATGGTCATATATCCCAAAATACCACAGTGCGGTGACCTAAATTAAATTTTTTAGCAAATCTGGATAGCTGAAGAGGTTTTAAGAAAAAGTTTACATTTTGCTACGATTTTTCACTAAAAGTCGACATCGGTCAATGACCGCCTGGCACATATCAAGGTCGCGCTTGATATGTGCGCTGTGGCAGCATAGTGATAGGCGGGGATGACGCCATTACAAAATCGGGTGCCAGCCGGCTGGCCACAGGGCATATCACCGGCCAGCAGGAGCTCTGATTGGACAATGTGTAAATGTCCCAGGACGGCAGCTGTCCATATCAAGAACCACCAACCCATGGGTAGCCCAAGAGTATATAAAAAGCGAGCCATTCTGCACGCCTGACATCCGCCGTCTACATTTATGACCACGCCAACAATTTTTAAAAAGATCAGGCAGCAGCATGAAATCTTGAGGATTCTGCGAATGTCTCCCCATTGCCCGGCAGCAGTTGTATTTGCAGCCGTAGCATAGCATAAGGGTACTACACCCAACTCCGGCTCCTCTGGTCCCATGACTGCTGGAAGCAGTGAAATCTGTAGTGAGCTAGAGGCTGTTTCGGCACAAAACACTGGAGTAACTTACCTAATAACCAAAAACTTAGAGAAATGATACACGCACTTTTAATAATTAGTAAGTGATATTTAATTGAGTAGTCACTACCAGACTTTGTGATGTACAGGTATGTATATGTCAATACCTTGATATCAATACTCCCATCACTAACTGCATAACAATGTACTAAATCTACAGAATCATCTTCAAGTTGTGCAGCTTTATTTTACGTTGGAATTTTACTGTCAATATACTGATGTGAAAAAATCATAATCATAAGCTTCATAGACTCCATCCTCCATCAATGATGTGCTCTGTCCCAGTCACATAGGCTGACTGTAGAAAAAAGAAAGTAAACTGCTGGAGAATTCTGTCAGAACTAATTAATCACAAGCTGACACCAGACAATGAATTTGTTAGCAAGCACTCACCTCATCTGAGGCAAGGTACACACAGAGGTATGCAACTTCTTCAGCTGTACACATTCTGCCAGTTTTCTGTCTAGCCATGAAATCATTATATGCCTGCAAAGAATAAAATATTTAGCGTTTGCACATTTAAAAAATTTTCAGGAAATCCATTCAAGTCCCACTCCTATCATCTTTTGAAATATTTGTAGTGTTCCCAGTTTTTTTTTTATTATGAATATGTAATTTTTAGGTAAAATTAAAAAAAAACTGTTGTTCTCTAAGACAAGGCTGCAGAGCAGTAGTAGTTCATCAGATATTTGCCTCTGAGTTCTTAGCAGAGCTGTTGGTGCAGAATAAGCCCAGAGTAAGCTCAAATAAGGAAAACAAAGACGTACATTGGTCTATTTGTCTGCATGTGGATGCATCAGAATGGAGCAGAGCAGGGAGGTTGTGACACAAATTATAGGATCTATATCACAGCGACAGGCTTTTTTCAAGGGCATTTTTTGTCTACTCCTGATTCACAGAGTTTTGAATAAAGAAATACTCAGGAATGCAGTTTTAAGCTTAATACTCTGCATGTGTCCTCTATTAGTAAAATGCTCCAAGAACATGTTAGCACACAACTTTCATTGGAGGGAGTTTTTAAATGGCACACACACACAGTTGCCCTTTGTCTGTTTTTGACCCTTGTCCTTCAGCAGCTCACAATCTAGATATACAAAGTTGGAAAGTGTTGCCGATATGATAAGGAAAATGTCACTCTTTAACCACAGTTCCTATCTAAAAGAATGCTCATATTTATTACTCCTAAAAAACCTGAAAAGCTTAGATTAAGATCAAAGGGACCAAATTTTATTTTTTCCATCCTCCTAGAATTTCATCAATTGTTTTTCAGTAGCCAGAAAAGGCAAAACGATAAAAACGTAACTATTGGTTCATTAACCAAAAAAAAAACAAAAAAAAAACTGCACACCAAATTTGTAGTCTACATTTGTGTTAATGTTAAAATTATTAAAACATTTCAATTTTTCATTGTAACATACATTTTTATAATGGGGTTTATGTAAACTTCATCAATAAAGGGGATGATGTTGCACAGGGAATTGTAACTGATAGAATTTTAGTCATAGATCTTAATTTTATGAAAAACTAATGTATTTCTATATCAGTGCTCCTACACTCTTAAAAAAAGTATACAGATATCTTCTAAGGATGCTGTATTAAAGGCAGGAACGTAAACCTTTAAATCATACATTTTTTTGTACATGCAAAAAATGTAAAAAAAAATTTACTTAAAACAATGCAAGTTTGGCAGATCATGGAAAATTCCATACAGCATAATCAAAGTCCCATTGAGATCAGCAGATCTACTTTTCAAGGGTTAAAAACCTCTAATGTTTTAAAAGGAATCAACAATACAATCAGATTTCAAGAAAAACATTATTTTTTAAATCAAGTTTCGCTGTACTTTTTCTGGATCAGGTTGTGCCTGGATCCTGTCCCTGAGGGACGGCGTATCAACAGTCCCTGAGGTGATAAAAAAAAAGAAAGAAAAGCAGATCAGGCGATATCCTTTAACAAACAAAGGCTCTTTGTTTTCATCGCTTCACTTAAGGTTCAATGAATTTTCTACTATATTGAAATGTCAGCAGAACATACATGCAGACTGAAGATCCACTGTGACAGTGGTGGAGACTTACCAGGACAGATACAGTTGCAGCGGATGCCTTGCTCAATGAAATCAGCTGCTATAGACTTGGTGAGTCCTATTACAGCAGCCTTCGATGTGCTGTAGACAAAACGGTTCACCACACCTGCATTCAGAGGGAACAACTGTCACTCACAAACTAGCATGAGAAGAAGTTTTTGTTTACACATACGGTACAACAGAACTACAAAAAAAGAGAAATAATCAGTACTTTATTCTTTGTCTTTTAAGAGGCTTAAAGTCCCACTCCGATCGTCGTTTGATCTATTGTACAGTGGGGATCGAAAGTTTGGGTACCCCAGGTAAAATGTTATATTATTGTGCATAAAGAACCCAAGGAAAGATTGAACAATCTTCTAAAGGCATCAGATTACAGATTGAACATTTTTTTTAATATGTAAAAGGAAAAAAAAAAGGCTTGGTGTGTGCAAAAGTTTGGGCACCTGCAGAATTTATAGTATGCACCGCCCCCTTTGGAAAAGCTGACCTGACAGTGTCATGGATCGTTCACAATCATTGTTTGCAAAGAGGTGATTTCAATCTCAAAGATTTTCAAAATTCTGAGTCATCTGACCTTGCCCCAACAATCAGCATCATGGGTTCTTCAAGCAGTCGTCCAGAACAATGAAACTAAAAATAGTTGATGCTTACAAAGCAGAAGAAGGCTATAAGAAGATAGCAAAGCCTTTTCAGATACCAATATCCCCTGTTCGGAATGTCATTAAGAAATGACAGTCAACAGGAACAGTGGAAGTTAAAGCAAGATCTAGAAGACCAAGAAAAATCTCAGACAGAGCAGCTCGCAGGATTGTGAGAAAAGCAAATCAAAACCCACGTTTGACTGCAGCATCCCTCCAGAAAGACCTGCAGACTCTGGAGTTGTCCTACACTGTTCTACTGTCAAGAGATATTTGTACAAATATGGTCTTCATGGAAGAAAACCTCTTCTACATTCTCACAACAAAAATCAACGTTTGAAGTTTACTAATGAACATATAAACAAGCCTGATGCATTTTGGAAACAAGTTCTGTGGACAGACGAGGTTAAAATTTTACTTTCTGTTCCCAATGAGCAAAGATACGTTTGGAGAAGAAGGGGTACAGAGTTTCATGAAAAGAACCTCTGTCCAACTGTTAAGCATGGGGGTGGATCAATCATGCTTTGGGCTTGTATTGCTGCCAGCGGCACAGGAAACATTTCACGAATAGAATGAAGAATGGATTCTACAAAATTTCAGCAAATCATGGACACCAACTTGATGCCATCTGTGAAAAAGTTGATGATGAAGAGAGGATGACTTCTACAAATGGATAATGATCCTAAACACACCTCAAAATCCACACTGTCTTACATTAAGAGACACAAACTGAAGGTTTTGTAGTGGCCTTCCCAATCTCCTGACCTCAACATCATTGAAAATCTCTGGATAGACCTGAAAAGAGCAGTGTGTAACAGACATACCAGAAATCTCAAAGAAATGGAAGACTTGTATAAAGAAGAATGGATGAAGAGTCCTCAAACAAGAATTGAGAGACTCCTGGCTGGCAACAAAAAGTGTTTACAAGCTGTGATACTTGCCAAGGGGGGCAGTTCAAGGAACTAACTCTGCCATCAGTGTGTGAATGCATGAATGTTGTAATGCTCTTTGGGCCTTTATATATAAATATACACCATGTACCATTTACCACGATGGTTACTAATCTGTGTTACAGTACATGACAGCAGAATCCGGGATGTATCTCTGCGGACATGATCGTTGACTCTTCTGGGAAGAAGGAGCAACATGTAGAGAAAGACAGTTTTCCAACCCAGCTGTACAGACACGTAAAGGTAAAAACAGTCTGTGAAATGCAAAAATAAACTAGTATTTGGACAAAATAAAGGCATGCATAGAGGCCTACTGGAGAATTTTGTTTCTCTGAAGTAAGCGTGCATAGTAAGCCTGTCCCCACTTTCCATTCATTCGTTTACATGCTCTCCCGCTAGCTTACAGCCCCTCACAACCCAAACCTAGTTTTACTGGAGCAACAAAAATGTCGATCAATATTGGGGGCTATCCAGCCGTCCAGTTTTGAGCCAGATTTCAACTCAGATGAGGAAAAACAAAGACACACAGATTTGTCTGGAATTGGATGCATCAGAATGGTGCGGAGCAGGGAGCTTGTGGCCCGACTGGTGTACTTTCAACGTCATACAATTTTTTTCTGGTGTCATTTTTTTTTTCTTCTGCTCCTGATTTACAATGATTTGAAAAAAGAAATACTCACTAAAGCCAATTTTGAGCTTTTTTTTTTTTTTTTTTTTTTTTTTTTTAAATAAGTCTGCCATAATAAGAAAAATTCCACAATAACGTGTTTAAAACACCAAAAACATAAATTTAATCAGAGTGGGTCCTTAAAGAAAAGCTAGAAAAATATTTATGCTTCACATTGATGGCAAAAGAGATTTTTTTTTTCTTTAGGATTTAAGCTACAAACAACAAACTGAACATTTTGTCAAATATGCAAGAAAATCAATTATTTTCTGATAAATTAATTCTTAGGAAGACCTAAAGTGGGATGTTTTCATTGCAGTGCATAAAATCATTTAAAAAATGGAATTATTGCCTGTCCTAATGGAATGAAAAAGCAATAACTTTGGTCAACTTTTCTTTGCAGAAAGAATTTCAAAATGTGCTTTTTTCCACAAGTACCAAGAACAAGGAGAAATATTTTTACCTTTAATGCTTGAAGCAACTGAAGACATGTTAATAATATTTCCCGATTTCCTTTCCAACATCTAAAGAGACATAAAAAAAATATATAACTGTATCTGGCTTCATTTGCTGATTAGTAATATATTAAATTTGTCCTCAACAAAGAATGAGCACAGCTTTGATAAATGCATGTTCTTTTGTCAAAAGTAGAGTAAAGAGGGTTAGGGTTAGCCACCTTTGGCAGGAAAGCCTTGCACATGAGATACATGCTCCGCACATTGACATTCATAGTGAAGTCCCAGTCAGCCTCCTCGCAGTTCAAGATGCTGCCATGGTGCACAAACCTGTACCAACATTTAAAGATTTAGTGCACATCATCAGGCTCCAGACCATAATGCCTCTGACTGGGAGATACCACGATGGTGGAAAATAGAAAATGTGGTTGAGGTGAATGAAATCAATCTCTTTGCTCCATGCTTTACTAAAGCATCAAAAGAGGCAGTAGTCCTTTAAGGGGATTGACCGCAGCTCAAGCTGAGGTTTAACCCTTTGATGCAAGGACTTTGGAATGGCGATTAAGCAGGGACGTAAACAAGGGAGGCAAAAGTTTACAGGAACAAATAAGTTGGGATGTTCTGTAAGGAGTTCTGTAAGGAGAGTGGAACACAGACCCGGCAACATTGAACACCACTTCCACATGATCATGCTCTTTAGCCAAAGCTTCCACTTGGTCCTTTTTAGTCACATCCACCACTTTGGTTCTGATTCCTAAAATCAGGAGAAAAAAACAGATTATCATCACAAAATGCATCCCAGCACACAGTTTTAATTTGCATTTCTAAATCATCTTCTATAAGTGAGGTTTTCTAAGCAAAAGCCCAGCAAAAAAACGGCCTACCCCTACTTTTTCCCCCCCCCGTTTTCTCGTGATAACAACATCTACTATCTTGTTATTCTGAGAAAACAAATGTCCTTTTTAAAGAGATAACAAACTTATTATCTGTCTCTCCCTTACTCGTACTAAGACGCAGTTATCTGTTTGTGGTTATTGTAGGTCGTAACCAATGCCATACAGCTTACACCAACAACTCCCAACCACAGCAAAAGAAACGCTCCCCAAACTCTCATTTTTTGGTCAATTTTTTTTGTTTATTGGTGGAGCTACTCTCCTCAGACGCCTTAACTGCACCTTATGGACCAGCCCCCTCCCTTTATTTCCCTAAAACCCCAGACAACAGGTCGAACGACAGAACCCAGGGCCAACAAACGGCTCTGTCTGGTGCTGGAACCCAAACAACCACCCAGCCCAACTCAGTCCACTACAATATTTTTTTTTTTTCATTTTTCTACAATCTACAGCTAAACACAGCAGTTTTTCAGGGAAAATGTCAAACACCAAAAGAATTAGTCAATTTCTAAATAATCGATTTAATCGTGGTCTAACAGAGGCACAGATTATGCTCAAATCCAAACTAAGTCACAAGTCTTTAGAGGATGCATTTTAAACTTATGTTTTAGAGTCAAGTCCTAATGTCTGGTTAGCTCGTGACAGTTAAGATGTAAAAAGATGGAGCTATATCCCATTGTCCAGACCTTGAGGCTCGAATTATCCAGTAGATGTCAGCAGCACACCACTCTCTAAATCTTACCTTGAATGCCATCCAGCTCCTTGAGCTTCTCTCCATTTATGTCTGTTGCAGTGACTTGAGCTCCTTCCTTTGCAAAAGCCTGAATTTAAAAAAGGTCCATTCAGTTCCAAACATCTATATGTCTCAAGGCAAAAATGTGCATTACATAGTTTTGATGCAAAGCGCACGTTTTACCTGTACTGACGGTTATTAAAAACATGTTTGTCTTTTTAAAGAAGTAGTAATAAATGTGCCAAATGAAAATAATCAAATCAAATAAAATTATGCAGAGACTAAATAGCAAATTCCCTAACTAAGGCAGGGATAAGATACATCTAATAAAAATTATTTTATCTAAATGAGTTTCCAAATAAAATAGCATCAAATAAAATGACTGTGTAAGAGTATATCTTAAAAGATGATAAAACAATGTGTACAGAATGAATGGCTAAAAAACATGATGCAGGTCAAACTGTCTAACACTTAACACTTTAAGTCTGCAACTTGTGACTCAGTAATATTTGTAATTTTTAGAACATATTTTGCAAGCTTTTTTTTGCACAAAATCTACGTACAATTGCTGCAGCACGTCCAATTCCCTGTGCAGCAGCAGACAGCACTATCACTTTCCCATCCAGACGACCCATAGCAGACCTTTCACAGTGGCTGTGAAACAGGCAAAAATAAAGTATTGATCAGTAAGAAGGATCATTATCATGATAAACACAAAACCTGTTTGTTCATTAGCTATCCATTGTGGATTAAAAAAAAAACAGCTTTTGCTGTGAAGTCTGTGCATGATGACGTAAAATGTTTGCAACTGAAGAGCAAAAAGAAAAACAAAGAAAAAATATATAAAATGCAATAAATTATACTAGTTCACAGCTAACTGTTTATTAAAGGTTACCTCATGCAGAGAACAAATGTGACTTAAGTCTAAATGGCCAGTAGTTTCCACTATTATCACGTCTATTATAGGTTATGAAAACACACTAATCAGAACTAGGCCATATGACTCTATTTTCTAATAACTACTGCAGACATCATAGTTTAAGTCATAGCTTTTATAAATCACATTTATGAGGGTTTTAAGGGTTAGAGAACACTTCAGGGACAGTTTCAAAGTCTCTCTGAATATTTTATTAAACTTTATCTTTTATTACAGGCAAAGTTAGTAAGTAACTTATTAAACTAACTTACTTATTTGCCAATCTGACCTTTTTCTCTTCATTTTTTTAACGTAGAAAATAAAGCTTCAATGCATAACGCTTTTATTTTGAAAACCAGACACTACAAACATACGGGTCTCTTTTCAGACCTAAACTAGGGTAAAATGTAAATAAAAATTAGGGCTATATGTAATGAGAACACTAAATGTTCATACCACGTTTTGAGGACGTACAAAAACATTTATAAAACGTTTAGTTTGTGTGAAAATGCTTAGCATTAGGATAAGTTCGCTAAAAGTTGCGCTGCAGCAAAGAAAAGATTTGCACAAAACAAGCAGTTGTTCCTGCGAGGCCTTTTGAAACGGACTATGGTAACACGAAAGACGACTTTTAATCACAAACTAGAAATTATAGTTTTAATCTTTTATCAATTTATCAAAGGATTAAAAAGAAGAAAAACAAACAAAAAAATCGCAGTGAAAACCATGGGCATTTGGTGAGAACTCACTTTTTCGCAGCACAGCAATCACAACGACATACGAAAGTGAATCGGCACGTGACGTGTTTCCTGGGTTTCTATTGGTTCGAGACCAGGAAGTGTTGCTGTAGAACATCCTACTTGGACTTCAACGGCTGAGAGCTCTAACTGTATGAGAACTGTCTCCTGGCAGCTCAGTGACAAACTGGTTTTCAGAAAAAGATACAAAGCAGTTAAGTAATTCAAAAACGCAGTTGCATTTATCCAGATGATCAATGTGGGCACTGACTTAAAGTTTTGAATAACACCATACAATTTCACAAAGCCAATATTTGAAATACAGTTTTAACAACTACATTGTATTTTTATTGAGCTTTACAGAACCCTTTCTTCCCCACCTTTTTGACAAATAGTAGCTTTTATTTTTGTGGCTTTAAAAACGTATCTGCATGCTTTGCTGTGTCTCAGTAAAGCCTGGCTTCAAGAAACCATTTGCAATGTGTCAAGATAGGAGGATCTCATTTAATTGACTTAGAAGAAACACAAGAACACCAAATTAAATGTAATATTTCAGTGTACACCTTGTCTTTGCGGTACCTGACCACACAGGAAAAGAAGCCTGCTGATTTTAAAGTCAAACATGTTCTTCGAACGCCCTCAGATAAAACATTAATGAACATGAGTCCTAATTAGCTTTTTGCTGTGAGTGCCTTTAGTCATAATAAACAGTGATTCGGGCGACCACTGAAGAATCTTCCAGGATATGAGAAAAAGGGTGGCGTAGGACTGCATGAGTCATTTCAAATTTTCCCAGATTTTTAAAGACGGATGGAGAATTCAGTGTAGAAACACTGAATAGAGCTCTTTCAATTCAGAAAGTGGGCCAATGTTCTGTGGGGGCCAAATTAGAGAAACCGACCAAAACATTGATGCTCCCATGATGAGAGAAAGTTCCATAAACTTCATGGCTGTAACTGTGATGAGATCAGGGGCTGCCTGCTTTCTTTATCTGTTAGAATTTGACCTGGAGGTTCTACTCTATTATTCACCTGAAGTACCCTCCAGCCACTCAGCACTTGGCAAACTGCAGTTGGTTTCTAATCACTTTTGTTTTTATCCTCTTCATAAAAGAGATGTACAAAGTGTAGTGGTTTATTTTCTGGAAGCATGTTTCCCGAACTTAAAGAATTCTTAGAATCCATCCATCTTTGTGGATTTTGCCAATGACCTGTCCTTACCCCCCGTCATGAGCTTCTTCATCCCTCTGATGGACAGCTGGTTTTTCAGGTCAGAGGTAGGTTGAACGATTGCTTCGGCATGCTGCACATATTTCAAACTCAGCCTCATATAATCAAAAAGCAGTTTATAGATCTGATCTCAAGTCAGTCAACAGCATCCTGTCCGGGAGGTACTGTGTCTCAGCCTGATAACAGCTACAATCCAGCCTCTAGAAGAAGATGCTGCAGGTGTAGAAAATGAACAAAGACATTTAAATTACAGTCATTGAAATCCTTCAAGAGTTTTTTTTAAAGCCCTCTGATCTTCATTTAGCCTACCTTTTCATCCACAAGTGCCCACCCTCATTTCCCTCTCATGCTTCTCCTCTTTGAACCCTGTCATATCATCAACCTCCTGTCTGACCTCCACTTGCTGTGTCAAACACAATATGAGCCATGAGCCGTGCTAATAAGTAGGATGACAGGAGGAGAGAAGAGCACATTTTTCAAATGGATGAGGTCAAGAAAGTCAAATGTATGTGCCTTGCAGCAGCATGAACAACTGTGGACCCACAGCTGCACAAAAAAGTCCCTTGTAAAAGTGTTCTCAGTGGTCTTTTAATTATGATTGTCATTTTTAGCCATGATGACACATGTCGTTTTCTCTGACATAATTTCTGGAGAGGGGCAGGAGTTCATTAGAAATTCACCTCTGTTGGCACAGAGTAAGCCCACCCCCATTTCCCATCACCTATCTGTTTACACGCTCTCTAGCTTACAACCCCTCACACCCCCAACCTAACATTAGTGGTGGAACAAAAATGGCGAGCAATATTTGAGCTATCCTACTGTACAGTTTTGACCCAGATGTCAGCTCAGGCTAGGGGAACAAAGACGTATAGTGAGGCAAATGAGAATTTTATACCCTGTGATTCTGTTCTCCCTCTTAGAAATCATGGAGGGATCTGAAATTTTCATCTTAGGTGCATGTCCATTGTGAAAGACATTATTAAAATGATCTGGAAACCACATTGTATATTTTTCAAAAAATGTATTTGTATGGTACTGCTGCTAATAAATATTTGAACACCTGTCTATTAACTAGAATTCTGACCTGATTAGTCCATAGATAGTAGATAAGTCAGTAGTCAGTAGATAAGACCTTTTAGTCCGTCTTTAAATAGTCCACCTCCTGAAATGAGCTGGGACCATCGTTTCCAAGGTTACTGTTGGTATTGCATCAAGTTGCCGTGGTTTGAAATCATGCATGGCAGGCACATGTCCAGGCTCGTTCTAAGTTTGCCAATGACCATTTCGATGATCCAGAGGAGTAATGAGAGAAATTCATGGGGTGAGATTAGACCAAAATAGAACTTTTTGGTATGAATTCCACTCGCCATGTTTGGAGAAAAAAGAATGATGAGTACTAAGTCCCAAGAACACCATCCCTGCTCTGAAGCATGGGAGTGGTAGAATCTTGGTATGGGGGTGTTTTTCTGCACATTGGACCGGACGACTGCACTGTATTAAGGAGAGGTTGACCGGGGCCATGTATTGTGAGATTTTGGGGAACAACCTCTTTCCCTCAGTTAAAGCATTGAAGATGGGTTGTGACCATGTCTTCCAACATGACAATGACAATGACATGACAATGACTTAAAGCAAACAGGCAGGATAACCAAGAAGTGACTCTGTAAGACACATATCAAGGCAACAGTCCAGAAATCTGATCTAGAGAAGATCTGGCATGAAGAAGGGAATGTGATTCCATTTTTTTTTAGATTATGTCTCTCACAGTGGACATGCACTTGAAATGAAAATTTCAGACCCTTCATGATTTCTAAGAAGGAGGACTTACAAAATCACAGGGTGGACCTAATTTTCTTCATATGTATATATATATATATATATATATATATATATGTCCTCAATCATGAGAAACGTGCCACAAGAACATGTTAAGAACACAAAAACATGAATGGGTCCTAACTAAAGCCTAAAACAGATTTTGGAAAATAGAAAACTATTACAAAGGTTTAGTTGTCATGAACTATTAAAAAATCAAAATACTGAAAGTAACCTAGCTTTTTAAATGTACAAGGATTGACCGATTCTTAAACAACAAATATGATGTCCCGAACGGTTAAATCATAAAACAAAACATTTTATCTCTCAATTAAAGGATTAAAACTGCAAGTGTTAGGGAATGAAAACAACATTTTGTGTTACGGTTTATAGAATCTTGACAACATTTTTATGATAACTTTTTTCTTTAAAATGCTGTAAACAGTACTCAGCCCACTCCTGTCCTCCTTTCCTGTAGCCCACATTGCATTTACTTTGCAACGCTTTAGGTTGTTGTCCTCTGTAGACTAAACGATGCCCTCCACGGAATTTTCTGGTTCTCTTTTATCCACAGTGTGTTTTGTTTTAGATTAACATTTTACCCCTGGCTTTTGCATGAAATTTGCACACCCCTGCAGAGGAACTCTCACAGCTTCACTAAAGCTGGGGGAGTTGGACTTCAATCCAATTCAAAAGGCTCCGCTTTTGAAAAAAAAAGTCTATAAGTTATGAGCCTCAGCTCCTGCTGCTGTCAGGAGAAAATCACACACATCTGAGTCGGAGTGTTCAGCACCAGAAATCCTTGCAGAATGAAACTAGAAGTTTTGAAAACATGAACCAAAAATCCATTCTACTAGATTTTTTTTTCTTGCAAGAATTTGTTAGAGAAATTTTTTAAAAGGCAGTTTTTTGTGTGCCGTAGTAGCTCCATATTGCAGAAAACACACAAAAATAGAACTCATAAAACTAAAAAACAAGAAAGATAACATACTAAACCACTGCAACTACACATGGTTACTTTATCCAGCAATTAGCCCCTCAGGGACGACCCCTTTCAAGACCAGCACAGTGCCTTCGTACCATTTGTTAATTTAGCTGAAGCCACTTACAATGCATTCTAATTCAGTGTCTCACTTCCATGACATTTGGTGCCCCATTTTGGCCCTCCGTGATATTCATATTCACAGAACAATGAACAATAATGACTGGAAGTTGCTTTTGGGAACATGGCTGAGGATCTTTTGGCTCCGTATCAGTGACCCCAAAAGATTACAAGGATTGTGTTGAGAAATCACAGAACAGCAGCTAATGAAGCAATTAAAGAACAAAACAAAAACTGTCTTTCTACGGAAAAAAATGTTAGTACAATGTTTGCATCGTGCGCAGACAGAATCCCATGGAGCCCAGTTTATTTCTCCACCAATATCAAAATGAAAAAATTAACATACTTTTACAGTTTTTTAAAAGAGCCAAGAGCAATAAAATATATTTAATAACTTAAATGTAAATAAAGGAAGCTCTTTGAAGAATGTCACATTGGGGAAATCTCCTCAAAACAGAAACGTGTTGCATTAAAGTAGATTAATTGACATCTTTTTTACATTATGTAAAATTTTAATGTTCAAAAGGTTCATAAACTGACATAAATAAATGAAAGGGATGCAAAACACATCAGTTTATGCACAGCAACATGTTCAAGTTTGCAGTACATGTTCCTCCATCCAAGTGCACTGTTCTGTCTGCATTATATGGAATGGTGCAACAGTACAGTCATTTGATATGTTGGTGCTCTATTAATAAATATAATATTAATGTTATTTTCTCACAAGCAAGGTCAGTGAACAAAAATACACTTGCAGAGTAAATTTTGGGTTGACTTTTTATCATAATAACAAGTAAATTAGACTAGATTTTTTTTTTTTTTTACAACAAAGTATTAAAGGCTACCATAAGAGAAGAAATATAAACAATATATTAGAATAAAATCATAACATTTTGAAAAAAAAGTCAATATTTTCTGAATATAAAGCCATAAAATTTGAAGAAAAAAAAGTCACAAAATTTCCAAGGATAAAGTTGCACAACTCTGAGAATAAAGTTGTGCGATTATGCTTCAAAATGTCGTAATTTTACAAGGAAAAGGCCATGCTTTTACAAAAATTAAAATATTAAGTTTCGCTTTTAAAACTCTTAAAATATTTCAACAGAGACAACCGAACATTACATGTTAAATTCATTTTGCAGACAATTCAGAGAAATCGAGTGGACATCCCACTGCTCAAGCATCTCATTGAATCTGCTTCACTTTTGTTTTGTAAATGTACGACTTACTTTCCAAAAAGTCACAACTTTCTTTTCAAAAAAGCACAGCACCTTCCTTTTTAAATTATAATGTTTTAAATAAAGTTTTACAATTTTATGCTTGCCATGTGTTGACTTACTTAAAAATAATATATTATAGAAAATGGAATATTATTATATAAAAAAAAAAGATTATTATTAATTTTTTAATCAGGTTTTATCTTTTTGTTATGTATCGACTAACTAAACAATCAGTTATTTCACACTCAGAAAGAGTTTCTTCGTGATTTCATCACTTTCTAGTTATGTGTTGCTATGTGTTAAAAGACATTACAAAAAAAGACATTTCCTTTTAGGTGAGAAGGAGAAGGCTTTCTGTCAGATGTCTAACACTAGAACAGCACCCATGACTGTCCAGACAGAAATGCGTTTCTGGGGGAACAATTTAGATTTAAGGACATTGAACAGTTGCTGTGTAGAGTGGGAGTGTTTCACATAGAGAATTCCTTAGGAGGCTATTTTCATCGCTTTTGGGCTAATTGTTAACACAGGTTAGGTTGACAAGGAATTGGATAAGTCTTGACTTCTGACAAAATCAGAGAGAAAAGGTTCTGTTTCTATATCTTTATGGTATTGTTTTTGGTGGAGCAATGGGTGCAGGATGTTAACGGAGCTCTAGATGCAGTGAATAGTTTGATTAACTTTTTAATCTTGGAGGAGTTAGAACAGCTGTATTGCAGACGCAGACATATTCAGGCTGAGACATAATGATATGCAGTTACTGTTTACAAGCTCTTAGGAAAAGCTCTCAGGAATTCAGTTTAGTTTTAGCTGATTTTACGGATCGTTTTTAGCAACTTAATTGCATGTTGTAAAATGTGCAATTACTACAGTAAATTCATGGGTTTGTAGAGTACCCAAAATAGTTGAGCAAAAATTCAATTTGTGAGTTTCTCACAATTTACTCTAGTAAATGTAACTCAGTAAAAGTATTTACCCGCTTCTGAGAATAGAAATCTATACATAATAATTATAGACTATTTTTAAAAACAGACCACAAATAGTTTTAAATATTCATTTTATCCTCTGACCTTTTTATTTGCAAACATTGTCTTAACAATGTTAATCTTGCAATTTGAAAACAGTTGGAAAAAGATTCAAACCCTTCTGTAACATATGTAAAACATATATTCTTCACTACAAACAAACATAGTTTGTATTTTTCTAAGGTTGCCCCACTTCTTTTTTACCTGATGGAGTTAAACATTCTCCTGCAGCCTCATCTTCTCCAGAATTATCCTGAAAACACACATAAAAACAAAAAAGGAATAGATAACGGGGTTAATCCCTCTCTTAAATCTGTGTTACAGCAAAACACAGATGACTGTTGAGACAAAGATGTGTACATGTGACGTGATTTTTACGGGAAAAAGAAGGCTGTATTCGTTAGCCGCATTTGAAGCAGTCATTGAATTTGGACAGCACTTGTCGCACCGCTGTGATGTAAGCGGCCGAAAAATGGAGCCCAGGGAGGACGTAGCACCAGAATTTGGACACTGCACGAGAGAGAGAGTCACCATTGATGTCCCAGGCCAACGAGGAGAATATTACAATGTGTGCAGCAATCAGAAAACAGCGTCCACGCCCATATTGCCCGTGTTGTTCCATACAATACACAGCCCCTGCCTTGGACGCTCTTTATAGGGAGATAATCCCTGAGAATGAAAGGGATGAGTCTGGTGACAATCTGAAAAAGTATGTAGTCATTGGGGATAAAGTAAGCTTCCACTCTGCAGTGGTCAGGCACTGCTTTGCAGCACAAGACAGAATACTTGTGGAGTATCTTCCTCCCTACTCTCCATTCTTAAATTCAATGGAGGTGTTTTTCTCTTCCTGGAGGTGGAAGGTATATGACCGGTGTCCACATAACCAAATGACCCTGGTATCAGCCATGGATGCATCTTGTGATGACATCACATCAGAGTCGTGCAGAGGGGGGATTCAGCACTCGAGGAAATGCTTTTGCTGATTTACAAAACTCTCTGTTTTACTGTATTTTCAGTTTCAAAACTACCACAGTAAGTTTTACTGAGCCAAAGGGGTTTCATTTTAGTTTTAAATGTTTTTTTTTTTCCCAGTGCACAATGCTAATAATGCTAGTAACAGTTCAAATATACAATATATAGTAAGGTGCATATTCAGTGTCTTAATTTTCACTGAGTTCTACTTTTCAAAACGTCACACATGGCTGCCTTTGTTTTACACTACACTGAGGATCACTTCCAGAATAAGCTGTCACAGTACAAGCATGGTGGTTTGAAAATTTTTGAGAAAATTTCTGCAGAGAGGAAGATCTGGCCATCTCTGCATTCACTGCTGCCCCCACAACCCGGCTCCAGATAAGCGGGAGAAGATTAATGAGCGGATGGATGAATGGTTTGGTTATCATTTGGTTTTTATTGAAAAAAAAAAAAAAGCTGCAGCGTTTTAACTTTTGTGCAGACAGAGTTAGAAACACTCAATTTGTGTGAACAGTAAAAACTGTTCTGGCCTTTCAGCCAAAACAGTTTTATTGAATAGATTTCAAGATCTAAAAAAGTATAAACATGTCCTGTGGCATGACCCATTTTAAAAGTAAGAACACACTGTGCAGGTAAAAATTGTACTTTTCATCTTTAGTGCTTTCGGTTTGCAATTTTGCATATCATAATTAGATCCAAAACCGTTTTTATCCCGATGTTTTTACGTGCTTCACTTGGACTAATGTCCATTACATGGTATTTCCCATCTCAGCTTGACTCCCCTCAAATCCATCTAGAATTTACATTTTATGGGTTAATGAAAAGAAACAATAATAATGAAGAAAATGGAGCAGTCTCATGCACATACCAGCATGTCTACTTACTCTGCATGGGACAATAAATCATTTGTGCTCACAGTTTACAAATTTGTTTTATTGGTTATAAAAAGGTTCTGTAATTTATTGCTGGTGCTCTTCAAGAGGTACACATTGTAAATTTATATGGTAAAATCCTCAATCCATGAGCTGTTTATAAATGCACAGAATTGATTTATGCATTGTTGTTTTTGTTTGGATGACAGTTAGACATCCCTGTAGATCATAGTTATTTTATTTCATTATACAAAAACAAAAAGTTTACTTTTATTTATGGAGAACCAGTCACTCGGTTGAGTTATTTTAGAGCTTATAAGTAAAAATAGCCCAAAATAAACCAGAGCCCATGACAAACAAGTCATGCAAACTCATGAATAAATGTGTTGTGTTGCTCTAAGCCCAGCTGTAATCAAGAAACCTATAACTACTTTTAATTTGCTCTAAAGCAGGCCTTTTAATTGTCATTTTTATGCTGTTCCATTGTTGTAAGTGGCTGTGGAGACGTGAGATGAATGAGGCGGTTGTCGTATCTCCTGCAATGGAACACTGCACTGGAACCCAGCCATTATTTATCTTATTAATTACACCTGTGTTTGACAAGTCCCAATGTCCTACAGCACCAACGCCTCAGGTCTGTCCACACAGTTTGGTTGTATTTGGAAACCTGTAAACAGTTCCGTTTAAAACTGGGAGAGAACACACACAAAGTTGTTGAGAAAGCTTTTTTTTTCTTTTGACAAAGTTGGAGACGCTTCGTTCCGCACACACCTGCTCACAACATCATTTTTATACCTTATCTCAGGATGAGCAGGCTGCAACAACGCGCTTATCTTGAGAGAAGCTTAGGTCTTTGTGCTTCCTGCTTTTATCAACGTGATGCTTTGTACCTGCAATGGACCATCAAGCCCTCAATGGGTGTTCAAGGGATGCTGTGGCCTTTTAGTTTTATGTTCCAGTGGTTCGGTCCACAGCAGGTACTTTAACTTGTCTTGCTGAAAGAGACACAGAAGTGTGGTACAGAGGCTTGACAATGAAACAACGAGCAAAACTGGTATATACTGCATAAGTAAAGACAGTACGTTTATCTTTTTTCATATTTCCACTGTTGTGTACATATTTTCCTTAAAGACCCACTCCAATGAAAATAGTGTTTTTAATGTGTTCTTATAGCATTTTTCTCATAATGGAGGACATGTATAAAAAAATGTAAGATTTAAATGGCTCGGGTTTGTGATGGAGCAAATGCCTTGGGAGGCCAAGATCTCCTTTCAATGCTACAATTCTGAAGCATCCATTTGCAGACAAATAGATCCATTAAGATCTAAATTTTTCTTGTCTGAGCTGCCATCTGGCTCAAAACTGTCCGGCTAGCTCTGATATTGCTCACCTTTTTTTGTAAAATTAAATGTACTTTGCTAATATTAGCTTGGGCTTGTGAGATACTTGGAAGCCAGCGGGAGAGAGTGTAAATAAAGGAATGGTGGGAAAATAGCGCAGCTAACTTCCACGCTAATAGTACCGCCCACAAACCAAAGTCAACTTTCTAATGAGCTTCTGTTGTGCTGGTGAAAATATGTCTTCAAAAACAACACAGGTTTTTTTTGATTTTGGCATAATTAAAAGGCCACTGGGAACAATTTTACAATAAAAAAAAGACATATAATTGAAGTGGAACTTTAAAGAATTAAATAAGAACATGTAAAAAGGGATAAAAATGGACAGTCCTCAGAGGTCCAAAAGGATTTTGTGACAGAAAGGCAACACTTTGACTTCCTGTTTGAAGCCACTTTAAAGCTGAAAAAATAATTTCTCCAGGTAAATGGTTATAAAACCCAGGCAAAAATCTAATCTAAATCTACGGCAAAATAATACATTAAAATAAAAAAAAATGTTTGGTGTGCTTTGGGTGTTTTAAAATATAACATTATTTTATTTTAAAAGCTCAAATAGGGGAGTGTTTTTGGTCATTGAATCTTCACCTTCTCAATGGTGTTTCACAAAACCTAAATGACTGTTCCGCTTTGTTATTGCTGCCTGCAGCCTACTGTTAAATCAAAATCAAAGGATTTATGTTATGGGTCTTTGCTTCACACTTTGGTCAAAGATCATCTGAAAGGTGAGGAAATTAAGGCCCAATCTCATTTCAGTCTTAAACCGCAGCAGTCAGTCTTAATCCGTCATTTTTGGGGGTTCATGTGAAGAGTTAAGGTCCCAATTCACTTAAGGAGAGAAAGGAATTGCCTTGTTTGGTATTTAGTGTTTAGGAGCACAGTTTAAATGGACTGTAATTCCAAAAGCTGTTTTGTTGTGACGTGACACATATGGTTGTTTCTTCACCGCATCTTCTCTCTGGTTACAGTTGCTCTTTGCACATCCCTTATGGTTTTATCTCACATCTAAGTGTTTTTGTAGAGACGTCAGTTTGTCTGTTTTCTTCGTACATTTCAAGACAACAGCAATACAGATATATCTGCTGCTGAAGCTGTGAAGAAAAAGGTCAAAGTATTAAGTGTGTACTGTGGGCCTTCAGAAAACAGAGTTTACTTTTCTCCAGCAAAGAAAAAAAGGATATTTGTTGAAACAGGAAACGCTTTTTGTCTTGTTCCTTTAGAGTCACAGGCTTGGACAGATAATAGTGGTTTGATTTGATTTAATTAACAATTTAAAAATGCCATCCTCAAATGGAACACTATTTGTGTCAGAGTAGTAAATATATGTAATTTCACAAACATGGAAATACTAAGTCTATTAGCGAGTTAACATTATTTAACTTTAAGCATATCCAAATTGAAACTAATTTGCAGGAACATGGGCCTCTTTAGATGAAGATTCTTGACCCACCAGGAGTGGATTTTCTGGCAGGTGAACAGTTGATGCCATTGGTAGTATAGTTGGAGAGATCCAAATGCACATAGATTTCTAAGATAAACCAAAGCCTTATCGCATTTATGGATTTAATCGACATATATCACTTCCCTATCAAACGTAATGGATTAAGTAAACAAAGGTGCCAGTCAGCCACTAAATGACTTTGCTGTGATTTTTTTTCTATTATTTTCATAAATCAACACAAAGCAAAAATAACATATCAGCACTTTAATATTAGTCAGAATCAGGTTAAATTTCACAACATTTTCATGATCATAATGTTGATAACTCGTTCAGAAAAAATGGCTGTGTTCTGTATTACAGTGGTCAAGCAAAGCTTCAACAAAGGAAGCCACAGTGCAACAAAGAGCAGCATTGAATGCCATGCAGTGTGCAACAGTTAGTTTATTCCCTGGAAGGGAAAGTTTTGAAAATGGTTACAAAAAGAACAATTGTGTTTTTAGGGTAAGCATAACTAATAACCACTAGTAAATTGCATGAGTACAAACAGCAAACACGCACATTTTAATTACAAGCAGTGATACAGCAGTTAGATTCAATGTCAGTCTAGATACTGATGGTGCAAGCTCAAATTTCATAGATAAACAGGGATATTTGAATGTTGTGAATTATCAATATTTTCTGACAACATCAACACAATCACAGATGTTTCTTGGCGTTTTTTTTTCTTTTTTCAAAATGTGTTAAATTTCAAACCAGGCTTATATTTCACCGTGTCACAACTACACAGGGCATAAAATATGTAAACATTTGCAATTAAGCTACATTAGGCAGATACATCAGTTCTTACTGATGCAGAGCAATGCAGAACCTTTGATTTTACTACGAAATGTGACATAAAATCAATCAGCTATATTATCATCAGGGAGTTTCAACAAATATCTATTAAGAAAAATTAATACTTTTTTGTGTTATTTTTTTCATTTTAAAGGGAATAGAACTTTAATCCTGAGTTTTTTTCTTAAAGCTGGTAAAAATGTAGTGCTGTAAAATAAGCAACAATATTAAGTGAGCTATTAAATTCAATTATGGCATTGAATCAGACTCAGGATTAAATAAACTATTTGTCCTGTTAAAACACAACAAACAGTGAGTCACCACTTCACAGAAAGAGGCACACAATGTACTGCACATTCATATGAATTTATACAGAAAAATGTGAAGGTGGCCACTTACAAATATCAACCAGCGACAATTGCATGACAGCTCAGCTGCAAAACATTGAAATGCACAGCATGTTCTTTATTCACATTCTGTATTTGTTACTTTCATTGAGTCTAACATTCAGATTTGTTGGTAATAAAAGAATAAATCCTGATAAATTTAAAGATTTTTGGGGAATCTATTTGCAAATGTACAATATAAAGATTGGAACTCTTTTAGTTATCGTTTGATTAATATCTGTCCTACAGTCTGTGCTGTTTTTTAAACAAAGTATATTATTTTATGAATATTAATTACTTTACATTTCATGCTGTTCTTATGTTTTTTTTTTACCTGTTGGTTTTAAAAAAGAAAAAAGGTTTTATGCTATATTATCAACATGCCGCTAAAACAGCAGTTTTGTCAGTGGAAGTTGCTGATAGAAAAGCCAGCCATTTGTCAGTTTTTTTTCATGATAACTTCTTTAATCGGTTAATAAACAAAACTTTGTGTGCATGTTTTTTTTTTTTTTTTTACTTTTTGAAGAAAGATGTGAGGATTTTTTTGAAATGTCAAATGTATGCTATTTCTATGAATGGATTATCTCCTGTGAGACTTTAGAGAAATGTAATGTGGAAGTCAATGAGGACATTCTCCCATAGTAAGGATGATCATTTTGCTAAAAGGCGCTCTTAGTGACTGCTTAAAAAATCACTTAAAGACTCAATCTGATGAAAATTGTTTTTTTGTGTGTTTTTAACTAGTTCTTGTGACATTTTTCCCATGATGTAGGAAACATTCAAAGACATAAATGCTTTCTGAGTATTTCTTTGTTCTGTTTTTGAATGTGGATGGATAAAGATTTGCTCAGCCTTGCCAGAAGTCATGCTTATCGAACTGCAAACCATGTTTTAGCTCAGAGTGGCACACTGCTGGTGCAGTTACATCAGCAACAATGGGCACACCTGGCACAGTCTGACGTTTTTAGAGACTGTAGATGGATTTTAGTTGATTTCATATGATGGCTAAAATACTGGTGGTCACAAACTTAATCCACTGGATTCATCGAGCTGTCATGAGACTCATAAGGGCTATGGTTGAAAGGCAATATTAGCTTTCCATGCTTTTGCAATAACCTGATCAATCTCCCCTCTTTTTCTGCAAGTTAGCATTGCTCCATATCTTCTCTAACAACCTTCGTTGTCATTTTGACATTCTGACTACTGCTTGATATCTTTCCAGTGCATTCTTTCTCTTTTTTTCTTTGCTGTCGACATGCAGTCAAGTTGTGAGCCAGTTGACTTAATCATTAGTTAAAAATTCAAACATGTTTGGTTAAAACTTAGATTAGATTACTTAGGTCTGTTCCCCACCTGTGCACACAGATTTTCCTTCTCACTTCTTAACTCAGATTTTGCACGACAGCTGTCTACAACTTCCACAGACATTGCCCGACCAAGAAATTGGATCTAAAATACTGCTAAATATCCTATACCCCCTGTTAATACCCTCATAGCAAAGCGCTTTCAGATAATTCATTCTGTAACGAATGAAGGTATTTCACCAAACAATGCCTTTTTTTTTCTTATTTCCTTAAACATGTATGAGTTTACCCTCAGTAAGCTCATTGTGCAGCCCGCTCATCGACATGCTGCAAACAATACTGGATTTCCCCTCTGGCTTTCTGGAGCAGCCGGGACATGTTCCATATAAATGACATAACCAACAGTCAAACTGTGACACATGAAGCCGAGCAAAGTTCAATCAGCAGCCCTTTCATTGATGAGCTGCTGGTCCACAGAGCCAACAGGAAAAACACAGGGGCCATCCTCTGCATCACATGTGTCTGACAGTTTTTACAGACAAATCCTGCATACTTACATAATTACAACTGATGACCTTTGAGATTTTTCTTGTTAGTCCTCACCCTAAATTACCTTTGGATCTTAAATCTTTGATCAAACTGATTCATAGTCATGACAGCTTTGCTGCTGTTGACCACAGTTCTGTTTTAATGAGAACACCCCACATAAGAGTCAGTTTGGATCATTTTGTTTTGAATTTACTTTCAACGGAGAGATGACCACTTCTGCTTTCATATGATGATGCTGTGCACCGTTAGTATGTTTGTTAATGTATTAGCATGCAAAAACTGAACACGTTTTCCTGCATGTATGTGACCTGAGGTGCACTTCAAGAGAACTCCTCAGGTTCAGCACTTGGTGCCACTCCATTCTGGGTTTTCCCACGGTTGTTGTTAGAAATAGTGACGTCAGTTTGGTGAGATGTGATGCAGCTTCTCTTTCGAGTGGGCAAAGAGTGCTTCCGCCTGGTGCCACCTCCAGCGCCGCCGTCGCCCTCAGCTGGGTCGTAAACCACCACCATTGTGGTATCCATTCTTGTCAGCGTGTACATGCTGCTCTGCCGTGTTGGGTGAAGCCGGGTGGAGCGTAATTCCAGCTCATCGTAGCTGGACACCTTGATGAAGGGGCACCAACGAAACGCTCTCTTGAAGCCTGCTCGAAACCTGGTATCACATCAAGAAAGAGAGCAAGAAGTTACTTTGACAGACTGGAGGGTTGGTGGTAAATATGGCAAGTAAAAAAGACATTTTTTATTTATTTTGTGTGAGGTACCAGTAAAATAAATTTAATTTTCAGTAAAAGTGTTTGATAAAAGTTACAAATTTTTTTCCAGATGATAATATTATTGTTGTAATATATTGGAGAATCAAGAAAGATCTTTCCTCTGGCTTTTACTTTGACATTTGTTTGTTAATTACGGGTAGCAGCAATTTTCAGAGCCCAAAAATAAATAAACAAATACATAAATAAGTAAGTAAGTGAGTAAAGTAAATATGTTTAGTAAGTAAGTCACTAAGTACGCCAGTAGGTAGGTACATAAGCAAATACACAAACATCCATCTGCTAAATTTGACCCTAAAAATTCACTAGGAAAATACTAGTATTAGGATTTGTTTCTTTCAAGAATATTGGAAAATCTTCACAGATTATAGTATACCCTTAGTGAAACTGGGGGAAAATTTTTTCGAAAGACAATACTTTAACCCTGTAAAGCCCACTATATGAAATAATTAAAATAAAATGCTACTTTTTTAGAATTAAAATGTTTTATAAACACTTCAATGGACTTTACAACATTAATTTTGTAAAAAAATATATAGATAGTATCAATAAGGATATTTTGGGTAATTTGGTAAGTTTTTGTCCAAGGCAATGTTAGTTTAAGATGCAAAAATATTGATATGAGTGCACACTTAATTACTTCACCCCTTCCCTCCCCATAGAGTCACAGCTAAATTGCTTGCCCATGTCAACGGGTATGTTTTATTGCGATTGCAATTGACAACTAGATACAAAAGACCTTTTGTAAAGAAAATTCCAACGTATAATTATAGAACTCAACATGGTGGAAAAAAAAAAACAAACTTCATACATGCAGGTTCACAACTGGCCCACTTTAACAGTTAAAATCCCCAGTTAATTGGGTGTTGACTAAAACAATTTTCACCTTGGTGACCACATCGTTTTGTGGTTTTTATTTGGCTACTTCACACAAAAATGAGTAAAAATGTGCGAATACCTGTACAAACATCTGGGTTATAGAATGTTACAGTATGATTGACTTAAAGTAGACCACCCCCCTCCCCCATCTGTCAGTTCAACTGTGGGTCCACAGAGACCCACTGTTGAACTGATTCCCTCCATGCCTCCCTTTTTTCTTCACACACCTTTAAGGCACCCTCTCAGCCGACAGGAGCGCCCATAAAGATGATACGAAATGGCTATATTGGGCTAATGCAAAAATGTCTTGGCAAATGTCATCCGTTTGTATATGATGCAAATGTATTTGACCAAAAATTTGCCAAATTTTTAAAGTAAATTGAACCTGGGAACATTTAGAAGTTTTTTTGTCTTATAGTCCAGTGTTTGCCAATGCTGCACATGCAGAACTTGATTTCTGGGAACAAAAGGAAAAAGAGACAACAAAAGGCAGAACATGTATGAAAAAAAGAAGAAGGAAAAGTCTAATGAAATCATTATCACACATGACAATTTTTATGCTGCAATTTACCTTATGCAAAATGCTCTGTTTATAAATTCTAAAGCTGCAGTGGGACCTCATGCTGATGTATTCAGTATTCAGCCTTCAGCAGGTGCCATCATTACCCCACACAACACTTTTGCAAATGTCAATATCAGCTTTATAAAAAAAAATCCATGGACTTAAAAAAAACAAAACAAATAAAATCAGCATGAAACAACTCCACAGGGTGAAATAATGAGGACTGAAAGAGCAGTGATACTTATGTGATGTTTGAGCATATCTTATGTGAACCCACTTTCTAAATTTTTCAGCTTATTCAGACGCAGGAAACGGGGTCGCACGCTCACTGAACGCAGAGCTTCAGCTGGCACAGCGAGCCAATATGATAATGTGTGCAGCAATTTCTGAGAATGGTGTAAGCATACAAGTGGCCCCAATGACATTCAATCCTGTATTGCCTTTCTAAATACACGGTTGTGGTCCTCATTCCTAAAACCAACAGAAAAGTGCTTTACAGTCCACAGATGGAAACTAATGACTGTTGGCTCCGTGGTTGGATGCTTCTGAATGCTAGGATTTCAGCTTCTCGCATCTCCAACCAATATTTAAAGAGGACATTTTATTGTTTTATTAAATGCATTTTTTTTGTTTGCTTGTCTTCTGTTTTGCCAGACAATCAAACTTCACATTTTTAGGTGTTTGAAAAGGTGCAATTTCATGGAAACCCCACTGGGATAATGTAGCCTGTAAGAAGGCCTGTGAGAAAAATATCATTGCCTAGTTTGACTCAGAACAATAATTTATTTTGGCGGGTGTCAAACTGACTTTAACATTGTTTCTACTACTTCAAGCTTTGTATTTTTTTATAGTAAAAGTACAGTATTTATAATAAACCAGTTGCCTGATTTGGTAAACTAAATACATACAGTTCTTTGATATGTTGTTGTATGCATTCAACATAACAATTGTTCAAGGGCAACATTTTGTCAGAGGAAAACATTTTTAGATTTTCTTATTATATATTCAAATAACAAACCAATACTTAAAAAAAAACAATATTTGTTCCCTGTTGGCTGAATTACAGATGCCTTTTGAATGTAATCTGGTGATTTTTCCTGTCCTTCTAGCACTCATCACTTGGAGATCATTGTTGTTTCTTACCTGCTGTTGAGGCAGCAGTAGATGATGGGGTTGTACATGGTGGAGCTCATTGCCAGCCACATCACCGACAGGTAAACCTGCTGGATGTACTTCCACTTGCTCAGACGCTTGTTGAGGCCAGTCACAATGAAATAGACGTGGTAAGGCAGCCAGCAAAGAGCAAAGGTCACCACCACAATGATCATCATTTTTACAACCTGCAACAAAGAGAGCAATCTGTGGATAGGTCGATTTGATATGAAAACATTAAGGAAAGGGTTTTTTCCCTCATTTTGTTTTAATATTGTTATTATTTAGTCTAATATCAAACCAATTAACTGTAAAATATGTAGGCGATGCCATTTGGATTGGTGTAATGTTGCAACTCATTACTATGGTTTCTAAAAATGCATTCTTTAATTTATCTGAGAAACATTTTAGTTCACATCACTTGGAACACTCGGGTCACTGGCACCGGCACGAACTGCAAACCTAGAATCCTTTGAACTCTTTCTGTTACCCTTCACCAAAATGTATTTACTTTTGTCATAGAAATTCATGTCAGCTGAATATTAAATGTGACATAATGTTGAGCCAATCAACATCAGATGGAGACGCATTTGACTCATAATTACACCGATGGAAGAATTTCCAGCTGTAATGCTTTCAAGCCCTGGTTTTTCTGGTTCATTTGTTTAACACTGAGGCAGTTAGGAGCTGCTGCCAGGTGTTGCAGAGGAAGACCAGCTGCTGGACGAGTGTTACTTTCACCTAAAGTATTTGCATGCATTTACAATTGTAAAAAGATTTTTTGTAACAGTCGACTTTTTTGACAGTGGTGTCCTCAGGAGCTTGACCTTCCTGTTGCTGATGCAGATTTCTGGTGCATAACGGTCACTACAGTGGAGAGCTACTAAAAAAGGGCCTCTCTCTTTAATGCATTGATTTTGGTGGTGGAACTGCAGATCAGTCTCTAGAGTGCTCTCTTCAGTCATAGTCCATTGAGTTCAATTTAGTGGTCAGTCAGTGTAACTGCAAGTAAGTTTACTTTGAATCAAGATAGCCAATCAACAGCCACCCTTGATGATCACTGCTTGCATTTCCTGACAATCCTGAAATGCTGAAAGGGCCTGACAAGTAAAAAAAAAGTCATCACAGTGTCATTGGTTATTTAGTTATTACTTGTTTTATTTATTACTTATATTACTTATTTAGACCTAAAACTGTTAGCTTATACAGGGCAAAAATTGACCAGAAAGTGTTTTTCAAAGCATAAAAAGCAGCAAAGGTTTGAATATTTACTAAAGAAAACAAGTTTAATTCCTTATTACAGTAAGTGTTTACTGTTGGGTGCTCACTGCAGTGAACATATTTGTAACCTTAAGAAAATTTTTTTTTGAAAAAACAAGTTCAACACTTTTTTCATGTGCTGAGAAGGATAAAAACACACAAATATTGACCAAGGGTTTTTATAATTCATGCATCACAGGGTTAAACGCAGATTGCCAAGCAATTGTTTTGGGAAAAAATAATAATAAAAGCAATGTAATTCAATCTAGTTTTGTCAAATCTATCAGTTTCTGGAAAAAACAAGCACAATTCTGACAAAAAAAGTTTAGGATAAAAAATCTGCAGAAGAAAAGAACATTTTGATTGTATAAGGACCGTGAAAACTGGCTGAACTTTTCTCTAAAACACTCTTTGTGACAGTAAAGACATAACTTGAACTAAACTACACACAAATACCAAGTGATTTAAGTTGTGTTATTGAAATTAAGTAAATCTATAAATTATTTTTTATTTAATTTTGTTTTTCAAGCAACATTGTTTTGAGAAAAAACTCGGTAATGCTTAGTTTGCCTCTGGAGCTATGATCTGCTTCAGCCTGCGACTCCTCAGAAGCATTCTGCAAAGCACGTGCTGGGAAAGACTTCCAGAGACAAACAGACATCCAAGAGTTCACCATAAAATTTAAACAGAGCCCCTCCTTTGTTTTAACTGAGTGCTGCAAATAAGCTCATGGTACAACAGACAGGAGTGGTATCTGCCATTGTTTAGTCATAGCACAATGTTTTATCTGTATTTTCAAACCATGTGCAATTTAAGGCACTGATGTATCCTCAGGAGGATAAAAACTAACTTACAAGTTATGTAAAAACTCAACCAAAAGACCAAACAAAGTATTTTTTTTCACCACAGCACATAAAATGTTCTGTGGTCTGCTGTTCTGTTATGTTATGTGCAATCACTTGAATCATTTATGTTTCCACTGTTTGGAATACCTGCTGATGATAAGAGGTTTTCCTAAATATTCTGTTGTGTCATTGTTTTATCTTCCTGATGCATGGTAATTGTGCACTGGAATGCATTAATACTGTACCTCTTTGCAACATTCTTTTTTTTGTCCTTGTTGCCCGCTGCTGGCCTCTAAGCCAGGTCAACCAAGTGAATTAGACTTCAGTTCCATAAGGCTTTTTATCATTAAAAACAAATTTGATTCTAAAAAACACATCTGCCATTTTTGAAAAGCAATGAATACAAATAATATTTTTGATATATGCAATTTGTATTACCCGGTGTAATTTAAAGCTCAGAGAGAAACAAGACAGAGACGCTCTAGTTTTGGAGCTGACACTTGATATTTTTAAAACGGCAACATAATGGGACTTGTACAATCAGGAAAAGACAAGGAGGACAACTCAGCAATACACTTGATTTGTCTGAGCTAAAGCAGTAAATCTGTAGTTACAATTTGAATTTAATCAGCAAGACTTGTTTGTGTTTTTGGTACATCTTCATGGTTTGGAGTATCTTTTGAAAACCCGGTTATCATAATGATAAACTACTTTAAGTTCAACTCCGATAAAATTAGTGTTTTGTTTTTTTTAACATGTTCTTGTAGCATTGTTCTCCCGATGGAGGACATATGTAGAGAAAATTAGGATTAAAGCTGCGTATCTGAGTTTTACAGCAGATCAAAAGATTTTTTGTGGAGTAGGACGTTAAGACTTCTATTTTTTTTTAAATATGCAAACTTCACAGCCCGAATGAAAAACTTCCATCCATTAAAACATTTTATGTCAGAAACTCTTTTTGACATCTACCACATTGATACTGTCACTCATTGAAAGACTCGATAGTTGTCTAAACTAAATGATCAGGATATTAATGCATCACTGTCATTTCAAAGGAACTTTATTGTGTCCTAAGATATTTTGTTAAGCATCGTCTTCCTAAAGACTTCACTTTTCACCTTGTAGTCTTGGTGAGGCTTTAGAGGTAAAACTAAAAAGCTGCACTTTAATAAAATATGAGCCTCATGTAACATGTTCAATTTCCCGTGTAGCACTTAGATTTTCAGAATAATGTATGAGTAAAGCAAGGTAAGAAAATGTGATTTAATCTCAAACTCAGTCATTTTCTTGGTTGCTAGGAGACAAGATGTTAATTACAAACCCTACCTAATTATTTTAAGATTATAGGAAGACATATAATATGAAAGAACCCTTTAATGAATGTATTACTTTTTTTAAAATTCCATTAGTTAATATGTGATAAATGCAACACATGATACACAAGAATAACTAAATACAAATGAAAAATTTCATAATTCAAATCAAATTTCACCATTGAGAGCAGTACAAATTGTCTGAACTGCAAAGAACTGGGTCTGAACCTTATATAATGTGTGCGTGCACATTCACAAATCCTTAAATTACTTTTTTGAAGACTGTTCTGGAAAAATCTCATTTAAAATAGACTCAGACAGAATGTAAGATTGGCGGCGTGTGAATGAAGACCACGATAAGGGACAGCTCAAAGAGCTAGAGTAAATTATCTTTTTATCACTTTGATGTTTTATGTGTGTGAAACTACTAAAAAGTAGATGACTTTTAAACATAGAAGAGAAAAAAAAAATGGTAGAGCCACTTCTATTTTTATAACATACCCAAGAATGTTGTGTCACATCCATGTTTCCATATGTTCACACTTTTTTGATTGTGTTACAGACTATGAGGTTCAAAGTCTGTCAATAATTTCTCAAAAAACAAAAGACGTGCATTTTTTTATTTATTTTTTTCCCTCTGATGTCACCATCCACGGCAAGCTCAGGAAAGAGGCAAACTTGATAGTCAAAGCAATAACCTAAAGGGCTTTTGAGCTCTGAAGATTTTCAGCAGCGGCTATTGCTAGAAGTTGATTCGGTTACACTTTTGTGTTCTGCAACAGATTCACAAAATGACCAGTAGAAATTGTAGTGATTGTAGCTGTTCTAAACAGATTCAGCCATAATTAAAGGAAGGTGCTTGCCTTTAGAACTTATATTCAATATAACAGTTATTGGAAAGGAATACTAGATCAACAAATGGATACTATTCGGATTGGGTGGATTTCTGACTTTGACTGCTGCAATTTCTGTCTGATCACCGCCATTAAACAACCCAGTTCCAATTTTGTAGATTTTTTTGTTCTTCTGTTCTTTTTAGAAGAAGTTTCCCGACACTATCAAGATTTTTATACAGCACTTTTTTTTTAATGTGCCGTAGAGTATTACTTACAGCAGTGAATATACTTTTTTTGTAGAAATAGTGAGTGTGGGTGTGTTTAGCAAGATACAGACACACACAGCAATCCTAATGTTGGCTTAGAGACACTAGCTTTCAGAAAAAGACAGGAGGCAGAACTGGAGGTACCATAGCTAAAGATGTTGTGGCTCTCTTTGGGATGGGAAGGATCAGGAATGAAACCATCAGAGAGACAGCTCATGCCAGATGTTTTGCAGATAAATGTAGAAGATTATGATGCTTGGACTTGTTGAGACTTATCAAAAATGAAACAATTTAAGTGGCTGGATGGCTCAGTTGGCTGGGTGTAAGACTGGCAGGCAGGAAACCTTGGTTTGCTTCCCAGGGCGTGCAATGAGCTTAATCCAGTGTGGGTCCTTAGGCAAGACCCTTTGTGCTGCTGCCTAACTGGGTCTCCCTGTCCCCTCAAAATACATGGTTGGGTCAGAATGGGCATCTGGCATAAAAAACTCTGCCAAATCACCAGTGCAAATTGGTGAAAGCTGATTCGCTGTGGCGACCCCTGACGGGATAAGCCAAAAGCTGAACTTAGTCTGTTCTAAAAGGAAGGTTGCATACCTGTAGTTAACTTTTTATATATTATCTATTGCTGTAAACTTAAAATATTCCAATGTATTTTGAAGTGTTCAGTTAATAGACTTCCTAAACTACACATACATGGTATATTGTAGGGGTGTCCATATACAGGCCTTGAGGACTGGCCTTCCGTTGGTTTTCCAGAAACCCTGCCTTATCTGCTATTGATTACCTGAATCAGGTGTGTTTAGCCAGTAATGAAATTCAATGGCAGGTTGGTTGGAAAACATTGAGGACACAGGCCCTCGAGGCCCAGATTTGGACACCCCTGGTCTATTGTAAACTTGCTGTACTTATGCTCAAGTATCTTCTTCTTCTTTTCACTTCAGTTTTACCCTTCAGGAGTCGCCAGAGCAAATCAGCTTATAGGTCTGATTCGCATATTTGGTTTTGGCAAAGATTTTGCATCGGATGCCCTTCCTGACACAACCATCTGTATTTATGCAGGCTTGGGACCCCAAAAGGGAGCAACTGAAAGTCAAAGACTATTGTGAAATGGGAACTCAGTTTGAACTTAAATATTCTTGCAGGGTTCACAAAGCTAGAATAGTTTAACCTGAAATGCTCTTTGGATATATTCCCTCCACTTCCTTATTTCTGTGCATGAGGGACAGTGGCATGTTAGGCTTATTGACATGAATAAAATGGACATGAAACTCATTTTAAACCAGTTCCCTGGATATGTTTTTATTGAACCACAAGCTTTCCATTCAAAGTCATTCTATAACAAACAAGCTCATTTTAAATTCAACTCAAATTTGAAATAACAAACGTTCATTAATATTCCTCTCCTGTACAATCTTCTTGGAAATCAAATTAAACCAAGGAGCTGAAAATTGGGTGTAAAGTTGGGTCCTTTTACTATGGAGTAAATGGGGCTTCATGTATTTGCATAATGAAGCATCAAACAGATCCGGTTTAACTGACTTCAAATTCAAACCCGTCTCAGGTCTAAGACTTTCCGTTTGTGAACAGTAGCCGTGCTGAAAGACAACCCACCTTAAAGCAAGAAACAATCCGAAGAGACAGAGCATTAGTGTGGGAAGCGCATAAGCAAACACAGATTCAAAAAGGGAGTTTAGGTATTAGTCTATCCAAGTATTTCAAAATATTAAAAAAAAAGTGTTTTAGAAATTATTTAAACTTTTTTGAATGACAACAAAAACGTTTGTAAAAGTTTATTAGATTCCAATTTGATTTAAAAAAAAAACAAAAAAAAAAACAGTATTTTGAACCTTATATAAGCATTTGTATCATATTTAATACATCAATTCATGAGAATCCTATCTCATCAGTATAATCCAAACTTTCCTTAAAAAGCCATTTATTTTAAAATGGTCTGTTTTCTGCCCTGTTGTGCATTATCATTCCACTAGGGGCAGTAGAACGACTTTTCCTAATCATTTCAAAATGGCTGCTTTCATGAAATCTCAAAAACACTGTAATATTCAGACTTTTTGTCAGTCAAGCTTGAGTCACAAGTGGCTACTACAGAAGTGGCTGTTCATTTCATCAAGCCAAATGAGTTTTTGTGGCGCATAGATCATTAAGCTGGCAGTCTGGTAGTTTGCTTAATGCAGCTCCCATCTCCTCATTACTCCAAACTGCTGGGGTTTTTTTTTTTTTTTTTGCTTGTTTTTTTCCAGTGAGGCTCTAAGTAACTTTGTAAAGCTGATTTGGGGGCTCTCCTGATTGATACAACTCTTAAAAATCAACAATTTCCAAACCTTGACTCATCAGGGTCTGCATGTTCAGCTGATCCATACCAGAAGACATGAATCTGGAATTTTAAATTCCCTCCATTTTGCTTGTAGACGTAAATAAAAGCCTATAATTTTAACAAAGATTGATTTGAGATGTATTTTAGCATCAGATTTGGAATTGTAATATTTGTGGGTCAATCTGAAGCTTTCGTCTGAGTTTGAGATACTTTGAAGTCATTCAAAGACTGCAAAACTGATTACTGCTGTTGGACTCTATATTGTATCATTTCCTCACTTTAGTTCCAGTGGGCTTTGATCAGGGTGGCACCGATAGAAGGAAATGAGTGTGAAATTGGTTGCCACACATGAAAGTTTGCAGTGAGTGTTTGAAAGATGACTAAACAACTTGATAAGAAAGATACAAAGAAAGAGTTTCAATCTATAGGCGGTGACTTTTCCATTTTAGAAAGATGCTCAGAACGTGTCACATATGACATGTAGTGTATGACATTTAGTTTTTTTTTCACAATTTTGTTCAGGCAACCAAAGATAAATTTAAGTAAAAAAAAAATAAAAAAATACTGCATTTATTAATTTTTCAACAAAAAAGTTTTTCAGACCTATTGGGTTCTGCATCTGCAACCCCATATTTGATTGATGAGGGAGGCAAACACTTCAGAAAGATTACTACCCCGCCATGAGCCTAAATATGCAATTATTTAGCTCAAATCTATGCAGAGTTGAAGTCTTTCGTAATTTTCTCATGCAACATCCCCTTAGTAAAGTAGTTTACTTGAGTTATAGATTTATAACGCTTCATTTGAGATACTTTAGGTTCCTCTTCATAAAGGAGAACTGCCTCACTGGGAAAACAGTTATTAGTGGAGAAGTAGCAGTAAACCAAACACATATTAACACACGAGATCACAAATGATCCAGACAGTTTTATCAATAAAGCTGTAAAAAATGACAGCTTGTTACGTAGAATGCAGAATTATAAAACATATGTTTTACAGTATTGACAGTACTTTTGGTAAAACTTTTGCTTTTCGGTCCGAAGTCCCACTCTACAACCACATCATCAAATAGTCGTGTGCGTGCTTCTTTATTTATCCTCTTGACCTTTATTGATGCTCATATTCATCAACCACTACATAGTGTCCTTAATTTAGCATCTACTTAAAAGTTAAGACATACGTTTGTTTTTTTGTCATTGCTGGAAATAAATGTAGGCCTCCAGGGGTTAATGCTTGAGTGATTTCAAAACTACTTGGTGTAGAAATCAATGATGAATGAAAACTGTCATATGTTTTTGAAGTCAAATATGTGCACACAAGAAGATTACAGTACATTACACACCAAAGAAAGATTTTTATGATTAATTAAGCAGACAAAGCATGTGACTGAACATCCCAAAACCAAGAAACTGCACAACCTGCTGGGATGTCAAGAACTTGTCCACATGAATGAAAAAAACAAGACTTTAGTACACCTTATAGCAGTGATCTCCAACCTTTATCAGGCCATGGATCGGCTCATGTCAGACAATATTTTCACGGTATGAGGCTTTTAATTTTTTGTAGTGTTCAGTTTTCATTAACTTTTTAGGGTAAAGTGTATCTTCATCCTCTGTAAAATATTTGCAGCTGCTTAAAAATGTATTGTACACTAGAATTGGTGTAGGAACTATTAAAATGTGATTTAGATTTCTCTTAATCTATATCTGTCAAAGTGGAAGCTAAAAAAATCAGAGGCCAACCTCTAATTATATTAATAGACTTGAGTCCACTGTTTGAACAACTTTATTAGCAGCGTCCTTGTAGCAATCAGACAGATGGTTGCTGAATAGTATGCATTATTAAGGTTTGTTGAAACAACTGTTGAAATAAATCAATATTTGGAGTAACAACTCCTGGTTTTTGTCTGTTTCTTTTTCACTGAAGTCAAATGTTCTCCTGTTTCCTCTCTGGCTCTTTTCTGCAAAAAATAACTTTCCAGATATGTTTGTTTTTTGTCATCTTTGTTAGCCTGCATCTTTAGCAGCCGCTTTAAGAAAACAGCTTTAAGAAAGTAGCAGATAATGGTGACTGAGTGACTTGACGTGCATCTAGAATGAGTTGGATGTGGAGGGGAGAATCAATTTGTTCAGCATTCATTTTCCAAACCACTATATACTATATTCCTTTTGGGGTCACACGGATGCAGGAGCCTGTCCTGACTACTGGATGGCCTGGAGAAAACCCACGCATGGATGGAGAGAACATGCAGGCTCCCAGCAGGATATATAGTTTGCATGTTCTCCCCATGCATGCGTGGGTTTTCTCCAGGCACTCCGGGTTGCTCCCACAGTTCAAAAACACACTTTAGTAGGTAATTGGTTGCTCTGAAGTGTCCCTATGTTTCCATGTGGGAGTGATTGTATGCTCTGCAACAAACTGGCGACCTGTCCAGGGTGTACCCCGCGTTCGCCCAACAGTAGCCAGGATAGGCTTTGGCAACCCCGTGACCCTGAAAGGGATTTTGAGGGTTAACAAGATGGATACATGGAATAATAAGCTTATCCTACCCAAGTGTGATATAATCTTAGTTATTGGGGATTAGAAGCATTTATTTTTTTACCACCAACAAATTAAACTAATTTAAGTATCCAGAAGTTGACACAATATGTAAAAAGTCCACAGATGAGAAACAAATGCCAGTTTAAAACTGGTTCAAGTCTCAAACTTCTTTTAGTGTACATTTAAATTTAAAATGTAGGTTATCTGAGCACATCTCAAATCCCCTTATTGCAAACTCCCTGCTAAGTATCTCATTTTTTTTAAAGCAATTGCTGCCAAACTATTAGGCAGTGAACATAGTCTATTACAGGTGACCTTATAGAAACAAATTAGATTGAATGCGCTGATTAAAACACTTGAGAGATGTTGTTGCTCTTTATTTAAATGATAAGCAAATGAGGTGCTTCACTTCAGAAACAATCTAAAAATGTCATTATGACCAGAGGAAATGACCCAGTGAAGCTGATGCAAACACGCGTGAAGACAAACTTTTCCCAGCAAAGAGAAAAGCTCTAAACGGTCTTGAATCGGCTCAGTAACTTCTGCATTCATGCTCGAGTCTCACAGCAAAATCATGTTAGAGATAAACGTGTGGATGTGACATGAAGCTTTTCAAGAGATCGTGACTGTCCATTGCAGTGCACTAAAACTGAATGAGATAAAAACCTGAGTTACAGGCCAGTGACTTTTATGAACGTAACAATTTTCTTATAACAGCTGGGTGGCAGTGGACATGCGGCAGCAAGCAGGATTTATAGGGTTTATCTCTTCTTTCTACCATGAGAACTTTAACTCCGAAAATACCAATAAAGCTGGTGCAGATGCAAGCCCGTACTCAAACCTTAATCTTACTCTCACTTGGGTTCTAAAGCAGAATCTGAGGTCGTTTTCTCAAAACAAAAGGGCCAACCAAAAATGGCCGCTGGAAAATGTGTCTGTGTGCAATTTCAAAGGCCATTTCAGTTAAGAAATTGAATAGGTGAGAAGAAAGGCCCAATGTAGCATTTTCAGACCAAAACATTAAGGTAAGTGCTCTTCAGTTTCTTGTTTGGGCGAAACTCCAAGGAGAAAACAATTTTTCAACATGTGGAATTTAGCGTGTGGGAGCAAAAAAAAAAAAAAAAAAAACCATCTAAAGAGGACAAAAGGGGCTCTGGATCTGTGGTTAGACCCTGCTGAGCATCAGCACTAAAACCACTCAGAGGGTCGCAGACAGTTTGTTTAGAAAAGCACATCAGTTTTAGTCTCTTCCTCAAGCAGTTTTTTTTAGATTTTTACAGCAATGATTTAAAAAGGAGCTGAAGTAAACGGCCATAAGTCAGCCTTGCTTTCCATCTGAATTTTCGCCACCCCGGCGTGACACTTTGAAAATTACTACTGGGAGTGAGGGATAATGTGAAAACAGGAAGTGGGAGGGGAGAAAAATGTATTACTAAGATGATGATTTCAAAAAGCAAAAAAAGTAATGAAAGTGATCCAGTAATGAGAAGTTTCATGCATAAACTAAGTTCAGACTTAGACTCTAGTTAAACAAAACTCCAGACTTACCCCTGCAGCAGATTAATGTTGCTTCATTATTGCAGTAAATGAATTCCCATTAGTTGACTAAAAGCCAAATGTGTCCAGCTGGCAAATCGTATTACTGAGCAAAAATGTGTGAGACAAACTAAACACTTAAAGCTGAAGACAAATGCAAAGGATAAGTGCAAACTTTAAACCACATTAAACATTCAGTGTAGCCTCAATGAGAAGGATATGGGATGCATTTGTCATTAGTTGTCAAAAAGAAAAATATTCGTTAGCTATTTGGTCACACCTAATTTACATTGCATTTTTTTTACAATTGTAAAATTGGATGCTAAATAAGAATATACTGCATTAGAAATAACTTCTTTTGAGAAATACAGTGGTAGTGGTGTAGTGCAAGCAAAGCAGTGTAGAACTATTTTAGATAAATAAAAAAAGGGTTACAACAGTTCATGGTGGGCAACCCTCATTTGTCACTCTTGCAGCACAGTTTTCCCTTTTGCTTCAGTCTGACAAGTGTTTATGCTTTTGTCTTGCAAGGGAGAGTTTCAATTTTCAATTTGGAGAAGCAGCAACAAAACAGGCTGTGCTCTCTGACAGGTTTTCAGAACTGCTCTTGACCCCATGCAGTGATTTCCACTACACAACAGTGTCTGCTTTTAATGAAGAGCTGCCTTCAGGTCAGATAATCATGGACATTCATTATTGGGTTTTTCAGTCCTGCCCCTGGACACAGTAAGTGCTCCGAAGTCTCTAAATCAATAACAATTTTCATGTAGGAAAAGAAATAAATACACAGATATGGATGCAAAAAAAACTGACCACTTTACAACACGGCTTCTTTTTGATTGCAATTAAACTGATAGATTTTACATTTAATGAAATTTTGGAGAAATAGGGGACATGTGAAAGGAAATAAATAATGTTCAAATGATTTTGCATCTGCACAGGCCTGCATGAGTAATAGGAACTTGGGCGAAAGAAGGACTGACAATACATGGAGCTTTCAATAAAGCTAATAGACGTGGTTTTCTAAAGCTGCTTTACAACAAGTCATTAGTGCTGCTCTGCAAACTGACATTTTGAATGAAGAGAACCATGTGTGAGCTTAAAATAGAGCACCTGTCATGCAAGACTATGGCACTGTGGATTAAGCCAAAGGATAGAACCAGTGGTTGTTGCTTTCATTAACTGTCATGCTGTGTGACTTTTTCCTGTTTTTGAAGGATTTTTGATATATTTTTTTTAAATGCCAGTTTGCGCTTTTTGTGCTTATTCCTTTTCTCAAGTGTTATTTTATGAAAGAAAAGTTCATATTCTATAAATCAGTACAACCATTTTAAACCAAAAAATAAATGTGATATTTTGTGAAGTATTTACTAGAACTATTGCTAAATTTTAATGTCCAATTTTAATCATCTTTTGATTTATTGTGAAAAGGTATCCAGTGGTCTTTTAATTATGATTATGCTGTTTTTTGGCCAAGTTAAAAAAAAAAAAAAAAAACTTTTTTTAGGACATGGTTTCTGCAAAGTGGCAGGAGTTCATTCGAAATTCACCTCTGAGTTGGCATTGAACAAGCCCTCCCCTACTTTCCATTATCCGAGTGTTTACACGCTCTCCCGTTAGCTTGCAGCCCTTCACACCCCCATCCTAACGTTGGGGATGTAAGAAAAATGCAATATTGGAGCTATCCAGTCATACAGTTTTGAGCTAGATGTCAGACGAGGAAAACGAAGACCTACATGGATGGATCTATTTGTCTGTAAGGAGATGCCTCTGAATGGAGAGAAGCAGGGAGTTTGTGGTCTGCTGCTGTAGCTTCTACATCACACACCCACAAGATTTTCCAACTGTATTTTTTCATCCTGATTCACAACAATTTTAATAAAGTAATACTCAAAAATGCAATTTTAATTTCCTCCATATATGTTCTCTATCATGAGAGAAATGCCACGAGAACATGTTAACAATAACAGTGAGATCCAGCCTCATTGCAATGAATATGAGGACAAATGCTAAATTTGCTGGCATTACCCAGCAGGCAGCAGTCCCTAAATCACCCAAATGAAGCACCAGACAGAATGCTTGACAAAAATCGCCCTTTCGGCTGTGAAAATCTGTTTGATGATGCTGCAGTGATGTGCTGATCGACACAATTAGGATGAACGTCTTCATTCATTTGAAAGCATCTCAGGTGTGAACATGTGATTAATGGTTATCTTCAAGTGAGTATGAAGTGTTACACTGGAACAACTAATGTGTGAAGATGTATCCATTAGTTACTTGAGCATTTCTTAATGATTAAATGTCAACTTTGTGTTCAGTGTAACAGATGTTTTTTTCTGAGCACATTCTGTGCAGTATGAAGGAAAAATGGACAAAACTAAACTGGCTAATTAAACTGTATTAAAGTAGTTAACTATGAAGTCACAGAAAAGTACTTTTTATTTTATTTTATTTTTTACATTTTCTGATGTTAAACTGACTGAATTTTTGAGATTGAACTTTCGGTACAAAAATGTGCATTGATTTGCACTGTTTGGTTGCAGGTTTGTGGTACAAGAAAAAAAAAAATGAAAAAAAGCAATTTCTGAGACACTTTGCTTAGTGATGCTTGACAGCATTGCTTGGGGCTGTCCTCTCCTCTCTGTAACCTGTACTGTTCAGAGCCTGTGAGCTTTAAACTCTTGAACTGCTTGACATTCACTTGCTCTATATCTCGTAAACCTGTGATAAGGACAGGAAAGAGGCTGTAGGATGAACATGCGTCACGGAAAACAACGTTTTGTCAAGAAGTCAACTGCAACAAATTGCCACAGGAAAACCACGGTTTCATTCCAACAGTACTTGAGAAAATAGCTTTAAGATGAAAACGAGTTTGCAGGAAAGCAGACCAATCAGACAGTTTATGCCATTTAACTATTGATTAGCTTGATCATTTCTATAGAACTCTTCAGAAAAATAACTGTTATCGGAAAAAGATGGAAAACTGTGGCAAACCAATGCTGATTTTTAATAGTTTGTAAAGAAAAGAAAAAAATTTAAAAACTTCATGTACTGGCAATAATTTAAAGCATCTTACAGGTTGACCCTAAAAGTAAACTCAACTCATTTGGTTTTCATAACAATATGTCAAATAGAGCTGTCTCAACTTGTCTCAATACCGTTCTGCATCCGGTTGAAACTTTTGAAGAGGCAGATCAATGTAATAATTGCCTGAACATGCAGCCTTCTGACTGACAGCTGTTCCCATTTCACTGCATTTTTTTATTCAGACGCCGTGAGGCAAATGAAGACGCCCCAGGTCCTGCTTCTTGTGGGACTGCCCTGGAAAATGCTTACCTTTCTTTTAGCCTGGAGCTGACTGTGATAGTTATCAGAGGTGTCACCAGGAATCTCACCTCCCCACAGCGTCAACCCCACAATGGTGTAGGTGATGCCCATCACTACTAAAGGCAGCACATAGATAAGAACTGCAACTATGATATGATACCTAAAAAGGGAAGCAGATAAAAACAAAGGTGAGTAAATTGTTAGATCTTTTATTATTTAACCATCAGGATCTGATGTGGTTGCGCGTTTGTCTGATCGGTTTGCTTGGCCGCAATTTGAGAAATCCTGTCATGGGAGCCTTCACAGTTTGGGTACAGCCTGGTGCAGTGGTTATTGTTGAAGTTGGGATCTGGTGTGATTCCTAAATGTTCTTGGATTCTATTCCACAAATTAACCACAACTTAAACCAAATTACAAATAACATTGCGCTCTTCAAGAGAGACCATAATGAAAAATCCCCACCGCCAGGAAACTCTTATCCTTTTCATTTAATGATCAATAATAAACAAGCTAGAATAGTGCTTTATATTGTGTTTTTGTTAAATAGTGTCTCCTCCTACAGGTGTGGATTCTTGGAGGCAATGTAAATGCCGAATAAGGATAAGCTATGCTGTGATTATACCGGGCTTGTGACACGTGTTCTTAAACGTGCTGAACACACATTCTTAAGTACTCGTTTTGCCCATGGTGTTCATTATGGACAAATAAGAAGGGTCTTTGTCTTGTTTCTTTGCTACTGCTTACTAGCACATGTCCGCCACCTGCAGCTAAAAGAGGCTTAGTGCAAAATGTTGATGCAGGGCAAATCTCGTGAATCTACTCCAGGCTTTTTATCTCACAGCTCTGTTCCGATACATGAAAGACTTGGTGTCATAGAATTTTGGTCGAGCACAAAACGCAAATATAAATTTCTCTTCCATGATCAATGTTCCAAAGGTTGGCACATTGGCAGATTAAAGGGAGCGCAATCCATACATCTTTACCACTCATCCACACACAATAAAATCATTCATCCATGCGTGAATTCCCAAAGGTGGTGTGAGCTTCAGACAAATGCACACAAGTTTCCATCAGCATAGTTTAGTGTGGGTTGGCTGGAGTGAGTAAAACCTGAAATGTCTTGATTGGAAGCAAATTTGATGTAAAAAAAATAGTTTAGGCGACATTCATTGTTACTAAACAAATTGCAGCAATTTGTCCCCAGAACAATCAGTCAACCAGTTAAGGCAGACTCAAACTCAGACTCAAACTCGATAAAAAGGAAGCTGTCTTAAAGCACTATATTATTTAAGGGTCTGATCTCATTTTTTTTTCCTTTTGTGATTTGGAAGCATCAAAGTTGCAAATACCACAGTACCAAATGTTGCAGCTCCTCAAAAAAAAAAAAAACACTGGAGGCTGGTTTCAAAAGAATCTGTTTACTTTGGATTGTTTTCTAAAAATGTCCATTTTACACTTTGTCCAGTTCCAATTGCCCATTATAGGAATGCTTTTGAGGTGGGCGGAACAAATATTCCCTCACCACTTCAGGCTTCCTGTTTGCCACTCAGAATCCAATGTGTGACGTCAGAGACTATTGGTCTTGTTCACATCTCTGTTTTCTAACACCTTCCAAGTTGAAGTTGGGTCTTTTCAGTTGCAGACAACTATTGCTATTTGCACTATGGATCACTTTGTAGAGCAACTTTTAGTCAAAAGACTGCAAGAATGTTCAAATGTCAAGTCATTTGTGAGGACTTTTTGCCCAGATGGTATCTGCTGAGAAACACCTCAGGTACTTTGGCTTTGTTGTTTTGACAGTTGATTCTAACTACACTAAAAGCATGTGATGTTTGCAGCAGGGGCAGAATTTAACAAGATCTGGAGTGGACTACTCGTCAAATATGAAATGCCCTGGCTAAAAATATAGCCTGTCTTGCTCTTCCAGCTATACACAGACACATGCATTTCTTTCAGGAAAATTAACTGGCATTGACTGAGCTTCAGATCAGATACTTGACTTCTCTGGTTAAGCTTCCATTTCTCCACTGGAACTCCCTAAGGTAGGATCATACAAGACTGATCTTGAACGGTTTTACTTTGGGTTAAGCTGTTGCCAAAGTATTTCAACCAAAGTGTCTTATCCCAGATAGTGCACTCTAATTAACCTGCAACTGTCGTCAGTCAAACTGTCCAAGAAATAAAAAAAGTTTGGCAAATAAAAAGCTTTTCTTACATAAAGGAATCGTCTGCCATGCGGGGCCAGGCCACGTAACAGATGGTCCTTCGAGGACGGACTTGGGTGGTGGAAAAGTAGCAAAGTGGGAAAGCCAGAACTATAGCCAGGCTCCATATGCACACAATGATCCCTGTAGTGGCCTTTGCTGACAGGCGAGGCTTCAGAGGATGGATGATGGCCATGTACCTGCAAGCAATAAGATGGAAGCTTGAAAGACAGTTTTTTTTTTTTTTCCAAAATAACTTTTACTGTTGCAGAAATAACACATGCATAAAGAAGCTTGAATTATTGGCAAACAAGCATTCTTAAAGTGTATATATTTTTCTATTCAAAACACCAAAGTAATGGTTTTAGAAATATGTTGACACTTTGGAAAGACCCAAGCAAACGTCTGACCTATAAAAAAAGGAATATTATGTTGGAATCTGAGATGAACCATTCACATGAGTAAAAGCTCTTCTGTATGAGTGAAAGACATGCATGACTTAGTATCTATTACAAAAGAACCAAAGCAGACCTGCTGGGAACAAAGGTTCACAGCCTTTTGCTGCTACTGGTGCATCTTCCTTGTTGACATTTTGTTTTTGTCAAGTAAAAAGCTGAGTATCATCTACATCTTGGCCTTTACGTCACATTTTTGAGGAAATGTAAAACTCTGACTGAGCACATTTTGCACATCAACCTGCTTTTCTTGCACTGAGAAACCCACATTTGCAGAAAGTCTGCAGGAAGGAAGCACTCACAAATAATCACGAACTGTGGCCTCTGCCATTTTAAGATTTGGACAAAGTGGAGACAGCACCATACGGGGGGGGTCACAAAAAAACCATGACCCGAGGTTACATTTGTATCATGTAAGTCATGCTGATGTTCCCTTTCCCAGTTAACAATCGACAAAAACCGAAGGGGCACTGCAGGCCAAAAATAATAAAGTGCGTGGAGTGCTGTTGTAGAGGAGCCAAAATGATCACAGCCCAAGGAAATGCGCCGTTTTATCTGCGTGACAACGGACTAGCCCTGGAGGAGGAAAGCACCTCAAACAATGACACAAAACACCCTGTCACACTTATTTATAAGAGCACACAACATTTCCTTTATTACATTTTATGTTTTTTCACTTATCTTTATGGTCTTTTTGATATTGCTCTCTCCTTCATTGCTTTCTAGTGTAATATGAAGAAAACGGCTCACTGATCAAAGCCTAGATGATAGCGTTGCTTGCACAAAAAAGGAGGAGAGGACCAAATAGAATGAGAACATGCGAGAGAGAGCAGGATAGGTAGAGCATGATAAAAAAAAAGGCATTAAGGAAGGGGGTTATCTTTTTTCAGATGCTGGTGCAAACTCAATCCTCAACTGGGGTGGAATTTCAATCTACAGGGAGAGATGAGCCCAAAAACCAATGATACATAATCACCTCCTACTCTGTTGGAAAGACATGTTTTCTTCCACAACAGGTACAAAAATAAGTAAATCATATAAAAACAAATGACAGTGACACCAAATAAGATCCTTTTTGATAGCTGCATAAAATTGGCTGTTTTAGGTTTTACCGAAAAAGGATGCACTCAAAAAAGCACCAATAGGATTTTCTTTGTAGCTTTCAGTATCTGATGGAGGTCTGTGACCAAGTCTGATGAGCAGGAACACTGTCCAAAATATGATTTATACATTTTTAAATTAGATTACTTTAAAGGTATTGAAACAGCAATGTGGTTTTCATGCGCATCAATTTTTTTTTATTGGTGATTCCTGCTTTTTTCAATAAAATTCCCAATTTTCCAAAGGACAACAGCCAAATTGAGTTCATTTACCATAAAAATTGAGAATCTCATGATTTGAATTCTGATTTATATTAAGTTTCCTTCAACCCACCTGTCCACTGCTATCGCAGTCATCGAGTAGATGCTTGCAAACACAGATGCGACCGGGAAGAAGTTGTGGAATTTGCAGTAAGCCTCCCCAAAGTACCACTCCCCGTGCGCAGCGTAGATGAAGTTGATCAGAGTGTTGAACGCAGCCATGGACGCATCCGAAAACGCCAAGTTGAGCAAAAAGTAATTCGTCACCGTTCGCATACGCTTGTGTGCAAGAATGATCCAAATGACGATGACATTTCCAAAAACGGCCACCGCCAGCACCAGGCTGTAGGCAACCGACCAGAGCGCGACGCGCCAGGGGGGCTGCACAAACTGGTTGGTATAGTTCGAGGTTATGTTGGATCCGTTATTCGGGGCTCCCATCCTCTCCTCTACTTCTCCTGGTGAGGCGAAGCTTGCCGTGGATTTACGGGGTTTTAAGAATGAGGTGCCAAACTTGAACGGCGGGAGAGGATTTACGCACAGCTTCCATTGCGCACAAATTCAACACAGCTAAGAAACAAACAAAAAAAAAAGAAGAGAAAAAAACAACTTATCCTCCTCCTTCTGTGCGTCCACTGGCCATTGTGGCTAAACCAAAACAGCTCAGTGGAAGTGTGCGTGAACCCGCAGTGCCTTCTAAACGTGGGTGTGGATGCAAAGCCACAGCCCGCAGCAGCAGCAACAGGCAGGCTGGCGCGCCACTGACACAAACAGTGAGGGAGATTTATTGATAAGCCGCTCGCCGGTGGTCTTTCAAACTTCATGAATAAGTAAAACATGGTCTGCCCTCTCTCTTCATGCACATTATGCAACTTTACCTCTCACAACCCAACAAATGCTGCTGTGGCAGTAGCATTTTAAAGGATGGAGGAAATAGAGATTTCGCACAATATCTATGCCAGAAATGATTTGATTCCACTGATTTAAACTCATGAATCTGCCTTGAGCTCCAATGAAAATTAGGTTTTGTTTTAACATTCCTCATGTTCTTGTTTCATTTTTCTCATGGTTAAAGACATATACAGAATAATTTTATATGTTTCTGAGTATTTCCTTATTTAAATCGTGAATCAGGAGCATGAATAAACACCGTTAGAAAAGGCCAGTAGCTGTGACATAGAAGCTACAGTCAGCAAGCAACAAGCTCCCTGCTCTGCTTCATTCTGATGCATCCACTTGCAGACTAATACAGTAGATCCATGTATGTTCTTGTTTTCCTCATCTGAGTTGACATCTTGCTCAAAACTGTGCGGGACTCTCTCCTGGTGTACCAGAGAGAGTGGAGATGCTGTGATGCCTTAGCGTACCAGGTAAAATTGGTCTGACTCTCCTCTTCTGTCATGCTAGACTCAAAACTCATCAGGTTCAAGACACTGTTTGCCTCAGATAAACACTTCATCTGTTTGTGTAGACACTATGACATAACCTCCTTTAGATTCCCAAGATTTCCCTCTAGACTCATCAAATCCTTTCAGTCCACAAAAGCATTTCAGCACACACACACACACACACACACACAAAAACATTCTTATAGCAGGGTTAAAGCTGATTTATTTTATCACCAAAGAAAACAAAAAAACCTTCTGGCTTTAACTCGAAAAGCTTCCATTTTAGTCAAGCTGTTTTTTTTTTTGTCTTTTCTGAACCAGAACTTCTAATTCGGTTGTACTTATGTTACCTATCTAGAATCAAACAACATTTGAACGCAATCCAAAATCATTGGAAAGTCCTTTATGGCATTTTCGTTGCCACGAGAGGTTTACTCCTTACTGCACACAGTTGTTTTGCAGACTCTTCTCACAATTATTTGTGGACTAAACAATGTTGGAGCAAGAAAACAAAGAATCCTGAAATTAATCACAAATTTGCATAGTTTGCAAAAAAACAAGACCAGAAAAGAGAAGACAAGAGAGCTGCTTAAAAGGGAGGCAGATTGTAAACTCTTCTTCCTCTGATTATGATGATTTCTAACACCTTTATCTTTGCCTAAAATCTTCCATTATAAAGGAACAATATGCTAATCATTCCTAATCAAGAGATGGCCGAATTATGACAAGAAGCTTGTATAACTGATGATGTAATCAAAACAAGCATCTTTATATTTTACACACAGCTGTTGTGAAGGAAGAGTCTTGCATTTAGCTGCTGCTCTGAGCAACCTATTAATGCTAATTGTGATTCAGATCAGGCACTTTAGATTTTTTGGTCTCCTGGGATACGCAAACACTGCAAAAGTTTTTAAAGATAAAGCAGCAGGGGTTGGATGACTATAGAGCATACATATTCAGCAATAAAATGAAATGTTTGATCCACATGTAGAAGGTAATGAGGTCTTTGAAACATAAAAAAGAATACCCAAATACATATTGGAAAAAGAACAACCACTGTGGATATTTCATGGTACAGGCGCAATGAAAAATGAAATGACTTACATTTCATCAGGATGGCTTCCCCTCTTAGTCTTTGAGCTCTAATGAAATCCTGAATAAGTTTTGCAACGTGGAATGTTTAACAAGTCTTGATGTTGATGACCCACTCGGAAACCGGAAATATCTGGAAGCCAAATTCCAGTTTGTGAATGAAACAGATCTAAATGTGTGGGTCAAAAAAGGTTAAAAACTCCTCAAGCAAAACTACAGGGACCTCAGTGATGGCTTTTCAAAGAAGCAGATAAGGAGACATGCTAAACGAGTTGACACTGAGGACCCAGAGACACCTCTTTAAATCTGAAACAAACTAAAGTGCAGGCAGCTGTGACAACTCCCACAGGGAAGGGTTGGAGAATCCAGGAGAGCCACAGCCAACCTGCTCAGACAGGAAGCAAAAAACAAAATGAAAACACACACAAAAAAACAAAAAACAAACAAGAGCTGAAACCCAGACAGACTGCTGTGATTGAAATCACTTTCCTGAACGTAAAACAGCTGTGTGGAGAAAGTAGAAGGAAAGAGTTTCACAGGATGAAATCAATTCTTCAGTATTTAAGGATTTTAACTGCGCAAAACATTTGGGAATACATTGTTGTTGTGTCCAACTGTGACTTCGCAGATGCCTTAAGATTTTATCTAAACCAATGATGAGTGTTAGCGGTCCATCATTTGTATCTTTGTAAAAGATTTTCATCTTTAAGCAAAATCAATTTGTGAACAGGTACAAGCTTGAGCTTCTTTGTTTTAGCAATAATAGAGTTAACTGGAATTTTGTTTTTTTACTTAAATGAGAAGAAAGTAAAAGAGCGTAGGCTACAAAACGATTTACCAAAAATTAAAAAATACAATTCAGAAAGACTTTCAATAAATAGTCAAGCAGCAGCTTTAAGTAGGCTAAGGGTATTTTTGTATGTGCTGCTTTTCCTTAAAAAACTAGAACACAAGAATCTACTGGTTTCATGTTTTCTGTCAAGCTGGTGAGACTGCTGACAAACATCCATCCATCCATTTTCCAAACCGCTTTATCCCTTTCGGGGTCACGGGGTTGCCGGAGCCTAACCCGGCTACTCATGGGCGAAGGCAGGGTACACCCCTGGACTGGTCGCCAGTCTGTCGCAGGGGCCACAATCACACACCCATACACACTCATATTCACACCTACGGACAATTTAGAGTAACCAATTAACCTATGAAGCATGTTTTTGGACGGTGGGAGGAAGCCGGAGTACCCGGAGAAAACCCACACATGCACGGGGAGAACATGCAAACTCCACACAGAAAGGTCCCCCAGCCAGGACTTGAACCGGGAACTGTCTTGCTGTGAGGCAGGAGCGCTAACCACTGCGCCACCGTGCAGCCACGCTGACAAACATTCTCTTCCATTTTGGGACACCAAGATAATTCTGTGCTGCTGCCAGTAACATTAGGCAAGCAAAGAGAAACATGTAATGTTTATGGAACTCTGAGAAAGGTTTTTATCACTATTTGAAAGGCCTGCAGTCAGAAAAACTATGTTTTGAAAACTTCAATTTTGTTGCTTGCAAGTATAAAAAACTATGACCAAATCTGTATTGCTTCCCTACTTCTGGCTCCTCCCTATTGCTCCAACTGTTGGGGCATTTGTAGCTGTAGTAATGAGGAGCAGTAGTGACTCAGGGCTGGCTCTCCTGCTGACCCGATATGGTGATCCGCATCGCACTAGTGGCGCAGGGGAGAAACGGATCTTCATGTGCATGCGCTCTGAAGCACAAACGTTTGCATTTAAATGTAGGTATTGTATTCGTCAATGTGACACTTAAATGAGTTTTTGTTTTTGCATGACTTTTTAAAGTAAAAATAAACTATGGTTAGTAAATTCCAGTGACTTTTGATGATGTGGTAGTAACGTCCAAATTGAAGACACTATTTTTTTCCACGTCCTTCTGCTTGATGGGATAACTGTAGGGATAGGGAGAAGCCATAGGGGTAGGGAAGCAATTTGGATTCAGCAAACAGTTTCCTGCTGCATAGCAGAAATATCTCTTTCTTTAAACATTTTTATTCCTGAGATCCAATTGTTTTGATTGGAGAGGTAGACAGACCTTCGGGGGCTTCAAGTGACATCCCAGCTGAATAGCTACATACCAAAAGCGCAGAATTTTTTTTATGTGGCCACGGAAACACCAAACTGGTTGGAATATTTTCAATGCTGTGAAAGAGCTGCTTTATGTGCTGCGATAAATACAACCCAGATGACAGCTGAAATGGTGAAGATTCCAGACCAATGTGACAAACATCCACTGCAAACAGAGACAAAACACCCTTAGACATTTTGACAACATTACTCTGAAATGAGTCCTACCTTTGGTGTTTGATAAAATGAATCGTGGTCCAATGCATTTACAGTCAGGAGAGTGGAACTCACGTGGAGATGTCATTCATGTAAACAGGCTAATGAGTCCCAAAGAGACTTCCACGCATAAACAATAAAGGACACCTGAAGCTCAGGTACGCGGTCACATTGTAACACCATCTATAACTAGTGATGGGTATGATCTTTCAAAATAAATCCAGAATCAACCCAGCGTTTTAACCCTCAGTATTCCCCAAACTTTTGAGTTTAAATCAATCATGAAAGGGATTATGATGCATAATTGTGACATCCCATGGAATAGCTTAATGAAGCTTTGCCTGGCATTTTCACATTGTTTTGACCTTGTTTATGCTTTAATTTTTAAATGTATCAATTTTGATTTTATCACTGCACGTTTGATCATTGTTGTAAAACATGAAAACTGTTTCATCTCATTTTTGTCAGTTTTTGGAGTTTAAAAAGGACAACATTGAATAAAAGTTATTTGCTATGACTGACTTTTTCAAACAGTTTCAGGTTCATTGTGGAATTACTGAGTAATATATATTGAAAAATATCTGTTAAAAAAGAAGCTCAGGTTGTACTATATAGGTATAAAAAAACATAAATAAAAACGCCCCTCTTACCCTCAGCGGGTGGTACCTCAGTCCAAGCTCGGGTCCTCTACCAGAGGCCTGAGAGTTTGAGGGTCCTGCACAGTGTCTTAGTTGTTCCTAGCACTGTACTTTTCTGGACTGAGATGTCTGAGGTCTTTCCAGAGATCTGCTGTAGCCACTTCTCCAGTTTGGGGGTTACAGCCCAGAGTGCTCCAATTACCATGGACACCACTGTCACCTTCACCTTCCAAGCTTTCTCCAGTTCCTCTCTGAGTTCCTGGTCTTTCTCCAGTTTCTCATGTTCCTTCTTCTTGATGTTACCATCACTTGGTACTGCCACATCCACCACAACAGCTTTCCTCTGTTCTTTATCCACCACTACAATGTTTGGTTGGTTCACCATTACCATCCTGTTCCTCAGTATCTGGAAGTCACACAGGATCTTTGCTCTCTCATTCTCTACCGTTTTCAGAGGTGTTTCCCTTTTTGACTTTGAGGTTTCCAGTCCATATTCTGCAGTCATGTTCCTGTATACTATTCCAGCCACTTGGTTGTGGTGCTCCATGTATGCTTTCCCAGCCAGCATCTTACATCCTGCAGTAATGTGCTGGATTGTTTCAGGCGCCTCTTTGCTCAGCCTACACCTCGGGTTTTGTCTGGTGTGGTAGATCTGAGCCTCTATTGCTCTGGTGCTCAGGGCTTGTTCCTGTGCTGTCAGGATGAGCGCTTCGGTGCTGTCCTGTAGGCCAGCCCTTTCTAGCCATTGGTAGGACTTCTTGATATCAGCCACTTTAGTTATGGTTTGGTGGTACATCCCATAAGAATTTGTGTTTGTGTGTGTTTGTGTTCCAAGGTTTACCTGCAGGTCTGTTTGTAAATTGTCCCTTTGGGCCAAAACAATCAAAATTAGACTCAAAAAAAGACTTTAGAATTACTTGATGTGATGATAGCTTTGTTTTTATCTTTCACTGGCAATTTATGTGGACATAACTCTGCCACAGATTGATGTCTCCATCAATCAAAGTAAATCAAGCAAAGTATAATCTGCTTTCACATTTATAAAAATTACATAGTTGAAGCAAATGCGATACTGGGATGTACATTGTTCTAGGTTAACCTCTGCAATAAAGCTACTTGTTAGAGGTCAGCCAATACTGACACAATTTCAGCGACTGTTCAGCAGACCGCCCTATTCCCGACACACACACACACCACACACACACACACAACATGGCTTGATTTGTGTGGGGGGTTGAGGATGGGAGCACTGAATTAAATGAAAAGTTAGAACTCATCAGCCAGATTTTATTGTCTAGAAAGTGTTTTTTTTCAGGTCTATCTGCACACAGTCTGGTTTCAGATTAGGCAACACTTAATCTGAATTCACATTCACACGTTTCATTTGTAAAAAAAAAAAAAAAAAAAAGCATCATGCCAACATGTAATTGATTTGTGGCTGCTGTTGATCAATAGTCAGGCTGACTGACTGGCTGACTCAAGTCTTCATTTGACCCTTTTTTCACCCGAATCCAACATCCCGATGACTTGAAGGAAAACACTTAACTTTTTCTGTCTTTTCTTTTATCTTCTGCAACTAAGGGAGTGGTAGCAGAGCATTTCAGATTTTGTATGCATGTCACAATGTTGGTGGGTGTTAAATGAATTTTGAGAAATACTGGCTGGAGAGATTTTTGGGAATTTCTTTGCCAGCGTCCTCTTAGATTCCAGCAGTACTCCTGCTACCCCTAAAATCAACTTATTTCGTCTCGCTGCTTCGGAAAATGAATTTGATTGAGAACCCATGCACACAAGACATGTACCAGGGATTTTCGTGCAACAATATTCCATCTAAAAGAACCACTTTACACCCTTTTACTGAGGTAAATAATGGCATGCGACTTGCTGGGACAGGGCTGCCACCTTGTGAGCCATGACCTCCATTACTTGTGCCTGCAGCCGAGATTGGCTGGTTATTTTCTCCTAAATTTGGCTGAAGCATTTATAAAAGATCGTCTTATATGAAGATAGAAAAGATGAAGAAAGTGAAAGGATAACAAAGGAGGACCAAAGTGACATAAAATTGAAGATATTGACCTCGTATTTTGAAATAATAAGTACTTTGTGAAACTTTCAAGTTAAAAAGCAAGGACAGAAAAGTTAAATATTAGCAAAAGTTTACATTTTTCAGAGAAATTTACAATTTTGCACAACATTTGCAGATTTTTACATGCTCATGGGCCTCTACTAGTTTTAAATACTATGAATGCTAAAAAAAAAAAAATCATATTTAAATAAGAACTATGGCTGTTTATGAATGCCATTCTAATGTACAGAATCAGTTGCAGATAACTTGTGCAAAACAGCAAAACATGTCAAATGACTTGTTTTCACTGCTACTTGTAACAACATCAGAATTTTCCTCAGGGCAAATGACACATAGTTTGTTGCCCTGCTGCACTTTGCCTGCCAGGTCATTTTGACAGGCTTTTACAACTGAGTATAAGATTACACAGACTTTATCATTGATTTTCACATTGCACTTGCTGTTTTTTTGCTTATTTTATGTTACTAAAAAAAGACTAATATAAAGATGCAAAGATAAATACAGACTTTCACAGTAATAATAGTGGAACCCTTATTGTTCCATGAGTTTTTCAACAAAAAGCCTGCCAAAATGATTTCCTGCTCCAGTTATACAGAGACCAGATAGCCGTCAGTAAGGATCCCCAAAACCCATATTCCCAGAGTACCCTCCACAGGAGGGAAATGTATTTATTGTCCCAATATTGGAATTTATTCTCAAGAATATGAGTTTATTTTCATCTTCGTATGTTGATAGCTTAAAGCGGAAGAAAATGGATGGATGTTGATAGCTTGAATTAACCTGTAGACTCATGACTCAATGAGGGTTTTTCTATTTAAAAAAAGAGTAGAATAGAATTTTTTATTCTAAAAAAAATTACAATTAATTTTTCTTTTAACCCTATAATAGTCTTTAACTGGTTTCAGTAAAACGGCTTCAGGAGTTAAAAAAAAGCTTGTATTTGTATCTATCTATCTATCTATCTATCTATCTATCTATCTATCTATCTAT